>JAGKRU010000017.1:0-417460 GCA_022884055.1 Russula griseocarnosa | reverse complement strand
CCGCATTCGTGTGTATTCGGACTCTGAGCTCATCGCTTTGGTCTCTATTGACTGGGCGTCCGTGAATGGCTTCGACTATGGGATCGGGAATTGAACGGGAGTGGGACGGCTCTCACACCGCTCCTCGATTGCTCCGGTCTCATCATTCACCACGACCTCCGGCATGTCAACAGCCCGACCAAGACGGACACCTAGCGCACCGTACCGGTCCAAAATCCGCGCCAGAATCGGATTGCCATATTCGAAGGGAAATCCGCGTCGGTTACCTGAGCAATAGCGGCCGAATCAAAGTAATCATATGATTCATCGTGGGTGCCAGCAGGACTCGCCACAGTCGGAGGAATCGATACGCCTGGAATTGGAAGGGCCTCGGCAGTGGGGTTCGTGGAGGGGGCTCCGTGAGTTACTGCTGGCACTTGTACTCGTACTCGTGCCTGGCTAGAACTGAATCGACTACCCTTACGTCTGTAGACGTCATCACCAGAATTTCCCTCGCCATAGATACCGCCGGAGTTCTTCCGTGGGAGTCCAAACCCGGTCCAAAGGAGGACGTATACAAGGTCGACAGGTGGCGTAGAAGGGGTATGCTCACGCCCACCGAGATCAGTGACGACAAAGTGATTGCCAACACGTCGTGTTTTAAGGAGGGTTGGCGCATGGGGGCGATAGTCACGTGGTCTTTGTCGTAAGATGCCGTGTGAGCGAGAGGCGGACGGGTGTGGGGATAAGGGAACGGGGGATGCGCACGAGAGTACGCCGAAGCACCAGGCGAGCGTGATGAGGACGACGACGCCGAACGACTTAATGAAGGGCGCATCTCGAGCACCTCACCATCTTCATCCGAGTCGGAGCCATTTTGCCCTTCAGAGAAAAGTTCACTCTCATCAAGGACGTCATCGGGGTCATTGAAACCATTCTCCGAGTCCTCATCATAGCTGAGGACAAAAAGACATCAGCGCGTACTCTCCACACACTAATGTGGAACTGACCCGTCATCATACGATTCGCTGCATATTCTATGAGTTTCCCGAGGGAGACTACTTCGACCTGGCTTGGGCGGCGAGTCAATCGCAATACACTGTTCAACAAAGTGTTGAAGCTGATATGCTTCTTCTTTCCACCGTTAGGGCACCCGCTCAAGTCTTGCGAACTACTTGTTGTTTCCCGTGCGGAGTCACTTGATCCCGAGCGCTCGTCCATTGGTGGCGCAATTACGGGTCAGTCGCTTCCGATGGTCGGGATTGACGAGCGGAAGCGATGATACGCGGTGGAGAGCCTTTGCGGAAAGGCCGATTACGGGACGAGCGTAGAACATTAGAGTCGCTCCTGGTATGTAAGAGGGGCGGACGGGAAGGGGCGGGGGATACTGCCTCGTCTTCATAGTCATCAAGGCCATGATCATTCTCTACGTCATCATCCGTATTGTTTAAATTTGGCAGGTCACCGGTGAGGAGATCGCTATGCTACGGTGTTTCAGAATCGGTTTTGAGCGTAATTGTGATGATTGCTCAGAGGCCGAATTAAGTCCGAGAAGATCTTGAGCACTTGACTGCTTATTGACTGTTGGGGGTCATATTGGATGGTGGGTGGTTCCCAATCGACAGCCGTGTGCAGAGGGCCGTAAAGCCAAGTGACATCCGAATCTTTGAGCCTAGGAGAAAAACATGAACAAATAAGTACATTATACACACATGAAAACGGCTCAGGATTCGAGCCAGTCGAGAAGATCACGGACGCCTACCTTGATCAGTTCCTATTCTTCGAAGCGGATAAACGTGGTCTTTTCCCTGCATGGATCAAACCCGCAGATACGGAGCCGCCGCCCCTTTTGGTATACAAGTGGTGCCAGGGCATCAACAACTTGACCGACATCTGGGAGACAGGTGAAGGAGAATGTAACGTTATGATGGAGACGGTATTCTCTAAGGTTTACGAGAAGATCGATTTGACACTGCTCAACCGACTACTTCGTCTCATTCTGGACCATAATTTGGCCGATTACATCACCGCGAAGAACAACACTGTCCTCACATACAAGGACATGGCGCATACAAACGCATACGGTCTAATTCGTGGACTTCAGTTTTCGCCTTCGTCTTCCAGTACTATGGTCTCGTGCTCGACATTCTCATCCTGGGTCTGCAAAGGGCTAGCGAGATGGCCGGACCACCACAGATGCCCAATAATTTCCTTCAATTCCGTGACTCCACAACCGAAACACGCCATCCTATCCGTCTTTACTCGCGCTATGTGGATAGGTTACATATCCTCTTCCGCTTCACCGCGGATGAGGCGCGCGACCTTATCCAACGGTATCTCAGTGCCAACCCTGATCCAACAAACAATAACGTTATTGGATACAACAACAAGCGTTGCTGGCCCCGTGATTGCCGCATGCGCCTGATTAAACACGACGTCAACTTGGGCCGTGCAGTATTCTGGAATGTGAAGCAGAGCTTGCCGCGATCCCTGACAACGATTGGATGGGAGGATACATTCGTGAGCGTATATTCGCGCGATAACCCTCAACTTTTGTTCTCGATGAGTGGGTTTGAAGTACGGATATTGCCCAAAATCCGGACGATGGGCGGGGAACAGTACTCCCTCAAGGACGCTGTTTGGAATCTCACTAATGAACAGACGAAGGAGCGGACGGCGCAGGCATTCCTCCGCGTCTCGGATGAAGGTAGTGTACAGCCGTCGTATGTGGGCTCGTTGCTGTGTGCTGACTGTGGGCGCAGGTGTCCAACAGTTCAACAATCGCATCCGTCAAGTTCTCATGAGTTCTGGCTCCACGACCTTCTCCAAGATCGTGAATAAGTGGAACACAGCCCTTATCGGCTTGATGACCTATTATCGCGAAGCGGTCATCCATACCAATGAGCTTCTCGATGCGCTGGTGAAGGCAGAAAATAAGATTCAAACACGAGTAAAGATCGGACTAAACTCGAAGATGCCGTCCCGTTTCCCCCCAGTGGTATTCTATACGCCTAAGGTTTGGGCTTTCATCGTGCGAAGCTACGCTCTTCTCATCGTGAATTGACAGGAATTGGGCGGCCTTGGAATGTTGTCAATGGGGCACGTGCTTATCCCGCAGAGTGACCTTCGCTGGTCAAAACAGACTGATGTTGGAGGTACGGAGTAACGTTGTTCAGACCTATGAATTTCTGATTGCTTATGCCTATATCAAAAGTGACACACTTCCGCGCGGGTATGACGCATGAGGAGGACCAGCTCATCCCCAACTTGTATAGATACTTGCAGCCATGGGAGGCAGAGTTCCTTGACTCTGCGCGTGTTTGGTCAGAGTACTCGATGAAACGCAAGGAAGCGAATGCCCAAAATCGTCGCTTGACATTGGAGGATCTGGAGGATAGTTGGGACCGCGGTATTCCCCGCATTAACACACTCTTCCAGAAGGATCGTCACACGTAAGTAATATCCCCTGATGTCATCATGTTACCACTCACGTTCTATGTTAGTTTGGCCTATGATCGTGGCTGGCGTGTGCGAACTGACTGGAAGCAATATCAGCTCCTCAAACAGTGAGTTTCCTAACCTGGGTTCTTGTTGTTGATTTAACTGGCTGGATAGCAATCCATTCTGGTGGACGTCTCAGCGTCACGATGGCAAATTATGGCAGTTGAACAACTATCGTGTCGACGTTATCGCTGCTTTAGGAGGTGTGGAAGGTATCCTCGAACACACCCTCTTCAAGGGCACATACTTCCCCACATGGGAGGGTCTATTCTGGGAGAAGGCGTCCGGTTTCGAGGAGTCGATGCGATATAAGAAGCTCACGAACGCACAGCGCTCTGGTCTGAACCAAATCCCCAACCGTCGTTTCACGCTCTGGTGGAGTCCAACCATCAATCGCGCGAATGTCTATGTCGGCTTCCAGGTGCAACTGGATCTGACGGGTATTTTCATGTACGGCCAGATCATCTGTGACGGATGACTCCAGTTATGCTGATGTCGGGCTTCCACAGGCACGGCAAAATCCCGACTCTGAAGATTAGTTTGATCCAGATCTTCCGTGCCCATTTGTGGCAGAAGAGTAAGTTATTTGCTTCTCTTTTTAAATCGTCCCGTCTTATACTATGTTATAGTTCACGAGAGTGTTGTCATGGATCTTGTGAGTAGACGGCTTGGCTGTCGAGCTGTGAATTTATGAACTGTGACTTTTAGTGTCAAGTCTTCGACCAGGAGCTCGAACCGCTTCAGATCGAAACCGTGCAAAAGGAGACAATTCATCCTCGTAAGAGTTACAAGATGAACTCGTCTTGCGCGGACATCCTGTTGTTCTCCGCATACAAGGTAAGGCTATCAACAATCTGTCGGATTTCTGGCTCTAATTCCTCTATTCACAGTGGAATATCGCACGACCATCGCTCGTCACTGACGTATGTTTAATTTGCCTTTGCGACTGTTACTTAACTTATCCGTGGTCCTACAGAATAAAGACCAGATGGATGGCACAACCAGCAACAAATTCTGGATCGACGTTCAATTACGATGGGGTGACTTTGATAGTCATGACATAGAGAGGTACACCCGAGCCAAATTCTTGGACTACGTAGGTTGGTATCCTTAGCACGGAACTTATGGGCTGATGTCGTCGGTTCCTCTAGGTCTCAGACTCGATGAGTATTTACCCTTCTCCAACTGGTCTCATGATTGGCATGGACCTAGCTTATAACCTGTGGTCGGCCTTCGGCAACTGGTTCCCCGGTCTTAAGCCTCTCATCCAACAGGCCATGGCGAAGGTTATGAAAGCAAACCCCGCGTGTCATGTACTTCGTGAACGTATCAGGAAGGGCCTCCAATTGTATTCGTCCGAGCCCACTGAACCCTACCTTAACAGCCAGGTTAGTTTCTAGCCTTGTTTGTTATTCTCTGCTGATACGAGGCCGTGTAGAATTTCTCGGAGCTCTTCTCTAATCAGATAATCTGTTTGTCACTTCCTTATCCTCATCTCTTTCCCTATGAGTCCTAACTTTTGGGCTCAGGGTTTGTTGACGACACGAATGTCTATCGTGTGACGATGTAAGCGTAGTCTCCAAATTACTTCTCTTGCCTTGTCTTAACCTTTCCTCATAGCCACAAGACATTTGAAGGCAACTTGACGACCAAGCCGATCAGTAAGCCAAATTTAGCTAACTCCGGCGTCGATTAACACTAGTTATATTAGACGGCGCTATTTTTATTTTCAATCCCAGGTCTGGACAATTATTCCTCAAAATTATCCACACAAGTGTCTGGGCTGGTCAAAAGCGTCTGGGACAACTAGCCAAGTGGAAAACTGCCGAAGAAGTTGCTGCTTTGGTTCGTTCGTTGCCCGTCGAGGAGCAGCCCAAACAAGTTATAGTCACCCGGAAGGGCATGTTAGGTATGTGTGTCCTATTCGACGTGGAGTCATCGTTGATTTGACATCTACTAGATCCTCTTGAGGTTCATTTGCTTGACTTCCCGAATATTGTCATCAAGGGTAGCGAGTTGCAACTTCCCTTCCAGGCCTGCATGAAAATGGAGAAATTTGGTGACCTTATTCTGGTACGGTTAAATTCAAAACTCGTATTGCCTATCTAACTTATCTCTTTCTCCAGCGTGCGACTCAACCTCAGATGGTTCTCTTCAGCCTTTATGGTGAGGGCAATATATATATCCATACGACTTCCTCACTGATTTAAATCATTGCAGATGATTGGCTGAAGACGATTTCGAGTTATACCGCGTTCTCTCGCGTCATTCTCCTTCTGCGTGGACTGCATGTCAACAATGAGAAGGCGAAAATCATTCTTCACCCCGACAAGAATACTATCACTGAGCCGCACTTCGTCTGGCCGACTTTGTCTGATGAAGAATGGATTAAGGTGGAACTCGCGATGAAGGATTTGATTCTCGCCGTGAGTTTCTCAACTTCGTTATGCTCCGGAAACTTGGTATTCACTTGACATGTAGGACTTCGGCAAACGGAATAGTGTCAATATCGCCTCCCTAACCTCCAGCGAAATCCGAGATATCATCCTCGGCCAAGAAATTGTCGCACCATCAGTACAGCGCCAGCAGATGGCTGAACTGGAAAAGAGTAGCGAGGCCCAGGCTCAGGTCACTGCCGTGCAGACGTAGGCCCCCTGTACTCTTCTTACGGCACATCAACTGACGTCCCATATAGCCAGACCACAAATATCCATGGCGACGCTATCCAGACTGTTACAAGTGAGTTATGGTGCTGAGAGTTTAAGTCTCGGTCTAAATGTTTGTCCTCGATAGCCACAAACTACGAGCAGCAGGTGTTTAGCAGCAAGTCTGATTGGCGTGTGCGCGCAATTTCTGCGACGCATCTTCCCCTTCGATTGCAGCACATCTACGTATCGAACGATGACGTGAAGGATGATGCCGCTTCGTTTACATACGTATTACCCAAGAACATCCTTCGCGCCTTCATTACTGCATCCGACCTCCGAACTCAAATCGCCGCTTTCTTGTATGGTGTGTCGCCTCCAGACAACAAACAAGTCAAGGAGATTAAGGTGCGACTTCGAAAAAGTGTATTTTTTCATTGAGTTTACAAGTCTCCCTAGGCTGTTGCTTGGGCACCGCAACGCGGCAACAACAACTCGGTCGAGTTGCCTTCTAAAATGCCAAAGGATGATTTCCTTCTCAAAGATTTGGAGCCTCTCGGGTGGATCAAGACCCAGGCTTTGGAGCTACCTCATCTGTCTCCGAGTGATATCAGCACGCAAGCAAAGATCATGGCTGACCACCCTGAATGGGGGTCATCATCAATCTGTATCACCGCCGCATTCACGCCGGGTTCCGTGTCGCTTTCAGCTCATTCGTTGACTGTTCCCGGGTTCGAATGGGGTAGGAAGAACCAGGACACATCCCCCAATCCTCAGGTAAAGAATTCCCTGTTGTCGATCCTCCAATTCTCTAATTCTCGGTGCAGGGCTTCAACCCAAATATGTCGGAGCGCGTGCAGTTGCTCTTATCTGATCGAATTCTAGGAATGACTCTAGTTCCCGAGGGCAGAGTTTGGAATTATGGCATTGGTCTTACCCAGCTTTGGTCTCCCAATATTCCCTTCTCCATAACACTTGACACGCCACTGTTATTCTGGGCAGAGGAGCACCGACCCGCAGCATTCTTGACAGTAAGTTCCTTTTTTTGGTCCCTATCTCCCGCTGTGCGTGCGTCTGACGCTTCCCTTACCCAGTTCGCGAATCTTGAAGCGGGCGAGGATTCGGCTGATGTTGAGAATAGCTTCCAGTGATCGTCGATGGTTTCTATGATTTTTATCACTCTACGTCGTTTGTCTAGCATACTGTATATTTTGCTACATATCAATTCTTTTGTTTGACCCTTACTGTCCCAGGCCAGATTCTCAGATGCTGTAAGGGAAAAAATGTGGGTTTCTCTCATCCTCCGCTAAAAGGTATATGAACGTCGTTCGAGTCATTCTGCCTTGCGCCTTGTAACAACTATGAGATGGACCCAAGGGAGCAGAAATTGAAGCAATATTTGATGAAGATAGTTTTTTCCGATGATTTCATTCCATGCGAGGCTCTAACTCATCTTAGAAACACTGCTAGAAGGGTCTCAATTGGTCGCAAGACATCAAGCACGAAGGCGGAACGAGAGAAGCCGCGTACGGCTCTTGAGAGAGGAAGGGCGAAAGAGCTGAAAGAGCTTTTAGAATTACATGGAGGATGATGAGTAGTAAAAGAAGCACGGTAATTAGTTTTTCTTTCTCTATAAGCGTGATGGTTTCGAGAATTGCATGAGGCCACAGTGTCATGGTTTAAGAGGTGGTGAGCAAAGTGCGAGAACAGAAAGAAAAACAGGGGGGAGGAGGGGGGGAAGAAGGTAGTACTAAGTACTGGTGGTTGATTGAGTCAGAAGAAAAAAACGGACGAAGAGAGGGAAAAGAAGAGCGAAAGGGAATAAGGAAAAGGAAAATCAAACGACGACTTGTTGATTCAGTATTACAGTGAGATTAAAGAACAGAGGGGAATCCACCTTCATATGAGATCGCAAAATAAGACTACCACTAGCGAGAGATGAAGCTGACAGCGATGAAAATAACCTAGTAAAAGGCATAGAACGATGTGTACCCAGTAGATCGAAGAATCAATGCGGCGGGGTGCGAAGCGAAAGAGGATCATAATGAACCATATAAGAATACAGTACGACTCGGATGCTGCAAAAGCCCTCGTCCAGACACCTCATACTGCACCGCTTACGATGCTCAACGATAGCGTGGATGTATTTCGCGCCAAGTCCAGTGGGGGTGGTGTAAGTGGCAGCATTTCCTCATCATCTCGCGCAACGCTCTGTCCTCGCTCCTGCTCTGGTGAAGGCGATGGCACAGGGCGTATAGACCCCTTACGCGGTGGTGGCGATAAGACCGTCATCTGTTGTGGCGAGCGGTCTGGTGGTGGCGGTAGGGACGGTCTATAAGAACGGTGGTCGGGTAGAAGTGGAGGTAGGCGGTGGCGGGTAGGAAAACAGCGATAGTACCGGTGAGTCGTCGTTTTTGTCTCGTGTTGGCGTTGTTCCTAGTGCTGCCTTGGGTGGTACAGTCGCGATGGGCGTTTCCCCATCAAGATGAAGAAAATCTGCGTCTGGACCAATGTGCGCGATGGGCTCGCAGATCGGTGTTGGTGGTATAGAGGTGGGGATCTCGAGCGGGGGAAGGTTCGGGTGTACGACTGTGGTTATTGTGGGGGCCGGTGGTGGTGTGGAGCGCCCTGAAGGCGCGCTGAGGATACGCAGACGTTGTTTGAGCGATGTCGCGCGGGGTACGGTAGGGAGTGGAGCATGAATTGGTGTTGGCATCACAGGAGGAGGTGGTGGTGGTAGTGGGCCCGTCGGCGGCGGGGATGGTGGTACGAGTAATGCAGGAGCGATAGTGTGTCCGTGTGATAAACTAGACTGCGGTACACTGTCGACGCTGGCGCTCCGACTATGCGAGCGAGTCACAGGGGCGGTGTTAGGGTGGCCGTCATTTGCGTAAGACAAACCCTGGCCTTGGGCTGGCGCAGGTTGGCCGAGTGAGAGTCGCAACGCACGTCTAGCAAGCGAGTTCCTCCGGATCGGTTTCACGGTAGCCGGGGTTGCAGTCGCAGTGCCCTCAGTATCCGATCCTGTAGGCGTCGGCGGAAGTGCGGTGCTCGGTGCAGGGCGCGGCGGAGGCATAGATAAGCGGTGGCTGCCACGCGCTTTTGAGAACGCACCGACGTGCTGGGGATTCGAACTCGTCGTGGCGATACTGTACACGCTACTTGACGTACTTGTTCGCTTCGAAGCAACATGCAGGCTGGATATGATACTCGGCAGCGTTTTCTGTGATTGTGATGAGGTGCGACTTGGAGAGCGTTCGTTGTCATGTGAAGGTAATGCGCTGTTCTGCCATGGGGGTGGGTGGGGGACGGTGGATACGGGTGTCGGCGAATCCTCAGGAGTCGGAGTGGGACGCAATAGGTTGGAGGACTGGCGGGACCAGCGCCGTGCGCTGCTATTCTCAGTTGTTGTAGAATTGCTTGATACAGAACTCGCGCGTGGTTTTCCTCGATCCGACCACGTCCTCTCCAACGACGGGCGTGTTGCCTCTGGGACAGGTACACCAAAACTACCTGCTGTACTTGCATTACCGTGGTTGTATACAAGCTGACCTGAGTCGGACGATGACGGCGCTTGACGTGGCTCATTTGTCGTATACGCGCGCTTACGAAGGGGAGGCGGATTGAGGCTAGGGGACATGGGACGGGGAGGAGGCGGCATAGAGAGTGATGGTTTGGTGGGATTTTCCAAAGGTGCCCAGTCGAGGTTTGGCTGTGGGTGGTCAATGATCTTCCGTTGTATTTGAGTAGCCGGGTCTAGTGCGGGGCCCGTAGGCGGGAGCATAGAGTACGGCTTTACAAGGGGCGAATCGGCAACGGTGCGCGCAAGCAGACTGCTAGCAGCACTACTGAAGGACTCGCCAGACGCGACGTCGGGGGAGGTAGTACGCGCTAAGGAAGGCGAGCGTGGTCGTGTTGAACCAGAACCAGAGACAGAGAAGAGACTCTTAAGGGAGAGAACGCCGTTTGGTGAGCGCGGCGATGATGGTCGAGAGCGTAAGCTCGGGGGTCGTGGGGTCGTGGGGCTCTCCTCACTCTTCTGCTCTGGTTTGCTCGTATCATCTGGTGAATTGAAGGAAGACTTGACAGGTGAGTGTAGCATCCCTTGCATACGCATGGAGAGCATCACGTCTAAGTCACCCCTTGGCTCAGGCACACTAGATGAGTTGGACGGGATACCCAGACCGGCACGAACGGATCTACAAGACAAAATCATGAGCAAGGCGGTCAGCGTAAACAAGCGGCCAGGTAAATGCGCACCGCTGGCCAAGGACAGCATTCTTAATCGCATTGATCCAGTTCTGTGACTCATTTGCGTCTACAATCTGCAGCATCATCATCGTCATACCATTTTCCTCGCCGTTCAGATCCCGCCGTAGTACACCGACATCGACGCCCCCTACACGAACGACACCACGTCGGCCACCGACATCCTCATCGTTGACGAACACGACGCTGCGCTCATTTATCTCGAGACGCTCCAACTCGCGTTCGTCCGGTGCATTGGACTTGAATATGTGCAAATACGACGCGCCGGCAAGTACGGGTGCGCTGAGAACGACATGTCGCGCCTTCCATTGCTTTGAGAGCGCAAGCATAAGTAACGACGGTGGGGGATAGTGCTTCGGCAGCGTCGCGGAGAGCTGCTCGTGAGCTGCAAGCTGGGCACGGGTACTCGGAAATGCGAGCACCTCATTAGGTGCGGTTGTCATTGTCATAGGCATCAAAGCGGGCTGAACCAACTTGAGAACAGCTGGCGAACTCATCCGCCCGCGCGATCGGGTGCGAGCCGGTTGAGGCACATCGGAGAGACCAGAGTCCGCCGCCGGCGGAAGTTTAGGCGGAGGAATGGAAGGTAATGCGCGCTCATTCTCGTGTTCGTGAGCATGAGTGTCTTCTTTCTGGCTGATATTGATATCACCATCGCCGTGATCACCGAGGGCATGCTCGCGGTCCGCCGGAGGCCGGCTTATGTTCACATCGAAACCAACCGATTGCACAGCAGCAGCACGGAGCTGCTCTCGCTCGGCCTCTTCGTCTTCATCGAGTGTTGGGGTGTGTGCCGATGCACGGACCTCGATGACATCCGGAAGGAGGAGGCGAGGCGGAGGGGGAGGAGGAGGTTCTTTAATGGATTTGCGGCGTCGCCCGAAGCGGAGCGCATCAGAGGCCACGCCTAGGATACTGCCTCGGTTTCGCCGCTGGGCGCCGGCGGTAGGAATGAAAGAAGAGTCTACAGTGGCAGGGCGGGAGAGTGCGGTTCCTCGAGCAGACTTGTGTGTAAATGGAATCATGTCGTCAAGTGCAAGAGAGTTGGCTGAGAAAACATTCAGAGCAAATCAGTACAGGTGCGCAGGTACGCCATGGCGACTATACGAGAAGCAGGGGGAGAGAAACGTACGATACGATGAAGACTCGATCGAGTCAAAAACACTATGTTCCTTGCCCTTTGAGCTCGACTTTGGACTGGGGACCATGGAAAAACTGCGTAGGCGTGGCGCGCCAGGGTTCCGGGTGTCGACTGGCTTGGCAGACTTTTGGAAAGAAGTCAGTGTTGGTGGAGAAGCGGAGGGCACGAGAGAGGGAGCGAGTGGGGGTGGGTCAAAGCGAGCCAGGAATGAATCTGCTGCGGGCTGTATGGGAGAAGGAGAAGGGCCGGTAAGCATGGCAGTCGACTGGCTGATGAGGTGAAAGGGAGCGCCTTTCACACAGACGCCCCCATCTGCTCTTATAAAAACTTACTTTCTCTAACTGTGCTCTGTGCTACGCTATGATCGATTCAGCACAGGATAAAACCGTTATCCAATCTGGGCGCAACCGCCTCGGGCTACGTGATACTCTTTTCTGCATCGGCTCCGGCCTCGCCTTTTTTACCCCCACTTTTTTGAACACTGAACCTAAACTTACAGTCAAAATTTTTTGAATATCAAACCCGCCCTGAGGCCGATGGCTGAATAGGTAATCATTTTCATTTACTGTGATCCCTTCCTCAGACACATGGGGTTTTAATTTCTAGTGCCTGAGGCCTGGGCAGACTCTATCCGAATCAAAGTGAGGCATTGATACTCTGCATCTCAATCGGAATCTCCAGGACTGCACTGTATGCCGGGCCGCGGTGATGCCTCGGGCTTCTGGGGTCGTACGGCATGCACGCAACAGAGAAACTGCTTCTGTACCGGCAGCGAGAGGATGAAACGATGAAAACACCGATGGCTTTTTAGGCTAGAAAGGCACGCATGAACCGACGTCGACCTGGATTATTAAAATGATGAAACTGGTTCTGCCACTTTCCCTTTCCCCACATCAAACGTGGTAGTACCCATACCTGGTGGCCAATGAGGCCGAACAGCGACCAGATCCCCATGAGGAATTGACCGACCTTTATTCCGTACTTGGCGCACGCGATTCGTGAGCGGCAGTCACGAGGCCTTGATGTGAGAGTTTACCCTGTCAATCATTACAAAAATGACCTTATCGGAAGCATGTGGACCTGGATCCGGCTCCGGAGTGCGAAGCCGCCGCGTTATCGTTGGAAGTGCTTCCCTGCCCTCCGTGGACAGAACGTGCTATTCCAAAGGGGATGAGAAGTCCGATGCGGGCTCAGCTCAGTTCCATGGCATGCTCACGACCAACTATGGCCGACGCATCGACGGTATCAATTGTGAAACCACGTTCACATGTTTATAAGCATCACGCTAATCTAAGGGAAAGAGTCGCCGACTCCAACGGCTGCTTAACAACATTCAACATAAAAGGTATCCTATCTTATCCGGTACAAGAACACCCGACTCGGCCTTGGGTGGACATCACAAGGATGTCCTACCCGAAAGCTGACAGAGCTATGTGACGTGCAGTTTCTTGTACGCCCCGAAAGGTCCAACTGTCCCTTTTGGCCCACCTTTTATGACGCTCACTTCCCGCACAGCTGACAGAACACTCCGCCGGCCTTCATCTTGTGATGGTGGCGGGGCCAGACGCAGGTTCGTATCCTCCTCGCCGCCGGGTACGCCGAGTAGCGTCCGCAACACGGCATTCTCGCGCTCTAGCCGTGCAAGCTCACATTCGCGCTCGAGGGCCAAGTCCGCCGCATCCGGATCGCTCTCCTCCGTTTCTCCGTTGTATGCGCGGAGCGCGCTGCGCAAGAGCGCTGAGATACGCGTGAGAGAAGCCGAGTAGGCTATCTGTACGCCTAACTGCGCGGCTTGGGCCTCACTCTCGCGTTCGAGGATGCGTGATTCGTATTCGCGAATGCGGGTTAGTTCTTGAGATTGGATATCATGCTAGTGAAAAAAGACAAGTCTCGGCATGCGCATACTCTCCATTGAGTAGGACAAGAAACGCACGGCGCGTTGTCGGAAAAGACCCATGACGGTTTCTAGTGTCGTTTCATACTCCTTTATCAACGCGTTTAGTTGTTTGTTATCGTGTTGCAGAGCTTGATTTTCCGCCAACATGGCCGAGTTCATGCGCTCTAGTTCTGCGTCATACTCCTCTGGAGAAGTCAGTCCCACTGTACAGAATTACGTACACCAACGTGCATACCTTTCTTCATATCCATATTAAATCTAACATTGCCCTCATAAGCAATGGCAGAAATGATTCATCAATGTTATACATACCGTCGTAACACAAAGCCCGTTTGCGAGTGTATTGCTTGGGCCTATTTTTGCTGTCACCGAGAGCAGGCGAAATGGGTGGCAGTACGGACCTTGATCCCACCCGCCTGAGCATGTAACTGAGCCGTATAGGTTCGATGGCTATTCGTCTGCTCCATAAGTTCTGAGAGAACTGTAAAGAGCCGCGCCACATCTGGCTCTCCGGTTGGGCCATCAACGATGACCATTTTGACTAAGAGTTGAAAGCACTGTTCGTTTGGTGTGCGTTGGTATTGGCGAAGATGGATTCGGGGTGCTACGTGCTGGCGGAGCGGGATGAGCAAGAAACCCTAACCCATGGAACTTTGAAATGGCCTGCAATCGATGCAAGGAAACATCCTCAGATCTGTTCAACTTTCTTCTTTCCTGCTCAAAATGCGGGAAGAAATGGCATCACAGTGCGCGATAGATTGTTAACCTCGCTGTATTCATCTGATTATTTTATTATCTCCGGGTCACAGAATGTCACATTCCGCCGTTGTCCGAGCCAGAGTTCATTGCTCTCCTACAAGCTACGAATGAAAACGATGTGGACAACGGGCTGTCCTCGTGGATAGGGAGGTGTTGTAACAGAAGACGAGTACGAGCGGGGGTAACGCCCGAGGTCGGTATCCTTTGATCGCACTCTACCTGGCAAAAACCTCAGTTCAAATGTCCAAAGGTCCCCGTTGACTCAGCTCCTTCTGCTCCTCTTGTTGACATACGGAAACCTCGATCGCTTTCTGTATCTCCAGACCCAGAGATCGTCGTTCTTGGGGTTCCCGCAAAAGGCAACTCCTTTGCATGGCCCCGACTTGAAGCAGACAACCCCAGGGAGTGGTGTGGCAGCACCTCCGAAACCTGGTGTCGACGGTGATCTCAACTTCCATAAGCCCGTGGGCAGTGGAGGATCTCAGACAACATCAGTCCAGCCAGCCGTGCAGCATGCAGGTATTCGTGGTAGCACCGGGTTAATACAATCAGATAGGACCCCCACATTGCCGTCGCAGTCAACCTCACCCCCTGCCTTATCTGCGGGATCTACTCCGCCGTCATTCCATAAGCAAGCAACCTCCTTTTCCCAATATGCGCGTCCACCACACCTCCGCGAAAGCTCTATGGTGTGTATTACTGGTTTCAATTTTGTCCACTTGCGCAGATAATGATAATGGCCTTTTTTGTCGCAGACGCTCGAACGAAAATCGGAATCGTCAGGTCAGGTTGCTGAGGCCGCTCGCGTCCAGGCACTTTCCGGGTTGTCCAAACGCCCAACCTCAATTGGAGGTGCTGGAAATACGTCCACAAAATCGACGTCTATGGGCATCGAGCCGCCGACGCTGGACCTCCGTGCCCTCTCGCTCAACCGGGCCACTCAAGCAAGCAAGGCCCCTTCACGATCGTTCCTCTACCGTACGACAGAATCAAGACCCCTTCCCCCTCCCACCCCCGCCCCCACCCCAGCTCTCCCTCCAGTAAAGTCGGAAGACAGCGAGATGGAGGATCTGTACGGTCCAACTCGCGAACCTCAGCGCCGGCGATCTCTTTCCCCGCAGTTACCGTCAGAGTCAGAGCCGCGTGTGTTGCCGGCGTTGGCGGCCAAGGACCCACATGTACTCGCATTGTTGGAGCGACAGGAGTTGCGTGAAGCTGCGCGCCCGCGTCAGGGTAGGCGCAAGTCGAAACCTGTGCGGGGTGCGGGCAAGAAGCGCGCCGGGTTTGTCCTGAAGTTTGACAAAATTGACTGCGACGAGTGCTCGAAGGGTAGATCATAAGTTTTAACCGTACTGGCAATATTCATGTGATCGTATCCGTGGCTTATTTACTAGCCAAAGTTGATGGCGGTATAACGTATCCATAGGTCACATGAGCACCCTAAATATAAATAGGGCGTAAATTTAAAAAACAAAAAACACTCTTGTTTCGCATCACTTGCAACGGATTGCACCACTAAGAAGGACTCCAAATCCGGCGGATTTGGACTGCTTCTTAGTGGGTGCAATGTGTTATTATGAAGCCGTCACGGCGTCCACTAGCCCGGGCATTTGTTCTTGAATCCTAGTCTATCCCTTTGCTTCGTGATGTTTAATTTTGGTGTGTGCTTTCTTTCGTTGTCCTCCGCATCCCCCTCTTTCAACTTTGGCCAAGTCACCGCCACATGTGCCGACGTCTTCCCTATTTGCGTTTCTCAACCCTGATTAACCCCTTTCCCTAACATAAGATTCGGATGCGAGTGCAAATGAATCGCTGCATAGCGAGCAGAGTGCCCATGCAATGCAAACATTTCATGCGTCGACACGCCTTCCACGGTGGGAGGCATCAGGAGTACTAAAATACCACCTTCCTGGAGTAAGGATGAGGTATAGTCGCGGTCTCCTTGACATACGGCCAGTTTGCTCGCATATGGTGATGTTCGTTGGGCATGCGAGCTTTGTAGGAATGTTGAATCATCGAAATTGAAGCGGTGTAATGTATTCCGCTATTCTCCCTCATAAGTAGCCAGGGGAAGACATCCAAATTCCAGGCGACCACGTATAGAGTGGCCGAGAAAGCAGCTTGAAAAAACATCTAGACTATAATAATTTTGTGCTAGCATCGCATACTACAACCCAATTTTAACGCCCTGAGGTAATGTACAAACACACGCAGAGCTTCTAAATAAAAAATGGGCACCCCCTGGACACCGATCTTTCGTGCAGGCGATCGCGACTTTGGACTACTTTAGATACCGATACATTCCCCTGGGTTAGGAATCCGAGTTGCCCCGATCAGGCCGATCAGGGCTAACAATCCCCAATACAGTAGTGATTAGCTTTTAAGATCCCTTATTCGTGCTCGACAACTTGAAGTAAATAGTAGATGCTACCATCCGCCGACGTTGGTCCACGATGTGAATCACAAAGTCACCCGAGAATGCCTTTACGACGAGCGTTTGTCCTCGTGGCTGTGTTTGTCAGTCAAACCGATACCCACACCCATCTTCATTCGTGACTTGTGTACTTCCCAATTTCTCCTTGTTTCCCTATGTCCGCCAGAAATCAAACAGGTGGCCTTTCGACCGATAACTTTACCGCAATATTCAACGCTGCCACAAACGAGTTCCAGAGATTGACAGGAAAACGCCTCGACACCCATCCCTTTGCCGCACAACTTGACACCTGCCAAAATCCTGAGGATATTTCGAATGTTTTTCGAGCGCAAGAGCAGGCTTTTAGTAAAATTCTCAAAGGCGATGAGAGATTGATGGCATGGTTGGATCCAACGATCCATATCCTGTCTACGTTTTCGGCCATGCTTGGGCAAGGGATTGGACTGGTGAGCACCTTGTTCGGTTTGCACCATAACCGTTCTCTGATATCCCATTTTCAGCCGTCACCTGCCAAAACGATTTTTACCGGTATCGGTGTTCTTCTCGGAGTAAGCCTTCCCGTCTTCCGCTCTCTTTTTGCAGTTTCGCATGATATCCATTCTTAGGCTATAAGAGATGTTGCGGCGACCCATGGTGCTCTCGTCCACCTCTTCGAGCGCATTCACTTCTTCCTCCAACGTCTGAAGAGTTACACTCGGATCCCATTGACGAATGATTTGACGGAGTTGTTGGGAAAGATTATGGCTCAATTACTTTTGATTCTTGCACTTTCGACCAAGGCAATGACGGACAGGAAAATCAGTGAGTTGATCCAACTACTATGCTTTCCTTGGTTGACTGTGTCTCAGAGAAGATTATGAAGAAACTCATGGGAAGGAAAGACATCGAGGACGCACTTTCACAGCTGGATATGCTCACGAAGGAGGAGAATTTAATGGTGACGATGAGGAACCTGGAGGTCGCACACCATATCGATAGTGCCGTCTGTGATATTGACGGCAACGTTAAAGCAACCAAGTTGCTCACAGAACACATCGATGGCAATGTAAAGGCGTCAATGGTACTTACAGAACACATCAATGAAAACGTAGATGCAACTAAGGCGCATATTCACGACGTCGATGACAACATCAAAACGACAAAGGTGCTTGTTGAAGACATTGATGAGAATGTGAAGGGGATTGAGGGGGTCGCGCGCGGCGTTGACAATAGTACGCAACGTTTTCTATCTGTCTTCATACACATACCCACTTGTCCTGTTGTGCCTCAACATTCACGCACGAGCTTAGACGTTTGTCAATTCCTGGCATTCTCACTGTTGACCGCCAAGGATGACATACGCTCACAGGGAACCAGATGCAAGAGAAACTTCGGTCATGGCTTGCTCCTCCTGATCCCTCCATCAATCATAATACTGCATGCAAAATTCAACACGCCGGGACAGCAAGGTGGTTTATCCAAGGCAGCACATTCCAAGATTGGAAGAAGAATGGCTCTTTATTATGGCTCCGCGGAAATCGTACGCCTATCTAACCCTTTCTGCGTTCGTGTCTATTTATCCATTCCCTGATTTCGCAGCCGGTGCAGGAAAAAGTATTATATGGTGCGCAAATTCTCGCCTGCCTTTGTAATAGGAAATTCATATTTTTATTCAGTTCCTCTATCATCGAGGATATCAATAACATGCGAGAGGACAAGTCGGCATTGATCGCGTACTATTACTTTGACTACAAGGATGCCTCCAAGCGTGACGTCCGCGGTCTGTTGGCGTCCCTTCTCTTCCAACTCAGTGACGACTCTGACCGTTGTCGGGATGTACTTCATAAATTGTACACCTCGTGTCGCGATGGTTCCACACAACCCAGCGATACCGCTCTCGCAGAATGTCTAGAAAACATGTTGAAACTCCCAGGACAACTTCCCACTTTTCTTATCATAGATGCTCTGGACGAGTGTCCCAATACCACTGGAACCCCATCTGCTCGTGAAGAGGTCTTGGAGTTTTTGGAGGATCTGATTACTTCGAGCCATCCGAATCTGTTCATTTGCGTCACTAGTCGCCCTGAACAAGACATACAGACGGTCCTTGACCCGTTGACACCAGCATCTAACCGCGTGTCTCTCCATCAGGAAGACGGCCAAAGGGAGGATATAAAGAACTATATCCACTCATTTGTTCACAAGGACAGGGCAATGCGGAGATGGAGAGAAGAGGACAGGAAGCTCGTGATTACCACGCTGTCAGAACGAGCTGGTGGCATGTGAGGCACCTCTGTTACATGAATTGTTATTATTGCTCATAGATGATCTCGGACAGGTTCCGCTGGGTGTTTTGTCAGCTGGATACCCTACGTCGATGTATGCCTTCAAGTATTCGCAAGGCTCTGGACGAACTGCCGACCACTCTGGACGAGACGTACGAACGGGCGTTACAGGGGATCCCCAAAGAGAAGCGGAAACATGCACATCACCTTTTCCAATGCCTGGTTGTCGCCATTCGACCGCTTTGTGTTGAAGAACTCGCGGAGTTATTCGCGATCGAATTTGACCAAGATTCGGGACCTAGTCTCAATGAAGGCTGGCGACCTGAAAACGCAGAAAATGCCTTACTTTCTGCCTGTTCCACTTTGATCGCCGTTATCGAGGACGATGGATCGAAAATAGTTCAATTCTCTCATTTTTCTGTCAAGGAATACTTGACGTCTGGTCGTCTTCGGAGCTGCGAGACAGGAAACGTTCACCACTATCACATCCACCTCGGTGCTGCTCACACGGTTCTCGCGCAAGCATGCATCACAGTTCTGTTGCAACTGGACGAAAAAGTGGACAAGGAGTGCCTCGAGACGTTTCCCCTGGTATTTTATGCTGCCCAACACTGGGTTGAGCACGCCAAATATGAGGATGTAGCGTCTCGAATTCAAAATCTCATGGGACAGTTATTCCACCCAAGCAAACCATATCTTGCGGCATGGGCTTGGATACACAACGTGGATTTGGACTGGTTCGGACGACCCAGTTTCGATCTCGAAGAACGACCGACGCGGCTCAAGGCAACCGCATTGTACTACGCAGTGCTGTGTGGATTCAGTGGACTGGCCAACCATCTTATCATCACGCACGGAGAAGATGTCAATGTCAAGTGTGGTAATCAGGGAAGTCCTTTGCACGCCGCATCGTTCAGGGGGCACCTTGATGCTGTTCGTGTATTACTTATTCATGGAGTCGATGTGAATACGACCGACAGAATCGGGAGAACTCCACTGTCCTCAGCCTATGCCGGTGGGCATTTGGATGTTATGCGGCTGTTGCTAGAGCATAAAGCAGATGCGAACACGCACCACAATAGTGGCATCGGATCTCTATTGCATCAAAGTTCATATTTAGGACAACTTGATTTCGTTCATCTGCTACTACAGCAAAACATCGATGTGAATGACGAAAATGACTTGGACAATGCGCCATTACATTTGGCATCGATGAATGGACATGCAAGGGTCGCCCAGCTACTCCTGGAGCATGGGGCTATTGTCGATGCACAAGGCTCCAACGGCTGCACTCCTTTACGCTATGCATTGGCAGAGGGCTATCTCGCGGTCGTGCAGGTGCTGCTTGGGCACGGAGTGGACGTGCACACACGGGGAAGGGACAATTTGACCCCAGTCCAGTTGGCTACTTTATGCGGACATGTCGAAGTTGCGCAGTTGTTGTTAGAGCATGGTGCCGAAATGGAATAGGAGGATGACGGGTTTGTGAACCATGTACTCTACTCGTCCGGTTCATTTATGCAATTCTTATTTAGTGTCTTTGAAGCATCGTCAAGTGCCCACTGACGGATGTTACGCGAGACTTTTCTGAAAACGACACCTTAGTATTTTGTCCTTCAAATTCGAGCACGCCAAAGGCTGTTTAAAACTCACCAGTATCCTGGACGTAAACTGATTGATGACATCGTCTATTCGTCCTTACATCATTGGACCAACTTTCTCTCCTCTCTGGCTCTCCTCTCTGGTCCTGTGGCCAATAATCCCGTCATCCAGTATAACATTCCCTGCACGGTGCGGTCTGAAACCAGCATCTTGTCTACGGCAATTAGGCTACAATGGGCTCCGTCTCATCGAGTTTGAAACGCCCGGCCAGAGACTGAGGCAGTTTCGTGAGCCACCCTGGTTCCAACTTCCTGGTCGGCGACAAATGAGTGGGCGGTAGGCTGAGCAGAGAGGATGAGCTACTGTAGTGGCGATGCACCTCCTAAAATACAGGTTGAGGCAGACGCTGGACCTCTTTGCCCTCTCCCTCGACTGGGCCACTGTAGCAAGCAAGGCCACTTAGTTTACTCCACGACAACATCTAGTTCCCATCTACTCTTGTCCAGTCTCCCTTCAGTTGAGTCGTAGGCCCGGGACGGGGATCTGTATGGTTCACCCTCGGACTCTCGTCACCCCGAGCGCACCGTCGCTATCGCCCCAGCACACCCCTCAGGGCCAGCTACCCCCTTCCTTGTAGATACCGAGAATCAGAGTCGCATGTGATGGTGGCGATGACCAGCACCATTGGCACATGACATGTAACCCTAACGGCGGCCAAAGACCCACATGAACTCACTTGAACTCGTGACGTTAGCGAGGTGCGACGGTCTTCGTTGCGAACCGGCGGAGTGCCGTACAGAGTAGAAATCCCAGTGGGCTATATCACGCAAGTAGATCGATCCCACTGCCATCATGTATCGATGCCGGGCCTTTGTATGTTTTCGCCGTTCTGCCCGTACTCGCTACATGTGTGGGAATCACAAATGTACTGATCGCGGTCAGGCGACCATGTCCGAGTCCATTAATCCCCAGTAGTTAGCTTTTAAGATCCCTTATTCGAGTTCGACAACTTCAAGGAAATAGTAAGTGTTACTTTCGGCGACGTTGGTCCTCGATGTGACTTCCTTCTCCGTAACCGCAAAGTCACCCTGAGAATGCCTTTACGGCAAGCGTTTGTCCTCGTGGCGTGTTTGTTGGTCAAATCGATATCTCCAACCCATCTTCATTCGCGACTTGTGTACTTCCTAATTACTCCTCATTTCCCTATGTCCGCCAGCAATCAAACAGCCGGCCCTTCAACCGATAACTTTACCGCAATATTCAATGTTGCTACAAACGAGTACCAGAGATTGACAGGAAAACGCCTCGATACCCATCCCTTTGCCGCACAACTTGACACCTGCCAAAATCCTGAGGCCATTTCGAATGTCTTTCGAGCGCAAGAGCAGGCTTTTAGTAGAATTCTCAAAGGCGATGAGAGATTGATGACATGGTTGGATCCAACGATCCATATCCTGTTTATGTTTTCGGCCGCGCTTGGAAGCGGGATCGGACTGGTGAGCACCTTGTTCATCTTGCATATAATTGTTCTTTGACATCTCCCTTTTTTCAGCCATTCTCACCTGCCAAAACAATCTTTACCGGGATCGGTGTTATACTCGGAGTAAGCCTCTCCCCCTCCGCTCTCTTATCGCGGTTTCGCATGATGTCCATTATTAGGCTATAAGAGATGTTGCGGCGAGCCATGATGCTCTCGTCCACCTCTTCGAGCGCATTCACTTCTTCCTCCAACGTCTGAAAAATTACACTCGGATGCCATTGACGAATGATTTGACGGAGTTGCTGGGAAGGATCATGGCACAATTACTTTTGATTCTTGCACTTTCGACCAAGGCAATGACGGACAGGAAAATCAGTGAGTTGATCCAACTACTATGCTTTCCTTGGTTGACTGTGTCTCAGAGAAGATTATGAAGAAACTCATGGGAAGGAAAGACATCGAGGACGCACTTTCACAGCTGGATATGCTCACGAAGGAGGAGAATTTAATGGTGATGATGAAGAACCTGGAGGTCGCACACCATATCGATGGTGCCGTCTGCGATATTGATGGAAACGTTAAAGTAATCAAGGTGCTCACGGGGGACATCAATGACAATGTGAAGGCGACCAAGTTACTCACAGAAGATATCGATGGCAATGTAAAGACGTCAATGGTACTTACAGAAGACATCAATGACAACGTAAATGCAACTAAGGCGCACATCCACGACGTTGATAGCAACATTAAGGCGACAAAGGTGCTTGTTGAAGACATTGATGAGAATGTGAAGGAAATTGAGGGGGTCGCGCGCGGCGTTGACAATAGTACGTAGCGTTTTCTATCTTTCTTCATACATACCCATATTCTGTCTCAATAGTCACGCACGAGCTTAGACGTTTGTCACTTCCTGGCACTGTCATCATTGACCGTCATGGATGACATACGCTCACAGGGAACCAGATGCAAATCATGCAAGAGAAACTTCGGTCATGGCTTGCTCCTCGTGATCCCTCTATCAATCATAATACTGCATGCAAAATTCAACACGCCGGGACAGCAAGGTGGTTTATCCAAGGTAGCACATTCCAAGATTGGAAGAAGAATGGCTCCTTGTTATGGCTCCGCGGGAATCGTACGCCTATCTAAACCTTTCTGCGTTCGTGTCTATTTATCCATTCCCTGATTTCGCAGCCGGTGCAGGAAAAAGTATTATATGGTGCACAGATTCTCGCCTGCCTTTGTAATAGGGAATTCATATTTTTCATCAGCTCTGCTATCATTGAGGATATCAATAACACGCGAAAGGACAAGTCGGCATTGATCGCGTACTATTACTTTGACTATAAGGATGCCTCCAAGCGTGACGTCCGCGGTCTGTTGGCGTCCCTTCTCTTCCAACTCAGTGACGACTCTGACCGTTGTCGGGATGTTCTTCATAAATTGTACACCTCATGTCGTGATGGTTCCATACAACCCAGCGATGCCGCCCTCGCAAGATGTCTAGAAAACATGCTGAAACTCCCAGGACAACTTCCCACTTTTCTTATTATAGATGCTCTGGACGAGTGTCCCAATACCACTGGAACCCCATCTGCTCGTGAAGAGGTCTTGGAGTTTTTGGAGGATCTGATTACTTCGAGCCATCCGAATCTGTTCATTTGCGTGACTAGTCGCCCTGAACAAGACATACAGACGGTCCTTAACCCATTGACACCAGCATCTAACCGCGTGTCTCTTCATCAGGAAGGCGGACAAAGGGAGGATATAAAGAGCTATATCCACTCCTTTGTTCACAAGGACAGAGCAATGCGGAGATGGAGAGAAGAGGACAGGGAGCTCGTGATTACCACGCTGTCAGAACGAGCTGGTGGGATGTGAGGCACCTCTGTTACATGAATCATTATTATTGCTCATAGATGATCCCTGACAGGTTCCGCTGGGTGTTTTGTCAACTGGACACCCTACGTCGATGTATGCCTTCAAGTATTCGCAAGGCTCTGGACGAATTGCCGACCACTCTGGACGAGACGTACGAACGGGCGTTACAAGGGATCCCCAAAGAGAAGCGGCAACATGCGCATCGCCTTTTCCAATGCTTGGTTGTTGCCATTCGACCGCTTTGTGTTGAAGAACTCGCGGAATTATTCGCGATCGAGTTTGGCCAAGATTCGGGCCCCAGTCTCAATGAAGGCTGGCGACCTGAAAACGCAGAAAATGCCTTACTTTCTGCCTGTTCCACTTTGATCGCCGTAATCGAGAACAATGGATCGAAAATTGTTCAGTTCTCTCATTTTTCAGTCAAGGAATACTTGACATCTGGTCGACTTCGGGCCTCCGAGATAGGAAACGTTCGCCACTATCACATCCCGCTCGATGTTGCTCACACCGTTCTCGCGCAAGTATGCATCACAATTCTGTTGCAACTGGATGAAACAGTGGACCGGAAGCGCCTGGAGACGTTTCCCCTCGCACATTATGCAGGTCAACATTGGGTCGACCACGCCAAGTACAAGGACGTAGCATCACGACTTCAAGGTCCCATTGAGCAAGTATTTAACCCAAGCAAACCATATTTGGCGGCATGGACTTGGATACACGACATAGATTCGTCTGGAGACCTAAGAATTGGTCACATTCTCCAAGAGAGACCAAAGCAACCCAAGACAACTGCGTTGTACTATGCAGTGCTATGCGGATTCAGTGGGTTGGCCAACCACCTCATCATCACGCACGGGAAGATGTCAATGTCAAGTGTGGTAATCACGGAAGTCCTTTACACGCAGCGTCGTTCAAGGGGCACCTTGATGCTATTCGTGTATTACTTACTCATGGAGTCGACGTGGATACGACTGACAAGCTCGGGAAAACTCCACTGTACTCAGCTTGTGCCGGTGGACATCTGAATGTTATGGGGCTGTTGCTAGAGCATGAAGCAGATGTGAACGCGCACTACAGTGGAGGCGCCGGAGCTCTATTGCATCTGGCTTCATATTCCGGACGAATTGAAATCGTTCATCTGCTTCTACAGCAGAACATGGACGTGAATGCCAGAAATGGCATAAACAATGTGCCATTGCACTTGGCATCGATGAATGGTCATGCAAGTGTCGCCCAGCTGCTCCTGGAACATGGGGCTATCGTCAATACACAGGGCTCCAGTCACTACACTCCTTTATACTATGCATCGAGATGGGCCATCTCGCGGTCGTGAAGATACTGCTTGGGCACGGGCGGACATGCACATACGGGGAGGAGACAATTTGACCCTAGTTCAGGTGGCTACATCTGAAGGACATGTCGAAGTCGCGCAGTTGTTATTAGAGCATGGTGCCGAAAGGAATAGGAGGATGACGGGTTGTGAACCATGTACTCTACTCGTCCGATTCATTTATGTAATTCTTTCTTAGAAGGCATCTGGATACTGGTAACATTCATGTATGTATCCCTGGCTTATTTACTGGTAAACGAACGATCGACCTCAGTATTTCCCCTTCGAATTCGAGCACACCGAGGCTGCTGAAACTCAAAAATTATCTAACACTTCACAGGCGGCCTCATAGGCCCATCCTTAGCCAATATCCTGGACGCAAACCGATTGATGACAATGTCTGTTCGCCTTACATTGTTGGACCAACTTCCTCTCCTCTCTCGCCCTGTGGCCGATAATCCTGCCATCCGCAGAACGTCCCCGTACAGCCTGAAGCTGGCATCTCATCTACGGCATTACAACGGGCTCCGTCTCATCGAGTTTGACACGCGCGGCCAGGGACTGAGGCAGCGTCATGAGCCACCCTGGTTCCAACTCGCTAGTTGACGACAAGCGGTAGCCTGAGCAGGGAATGAGCTAGCGGTAACGTACCTCCAATGTACAGGTTGAGGCAAACGCCGACTCCTTACCCTCTCACTCGACTGGGCCCTGTAGCAAGCAAGGCCACTTAGTTTACCCCACGACAACACCGAGTCCCATCCACCCTCGTCTATCCTTTCAGTTGAGTCGTAGGCCCGAGACGAGGATCTACTGTATATGATTCACCCTTGGGCTCCCGTCACCCCAAGCGCACACCCCAGCCGCTTCCATGTAGATACCGACAGAGTTAGAGTCGCATGTGCGATGGCGGTGATGGCCATTGGCCAGACCTACATGGATTCACATGAACTCGTAGTGTTAGTGGGAGCAGCGGTCTTCATTGCGAATCGGAGTACCGGACTGGCAGTGGGTTATATCACGCAAGTAGATAGATCGAGCCGCCGCCATCCTTTCCTGGATCGATGCCGGGCCTTGTAGGTTATGTTTTCTTGCTGCCGCTGCTACATGCGTGGGAATTACTATAGTCACCTGACCGCGACCGTGGTCCGCCTATATTCCTTTTTCACTCGCACTTCCCAATTTCTCTTTTCTCATATGTTCGCAAGCAATCAAACTGCTTGCCACTTCTGCTAGTTCACCACGATATTCAATGCGGCCACAAATATGAGTTCGAGAGGTTAGTGGGAAAACGTCTCGACAGTGCGGGACAGCGGAGGTCGGACCAGACTATCGTCACTATCGATATATCCTCACGCTCGCTCGCAACGCCGCTCTGTTCCTCTCACTGACATCCTACTCAACACTGAGTCCACTTGTGAGTCTACTTCATGCTCGGAAGCCCCTATTGATACTGGACTCATGGCTAGCCTCCTGGGAAGCGATCGCACGGAGCTTGTAGATCGAAGACCTTGCCATATCCGAGTTCGTGACATATCGTAATGGTGATTCGATGGAAGGAACCTCGTGATTTTTTCTTCTGTGCGATGTGTGAACTGTCCGAATGGGCTTCACAACCAACTTCGGGACTCGAGTCACGGTCCATATATCCATACACCCTATAGGAAGTCACCCCTTTTCTCGCCTAGCACGAGCTATGAGTCTCCCACCCCATTGAGGGATATACAATGGACAGAGAATGCGTGATTCCGACGCGACTGTTGCGGCGTCGCTTCTCAGCCTTGTGATCATGTAGTAGTAATATCCTACTTTAATTAGTCGTCGGATGCAGTCCTCCATTTGCCAACAACATTCCTCAGAGATACGCTCAGAGCTTCCCTCGCTTCTCTATCAAACCTAGCCCCTGTCTAATGTGCAGTCTCGCCTAATCGAGACTGGCTCGAGACCGGCCCGGGGCTGCCTGCGAAGCGCGTCGACTCGATCCGGGCCCGGGCTGCGCTTCTACTGCACCCCTACGCGACGGCGCGGCCGTAGTGACTACAGCTACTCATCATGCACAGCCGTCACGCCACATCTACCTATATATACGGATCCTATTTGGACCCCAATAAACGGTAGAAACAACCAACGCTTGCACACTAACAGTTACTACTAACATGTCTCAACCAAACACAAATTCAGGTGAGCGCGATAATTTCTCCTCTCTGTCGTTGACCTGACCGTGTTTTATTTACAGTAGCGTCATTGACGACGTCACGTTTGGACAAAGGAGGGAAGACTGGCGGCGCGTCGTCCGAGTCGGGTTCTACTAATACCTATACGGCTCAAAATCAGTCGCCATCCTCCGATTCGACGAAGCATGGACATACAATCCGACGTCAGCGTGCCCCAAAATACTGTCCACAGTGGATGGGGTATGGTGACTTGGAACCTTCTGGATGTCCTCCCTGGTTTCTTGGATAATACAGTACGTAAGTTTTGGCAGTTCGCCTCTCTTCTACTGCTCGCTCCTAACCGTGACTTTGAATTGAATCTAGACCTTGATGAACTTTATGAATAACGCAGGAGCAGGACGACAATGACTTGAGACCTATCTATATCATATCATGAGTATAGTGTAATTTCTATGTGCTGTGTATGTGTATGATGATCACCCTCGGAGGTTTCCTGCGGTTAGCTAGACGTAATGAGAACTTTAGAGTTCCATTTCACAGAAGTTCTGATGCTGATGTTGATGGAACGAGATGAGTCTGGTGCGATACTGAGACTGAAACTGCAATCGGATATTGGAGGGAAGCTTATAGGAGGGGACTGACTGACTGATATTCTTTCCCTGGAGATCAGTAACAAGATCGGCACCCCCCATAGTATAATGACGCTACATCATGCACAGAGCAGGCCGCGAAGTACTGATTGTATAACTAACTGGCCGAGGACAATATCAACCTCTGAGAGCTGTGGATTTCAGAATAGGCGACATCGTACGTAACTACTAGGAAGAACAGGGACTGAGATTCGGAATGCGATTGAAGCGTGGTTAAGAATCGTGGGTATCGGAAAAAAAGGAAGACCTATGATACTATACAAATATGTGGAGTGCATGCGTGATAATAAATAGACATGGGAAGAATTATACTTATACTATACACAATGAACAATGGTTTAGTCGTAAATTGGCAGCGGCAGCATTCTGTCGGTGTTGAACAGGAAATTGTTCGCGACATCTTCGCTTTCCAAGAATCGGGTCGGATAGACGACTGTCAATTCAACATGTGAGTAAGCCCCTGCAGAACTGAATACTGTATTGGAACTCCAAGGGCTGACCTAAATGGCCGCACAACTCATCTAGCTGCGCTTCCATCTCTTCCCTTTCTTGTTTCGTGAACGGCAATTCACCCTTATTCTTCTTTCCCTTGTCCTGTAAGACGGACCCGTTGGTTTTCTCGGTAGGCATCGCGTGCCCTGTTTTCTCGCCTGCTGGCGGGGCAGTCGACTTATCAGTGATGGACTTCTCGTGCTTAGAAGTACCGCCTCGAGCGTGCCCATTTGTCAGATACGCCAGTGTTGGCAGTGTTTCTTCGTGGGTCATTACTGAATGAGAGTTTGACGATGTATCCTCGCCTCGTGGCTCCTGCTTTGTTCCCTGCTCATCTAATGTACGCTCCACCCTCCCTGCAGAAGGCACTCGTCCAAGAGGCTCAGACGAGAGATCGTCCTCGAGCTAATAAAAAACTTGTTTTCAACTACGGACAAATCGAGACAGGAAGGATTCGCGTACTGGTTTGAGCATGCGCTCGTAATGTGCGACGAAATCTTTGTAATGCTTCCATGTTGTGACGAGGTCGTCCGGCACGACACGGAAAACACGACGGAAGATCTCAGTCTGAAGTGGCATATGTTAATTGGTTAAAGCATTGAATACAAGGAATCTATAAACACTTACATTATGCGCCGCACTGGCGACCCAAATATCCTCCCAGAAATCATCACAAAGGGGATCTTCGAAACTGCTGGCATCAAACTTGGGCTTCTGAGTCGGAACTGTCCGTGATGATTGGCCCAATTTAACATTCGGATACTTTCGCAGCAGATTGCGCGTTCGCTGCGCTTTTTGTTCGTTCCCATCATTATCATTCTTCCCTATCCGCGCTTGAGAGGGTTGGCTGTGGGTCTTAGACGCCAAAGATCCATTCGTGGGCAAGTGCCTGTTCTCGATTTTTGTCACAACCGGGGCACTTCTGCCCCCTTCCTGCACTTCCCCTTCAACCTTTTCGTCGTTGATTATCTCGTCCGTGCATCCAGTAGGTAGCTGATGTTCTGCTTTAACGTTCTCTTCGAGAGTGGGGGCCAGGGCGTGAGGAGTGTAATTGCTCCCCTCCTGGAGGGCCGGGTCCAGCAGCGCCCTCTTAAGCCCGGTTTTGCTGAGACCTTTAATGGCATCCTCAGTTCCAACGTCCTTGAAGCTAGAGACGACTGCGCAGCCCTGATCAGACGATGATAATTGAGATATAGGATGTCAGATATCACCTTGTTTTACTGCATCCCGCACCGTGTCTTTAGCTCTCTCTGCATGGTGTCTCTTCTCAGTAACAGATCCCCAACCACGCTGTCCCGTATCAGGGTGCCATGTATTTGCTACGTGTTCACCCTCCGCGGTGTTATGCGGTCGTGTATCCTCGTGATCGAGGGCATCGACATCAATGCCAATGTGTTCACGCATCAAGCGAACACGCAGAGAGTGAGCAAACCGACCAACTTTGAACGGTTTTCCGTCCATTTTTCTGAAAATACACGTCAGATATATGTGACCATCGGATCATAAGAACTATTCAATACCCATCAATCATGTCCGTATCACGAATCACGGCGGCCAGCTCTGAATCACGGTCCCCACGCAGCGATCGTTCGTTAATGTTGGCGCTGCCAATGATGACGAAACGGTCATCCACGATGCAGACCTTCCCGTGGATATATACCTAGAGTCGCCTCAGTACTGGCCTATCTGGAACGTCCAATACACACGAACCAGTTCGGTGGTCAAAATATCACCACGAAGCTTTGCCCAGTTGCGCAGGGAGAAGACAGAGAAGTATTCGTCGGGCTAGAAGCAGACAGATGTCAAACAATTATCTATGCAAATCGGTAAAGTAACCAACATCGATGCCCTCTCTGAGCAGACGCGAGAATATGGAGTTCGGGCCACGGCTGATCGTGCGGTTCTGGCACTCTAGGATGATTCGGACCTGACAGTCAGCTTAACATGCCGTCCTTGAAACAGCATGTAGTAGTGATTTGGACTTGCCGCGCTTGCGTCAGCATGATCGACGGGGAAGGCGAAGCCAGGAAGGAGTGGTATAACGAGGCAACACTTCCATTTTTTGCCTTCACGATGTGCGCGAATAATGCGATGGACAATCGCGTCACCGATCTTGTTTTCAATAGGCACGTCATCCACCGCCGTTCTATCCTATCTATTAGGGCCAAGCAACAAACATGAATAGGGGAGAGAAATGCGGCGTACGACGTGATGAAAAACTGGTTTTCGATGTAAACAAAATGTTCGGAAAGTTGAATCGCTATACGGAGTCAAACGTTTTAGAACTAATACGCGGAGTAGCGTACATGCCTTTTAGATAGGCGTTCTGAATAGAGTGTTCCACTCTGTCCGATGTACCGAGAGACCAGGGACCCGCCGATCGACAAATTTGAAGTTCACAGGTTCCCGTCAATCCAAGCTGCGTGAGTTCCCCGGGCTTAAATTCGGATGGAGGAATGAGGAAAGGCATCACCCGCGAATGATTCTTAGAGGCGCGCTCAGCCTGATTGAAACCTGGCATTCGACATATCACGTACTTTGATTCTCAGCAGGTAGTTCCACCTGATAGCGCTTAAACATAGTATAAAGTTTGTAAACAGTCGAGCTCACCTCTGGATAAAATGACGACCGAGATCTCGAGCTGGCTGGCCGACAATCTGGAGGCCGACGTCATGCCTGCATCAATCGGGTTAGGGTTAGATCCCAACCTGAGCTCGTACAGTATATGCCGCGAAATACATACCATGGCATACGTGGAGTCCTAGTTCGGTCGTGCATATCCTCTTCAGGCTTTGAGAGCGTGTGAAAGTCCGTGGTCCGGGCGTTACTATAATCCTTCCCTACTATGTCATTAGCGCCTCGTTTGCACTCGGATTATTGTACGCCAGTTTCACCTGGCCAAATCGGCTCCTCGCCTTCCTCAGGATCATCGACCAGGACATGTTGGGGGGTATCCCATCTGGATGTAGTCGGCCACAACTAAATGATGAGTCAGGAGTAACACACCTCCCAAAGCAGAGGTCGAGACCCCCCATAAACGCGATTGTCGAGTCAATGACACACAGCTTCTCATGCTTCAGGGCCTCATAAGCTGACCTGGTCTCAAACAAGATACGGCAACATACGTGTGCCCAATAGAGCGTGCCAGTCTGGAAGTGTGATGGCGAGCGCTGGACCATAATATTCGGGTGCAGCATTGTTAGTCGCTGTTTAGCGTAGCTGCGCCAAATCAGCATCATGAAACCCGCTAGGATGATAGTACCACCGTACTGGCTGTCTGTAGGCGTCGTACGGCTCGATACCTCTTGGCTGTGCATTCTCAGGCGTCACGCTGCAATGTGATGGAAACGATGGACGTACTAGAGAATGATAAATATCTTGACGCCTTCTTTGGCCTTCTTCTCCAATAGGTTGTCGAGGCGATATTTAGGCATGCCAGGCCTGCGCAAGTTGAGCTCTGTTCCATATCAGCCTAACCACGAAAACAGCGCGACTTGTTTCATTAACACTAACCAGGCGAGAGCCACCAATCATGGATATAAATCGTATCTTTCGCAAGCAAGATCGCACGTGATAGATTCCAGAAGTAGTCTCGCTGCTAAGAATGAACCAAATAGTTGTGCCAACAGGGAGAAATGACTTACACCGTCCACAAGCCATTGCGCCGAGACGTTCATCCGGATCGGTGCAAAACTGTCGAATCGATTCCTCCCAATAAAATGCGATGTCGCCGCGGCCTTCTCAAAACCTGCAATCCATTGGAGCATCTGGCGCTATAACACGATGTAACTCCTTTAGCGCCTCCTCCGCAGGATGGAGCCATCGCGTGATCTCGCAAGCATAGCGACACACATACCTCAGTTCGGGCAGATAACTTGAGCCGCATCTGCGAATTCTCGACGTAGAACGTGTGTTTTGACACCTCACGCGACTCATGTCGCGTCTTTTTCCTCTGAGCTGCTTCACATTGATTACGCGGAGCGTCCGTTTCATCTTCATTTAGCGGGTCCGCATTCGTCGATGGATCGAGAAGCGGCGTTGGCGGAGACGAGTCGGGGTCTAGCGAGTCTGCATCGGTGTCGGATCGGACATGTTGCTCCTGTTCGCCATCTTGTGTGCTGGACGGCTCTACATGTGACGCGTCGCGGTGTGGATGCAACACATGCGACACGCGCGATCGTATCGAACCGAGGAGCGACTTATGCTCCGCGTTGGGGCTGTCGACAGACCCGCGCACAGCCGAATCCGCCGGTTCCAGCTTCGCTGTAAGGCTATCACGGATGGAATCACCGTGCAATAAGTTCAGCCCCTGGCGATAATACCGCGTCGGTCGTTTGATCTTGAAATTGGCGTCGAGCAGGAAGACGTCCCATACAACAAGTTCACCCGGCTCCTCAACTGCGATAAGATATGAATCTCGGATCACACACCACTTCTGTTTCCTCTTCTGTAAACGACTAGCCGATTTGCGGCCGAAGCCGGCACCCTTGTTGCCAGAGGCGACAATCCGGAGGTAACCTGCTTTATACTGTGCGCCACCGGACTGGGCAAGGTGGAGAGAGAGAGCGGAGATTTCCAAGAAGCCAGCCAGGCGATTTGACGTGGGGAGAAACATCTGTACACAAATCAGAAAGGCAAGTAGATGCCCACGAGAAGGTACCTACAACTGCACGAATAAGATCGATGAGGTAGTTCTCGAGGGCTTCGCGCTGTAGGCGAGCAAAGTCGGCTCGACTGACATCGCTACCCCTCTCGCGACTCTCCTTCTTGAGGAATTTAAAGTAAGGAATGCCTGTGACTCTTCTTAGACACTGTATATTGACGCACTGACGCCTAGAAACCTACTCGTTCGAGGAAACTCTGGAAGTTTCTCGATATTGCGGTTGTATGCATTCGAAACTGCACAATGTGCGTGTAGCGACAAGAAATCGCGTAGCTGACGATAGATGACCCAACGGACGGCACCGTTGGCATATTCACATTCGATCCGGAATACCGAATGCGGCCCATGGAGCGGATGGAGACTATCGCTGATGCGAATGCGTAGTCGATGCAAAAGTACGGGTACTCGCCTCCGGCCGCGCTCGTCGCGATCAAACCAAAGGCGGAGAATGAGGACCGACAGCCCACCGACAGTCAACTCGTCGGTTATTTGCACCCCGCCGGGGGTAACGGTGGACGGAAGTGGTTCTTTTGGAGGTGATGAAATTATGCGCGGGAGGAGAAAGCGAAGGCGACTCCAACCCATAGAAGGAGATTTGCTCCCCTGGGTCTGGGTCTGTGAGTCCTGACGCTCGTTTTCCCTGGCTCTCTCCTGTGTGGACATAGACCCCATTCGGGCGAGACCCGAACCGGAACCAGAACCCGAGGCAACAGGAACTTCATGAGACGAGGGACCTCCGCCTGATTGCACATCACTCTTATCCTTTTCTTTTCCCCAGTCAACACCGGAAGGCTCTTCGCTGGGTGGGCCGGTGTGAGCGTCGGGAAACCAGCGGGACTTGAAGCCATCCCAAAGGTGTGTATCTTTCCGCTTCCCACGCCTATCTGCAACCTCACGCTCGCGATCTTTTTGCTCCATAGGACTGTCGAATGGACCGCGGAAGTGGGTTTCACGCGGGACAAGGTCATATACGGGTGAATCAGGCATGCCGTCATGCGTGAAAGCGCGTGGTCGTCTGGGTTGTTCCAAGATGGCATCATTATGGTGATGGATGTGGCTATGAGATGAGAGCGAAGGTGAAAGAGTGTGGTTGTAAGAGAAAGATAATGAGCGGGGAGGGCCAGTACGGGCGGCCGGAGACAAGGAAGGACTAGTATAGTAGGAGGGACGCGAGTTAGACGGAGATTTTGGTGTATGGTCGGGTGGTCCCACCGAGTCGGCATTAGGTGGACTCCTTAAGGGAAGCTTGAGTGATGGCGGTCTTGGAGAGGTTGGAGTGGCGTGACTGCCATCTGGACCTGGGTCGTGGAGAGCGGAACGATATTCGGCCTGGGGGATATCATCCATGATATCAACATGAAGTCTCAACGGACGGAGTGGGGCGCCACTGAACACGCGGGGACGCGGCAGTACAGTACGTACGTCATTGTCGCCAGTGTCCGAATTGGATTTGCGCTAATACTATCGGTTTGTGGCTCCGATGCAGAGATGTGCGGGGTGGAACATCCCTCTCGAGCCTGTGGGCTCGTGCGTAGAACTTCAGCACGGCTATGTCTAGAACCATGTCCCAACTTAACATCCCTTCTAACAGCGTCTAATGGCTCCTAGGTCTCGAGCAACACACCTTATATCAAGATTCTTCCGTCACCGCGGTCTAGGCTGGCCCTGGACGTTCGGGCCTACTATCGAACGTTATTGAACCCTCAAATGATGACACCTTTCAGTGGCGTTCACCTCGATCGAACCGTGAATTCACATTCACCCTGGTATCAATACAGTATTCAAGTTTGTGAGTTCGCTATGTGACATCAATCGAATCCTCTCGAGTGAATGACGTGATCAAATAGGGTCTAACTGCTATTGGCAACACCACGCAGCCTTGAGGCTTTACATGCTGCGATGTTTCGCTGCAACCTTCCGTATCTGATATGCCCTTTCACACGAAGACGAAACCCTACCCGTTCCGCGTCCACGTGATAACAACTGTGGAGTAAATGAACGCGCCACACTTGATCGTTGCACAATATGACCACCTAGTAGAATAAATGCCACGAACCCGCGCGAGGCCGTTCTACTATCTCAATACAATTGCACACGGGGTCTCTTAATTCATTCCAAAATCGCATCTCCAGGTCCTTGCTGCCCAAGAACGGCACGATGTTCAAGCTTTTCGTGGATTGGCCAACCCCGGTTTATGGGACCTGTCCTGTCACTGAGATCAGATGGATAAAAATTGGCATGGAAGCCAACAATGGCACCACCTGCCCTAGACCTACGTGGCTCGGGCGCACCAGATACGTACACAGCGATAAAGAGAATTTATCCAAGTTGAGTACCAGCGTAAAGCTGATGCCTTCTGGGCAAACGCGCATCGGCAGATGGTTAATGACCGGCGGGGAGTTTATTTTTCAATTATGGCGTCACTGAAATCTTCGCTCGAGAGTAAAAGGGGGTGCGCGGTTGCATTGCCGCATTACCTTAACTTTCCTACAGTAATCATCTAGACCGCAGTACGTTTCTCTTGCTTCTTGGCTCAGGGTCGACATACGCGCCCGTCTAACCCCGCCGGTCGTGGTACGCGCGCACATGGCGACTGCTGTAGTGCCGATGACGTGCTCTGTCGCTTTAGGGAGGGCTGCGTTCAAGGACAATCAACAGTCTTGGACGCGTTGCAGTAAGTATTCCGTGATTGCCTTGCAATGGAAGGGCTCTCGAAAACTACATCAGCAGGAAGTTCTCTCCATTCCGGCATAACCAAGCACTCATGTAATTTGTATCCCCATGGGGAAATGTGCCGTATCAGATACGCAGTGTTTCAGTCACATCCACGTGGCGCTTTTCACGGTACAGTACGGCAACGGAGAACGGCAGTGAAACGGTGCGTCACGTAGTTCATCGAGAAATGGTAGTGATTATGAACAATTGAGATCTCCTTAGGTGACCATGTAAACCAGGGTTAGATAGTCTCCCCTGGGTTTGGGACTAGCCCTGGGCTCTTGATCAAAGCATCGTTTAACAGTTGAACGTTGACCAGGCAACTCGAAGAATTCCGGCCCGTCGTCCCGACAGTGAGCAGAATCATGTGAAATCGCTGCACTAAATAGAAGTGCTGACTCAAAAAAAAAACACCAACTCCGACCCCTTCCTGTTCACATGCTAGCAGAATCTCGGAACCCGCACCGATCAGTGAGCCAAAGCAATTCAGATGAAAAAATAAAAAAAATAAGAAGAGGTTGCGCCTCAATTCGCGAGAAACGGAGAAGTAACGGAAACAGCTTACGACAATGACGACGCCACAAAGGCGAATTCTCCTTTGTGGGTTACGTTCATCATGGCGAAAAAACAGCGGGTTCGTTCACAGGTGCGATAATCCCATGGGTGTCGGCGCCATTCTAGGGTACAGGAAGAGCAATCTCCTAGGGTTAACGATACGAAAAGTAAGACCTTAGCCCCAGGCCTCATGTATTTGTACCCTATCCCTACCCCAGTTCACCACCGTTATCCAGATCTGCCCCAGGACACATGCGGGGTCTTCCGATGAGAAGGAACAGCACAGTAAAGCGACGGAGTCGGTACTTCATCGCGCATCACAGGCTCATTGCTGCACGATTGTGAAAGCCTTGATAGAAGGTGATTTTTTTTTCTTATATATTCGCAGGAGAATATTTGCTCTATGATCGATAATGTTAGAAGGCCCTCAGTTGAGCGCCCTCAAGCTCAGGGATCCCCGCGGCGCAAGAGTTTGCTTTGAATGAATATTCGATAATAACAGGACATGGGACAAGCGAGAACTGAGGCGACTAGGAAGTGCCGTGCCATCTTTGAAAAAAATTAGGGGGGTGGGGTTGTACGGTACTTGTATCTGTGGATCCAAATGAGCCGCCCAGAGCAAGAGATCCAGGGATGTCCCCGAAAATGAAAAGAAGTTGAGCATATTACAGCAACACGTTTATCGTGCATCATCATCAATACCATCACCACCACCACCACCATCACCATAGATCATATAGATGTGCTTTATTAAAATTTAACCTGGTTTCTTCGCATTAAATTTCGTTCGTCTCGACCCATCTCGAGTCCGAGTCGCTTCGATTGTCGCTTGTTAAACGATCTCGCTGCGCTGGCCTGGATCCCGTTGAAGGGTCAGTCGGTCGGTGACTATCTGGTGTGATTCCACGCACGCATGCACCAAGGCGCACGCAACCACGCCCTTTCCGATCTCATTCCAAAATTCATTCTTTTCGTTTACATCACTCGAAAACGTGTACAGTACCACCATATTACCTTTTTTATACCGAAAACTCGGAGAGATTCTTGGGCGGCGTCCGACACGGACAGTGCGAACACCACTCACTCGGGGTACCCCGTATATGCACGAGGACCGATCACTTCCATTCCATTCCACTCCATTGTGTTTGATGAAAAAAATAAATTTGCACCTCCGCTTTTCATTTCCCCCTCCTTACGCGTGAGAAGCTTGTGCTTGCTTGTACTGTATGTCCTGTACATACTGTACACGTGGTGATCGAGCGGCATCGTGTACGTGTAAGGTTGTGTTTCGCCCAGTCATGATCACCATGCATGACGCAACCCCGGCATATTGTAGAGACGACGACGGACTGCTACACTGTAGCGTGAACAAGTCACACTGGCAACAGACGCGAAGGGAAAAAAAGGTGGTTTGCTACAGTGATTAAACCCGAGAGGAAAAACAAAAAGTACGATGTGCTGTACATAACACTGCACCCTAGATTTATTACGGGTAAAAGCTAGTTTGTCGGCTCTGTTACGTCCCTTGCTTCGATACTATACCGGACTCGGAGCTTTGCTCGGAAACATATCGGAAACGGTGGGAAGCGCTAGCGCTGTCGTCCGGTCGTCGTGTAATCGTCGTATCCTATTTTCGCCGCGGGCGGATCCTTTTCCTGTGCGTGCGCTTGAAGTTGAAAGCGTACAGTACAGCACAACAATAGGGAGAATAAAAAACGACTCTGAGCGCTTTCTCTGAGCGCCAGATTGTTTATTATTTTTGGAAACCCATGAAACAGTAGACTGTTTTTCGTACTGTACCTGTTTTGCCTTCAGCGTTTTTGCCTTCAGTCAAATGAAAAATAAAATGAAAATAAAATAAAATATGTTTACTGTACTAGGTTGCAACGTTGCAACTGCAACTGGAATCATGGGATGTATTGTACTGTAAAGGCACAGGCGCCATCACAGTGAGGTGGCGGAGCACAGCCTCCGTGTCAGCCGTAATGAAGTCTATTTTTGTTGTGCGCTTGGCAATGAATAAAAGTTACACGGGGATAAACGCAAATACACGCACGACTGAGCGGGTCCTCTTTTCCATTTCCTGGCGGAAAGTGCGTTGTTGGGGAGTTGGGGGTTCTTCGAGAGTTCTTCGCCGCGGATCATGATGCGAATACAGTTAAGCCACCGCACAAATCAATATTCTGATAGCTGCACCGCCACGATGTGTTGGTGGTGGAAAATTGCTCGTATTGTTGGAGTTGGTGGCGTCGGTGCCACTCGGTAGGCGATTGCCATTTGTACGTTAGCGCTCCACCCACGCAAGGTGCGCTTACGATAGCAAGCGCCGCCTTTGGTAGAACACCATGCGGGTGCCAGAGGTGCATGATTTAGCCTACCAGTTTATCGATAATCTTTCGCTGTTTGCTTCGCGGATCATTCCGTTCCGGTGCATGACAACAGCTATAGATAGGGATATCGTCGGTTAGTCTATTTTTACGTTGTGGCTAGCGATGCAAGTCATGAGGCATAAATGGTAGGCCCAAGATTCTTTGATCGACTCACCCCTTCGATTCCCCGGATGGAATTGGCGTGAAGAACGGTTGAGAGCAAACGAAGAAGCAAGGGATGTTGTTCTTCTGAGTTACGGTTCTATATTCTGTATATGTCTTTAGCCAAGGAAGCACTACCCCCACTAGCTATCTAAGATACTACTTCAGTTCAGCGGTGGGTCAAAAAAAATATTTCATGGTCAACTCTACCGATTATACCAAGAAGGCCGGTGAGCGGATTCTGCGAGACCCGCCGAGGCCCTCAGTCCATCAGCGGTAAGACAGGCATTGCGTCACATTTCAAGTCGAACTGCGGCTTCCAGCATCGGTGAAGACCACGTTTTCTCGTTGTAAGTGCGGTGGGAAGAAGAAAAATAACAACTACCTACAAGCAAGCATCCAAGGGTCGGCCTAGGCCATGTTCAATTGCCTGTCTGGGTTTGAACGAAAGAAGTGTCAAGGGCTGGGGCGGGCTCGGCTTGGCCGTGGCGAGAAGTGGCGTGGCGTGGCGTCACAAGTCTATCTGCGAGTCTGTTTACACCACGCGCATGGAGTATGACGACTGGCAGTGGTGAGCTGACAAGGTCGATTGGGAGTCATGACTCCAACGACACGTAAAACGAACGTACATGCGTGCGCGCATTGCGTGTATATGACAACGCGGCAGCTGCTTACAAGGAGAGGCGAGCTGCATACTCGTATCGTATCGTAGGGACAGGGCGCAATAAGCTCAGGTAACCAGACATAATCCACGAGGCTCAGCGCGATGTTTTCGTGTGATGGGTTCGAACATCTCGTTGTACATACTGCCAATGCGAGTGTTGAGAATAAGTCATACCGTACTAATGAAACGTACATACTCCTAGATCGTGGAAGAGTACGCCACAGGGACCAGAGAGCGGAGGCGTTGCAGGAGTTCCTTATTCGAATGATAGGTGTTCGTCACCCACCGATGATCGGTATGCTTCGGATCGCATGTGTTCTGGCTCTGGCTTTGATCTGGGCTAGGCGCAGGAAGAAATTTCCAAGTGTGATTGCCACGTCGATTCTCCGCTGTTTAACCGGCGTGCGAGGATGGGTGACGGGGCCTGGCTATGGCAAAAGCTAACGGGGTAGCGGCGGAGACAGGGGATTAGGTATTCCCCGCGGGATGGACGAAAGGGACAGAAGGAGGATGAGCGTGACAACAGTTAGGTCGCGATAAGAATGGGGTCCGGGTCCGAGGCGGACGCGGATGGGTTGCATATGGGAAAAAAAACGGAGATTTCCGCGAGGGGGACGCGGGGGTGTGGGGAAGTAACCGAATTGGAATTAAGTGATCGGAATGACGCGAAGGCGTTGGCAACATGAGGGGATAAAAATGACGCCGGATCAGGGAGCGTGATGAGTGATGCTAAGGGGAGGATGAAGAAATAAAGCGATCTTCTGGTTGTTGGATGAGCCAGCTCAACAGAGCGAGCAAGCGAGGAGGGAGTCAAGAACAAGAACGGACCGAAGTCCGATGGAGTCGATAAGCCAAAAGGGGGGGATGTGATTAGTTGGGGGTGTGACAAATCGTGACAGGAGTGAGGTAACGGTGGGGAACGGAGGTGGAGGGATGATTGAGAGGGGGAAGTTAAGCGGAACCATTTCCGTGTCTCCTCGGGGAAGGGGAAAGGAGGAAAAAATAAATAGTGCACGCACGAGCAGTCCACCCTAGAATTATTGTGTGAGTGGCGGTCATTAGGTGCGGTTGCCTCGACCCCTTGGCGCCTGGACGCTGTGTCCATTTCCACGTTGAGCCTCCACCGTCTGTTGTCTCCCTACCGAACGGATTCGATTTGGGGGCCGTTTCCTTCTCAATTAGACTTTCTCTACTCGACTCCGCACGGCCTCGACCTCTTCTCTCCACCTCCCACCTCGCCCTTTATTTGACTCCTCATATATCCACTCCATCCACCGTCCCTTCTCCTCCACCCCCATGGCTTCCCTCGACAGCGTAACTCCCCAAGCACCTCAACACGAAAAGGTCATCTCTCGGCCATACAAGTGTCCCTATCCCCTATGTGGTCGGGCATTCAGCAGACTTGAACACCAGGTATGCGTTCCCCATTATATGCGCCGCCACGAGGCACAGGGCTCCTAGTTTCGATGGTTTTCACTATCGTCATCACGTCACATGTCGTCACCCTCGTCCGCTCGCCGTTCAACTTGAACACCTACTCACATCTCTCTCTCTCCCATCGTAGACTCGCCACATTCGCACACATACTGGAGAAAAACCATTCTGCTGTTCATTCCCTGCATGCGAAAAGCGTTTCTCCCGCTCAGACGAACTCACCCGCCATGCGCGGATACACAGTAATGATCATCGCCCAGCGGCCTCCAGCGGGGCCCGCCAAAAAAGCAAGGCGCCTCTGTCCCTTACAGATAGTTGGGACGAGGAGGACCTTGCTCTCTCCCAGGGAGTTGCTAAAAAGAAGGCTCGGAGCCGAGCAAACAGTGATGATGAGGTGTGTTTATGTTGAGCCCTCCTTATCCCTCCTAATGTCCTGCATTTGACTCGCAGGAATCCTACGCCCGCCCAATACATAATACCCCAAGGCGTCCCGGTCCATCCGTTCCATTGCCAACCGATACATCCCCTTCTGCCTTCTCCACTTTGTCGAGCATAGCGACCGACGCACTTTACGCTCTCGAACGAGAGGAGGCCCTCCGCCGTGCTGAATACGAGGCCAAGCACAACGAGATGCTTCGCCGCGTTGAACATGCTGCACGACATGCCGAGATTCTCCAGAGCTTCGGCCGTCTTTCCAAAAGCGCGGCCACATCGCCCGTTGCTACTCCTTATCTGCCCGTTCGCTCTGCCTCGCGTGAATATTTTGACCAAGAAGTCGAGGATGACAGTGCGATGCGCCCTCGTCGGCGTGCAAGCGGGGGATGGACACAGGATATTTCGCCACACTCGTATGGACCAAGTTACAGTGTAGACGGCGAGCAGCGCCGACGCAACCTCAGCAACTGGACACCACACTCCCAACCTACTTCCTCACATCCGTCCATGTTCATACCTTCCGATGACTCGCCCTCACCGCGCAGTACGGATGAGGAGCTACCTACGCCCGCCCAGTTGACTGGGCCTGCGCGTTCGGCTGGCGCATATATAACGCCGTCGACAAGTCCGTTCCTGGGTGGTCTATCAACGCTGAATATTCATTCGACACAGCCGTCGCGTGCACCCTCGCCCATTATGTTGCCCCCTCCGGCTACGCGACCGGGCTCACCTGGGGATGAGATTCATCGCCGAAGGGGTGTACCTGACAGTCCGCCGATTTCGTTCAGTGTTGGTCGTAAGCGGCGGAGCTCCAATGATTATGAGCCACATAGGTGCGTACTTCTCATTCTCATCTCCATAGCATCGTCTCACGTCTCACGTTCCATTACTTTGCTTCCATACCAGCGCTCCCGCGTTCCAGCATGCATTTCCCCATCAGCGTGGTTTCCCTGTGAACGTTAACCATCCCCCCTCCCATCCCCATTCTGCCTTGTCATCCCCTTATGCCTTCACGACACCTACCCTTTCCAGTGGTCCAAGCAGCAGCGGTAGTTCACCCAGCAGCCATCCACACTCACGCGCGCCATCGCCGCCACACGCACATCCAAGCCACCATTCACAGTCCCACCACACCCATTCGTCACCGTACCTCGCTCACTCGGTGCGTGCGGCGTTTGGCATGACGCCCATACACACCACAGGCCCTCTGCCGTCGTCGGCACATACGCATGTGCCCGGTGGTGGCTTTGCGGGCGCGAGCATGCCTACATCACGAGCGGGCTCGCCACCCATCAAACTTGCACCGCTGCGCGTGCCGAGCCCCTCAGCGCTCGGAGATGAACGGAGCGGCAAATCGCCCAGAATGGGTGGCGTAGCCTTGCCTGGGTTCAGTGAGGTCGAGGCGGCTGCGAGAGCTCTATGACATCATTTACGTTGGCACCGCGCGCGCGCGCGTTCGAAATGATAATGATGCCACCTTAATCCTCGTTCCCCTTTTTTCTTGCCGTTTTCACATGATTGATGATTTTGATCCGCATTAGACATGAAGTTGCTTTCGAACGCACGCTTTTTTTTCTTTTCTGCCTTTTCTCTACCTTTTGCATAGAGCATACCTACAGTATATTTGTATATACTGCAAACATTTTTAGACATTTCCACTCGCCTCAACTCGTCATTTTGTTCTCCTCTCCGAGATAGTACAGCTATATGGTTCTTTCTCTTACTCTGTCCGCATCCCCTCTAGTTGAGGAATTGATTCGCTGGATGTAATCTATATATCTCCCCTCGCTTACGGTGATCGATACTGGATATAGATTCGTAATTTATTATTCTCCCCGAAAAAAACATTGCCCTGCTCTGCTGTACTATGCTCTGTCCGAGGACACCAACCTGCCTATATTTGTTCACTGCCTCGACTCCCATCGCAACTGCCATCGCCATATCTCTTCGTTTTTCCCCTCTTTGCCCAGAAAGGCAAGGTAGATCCTTCAAAAAAAGAAAAAAGATAAGGACTCGCCCCGAAGCACTGTCAACACAATGTCTTTTTTTGGCAATCGCGCGTAAATCACGGGAAAGATAACCACGTCAGTTTCCAGAAGAAAGAATCGTTGCGCACGAGTGAGGGCACACCCGCGCACTGCCAAAAATAAATGACACTTACACACGTCATCGCATCACTAATCGTCGTCCTCCTGTGGCACTATCGCCCAGGCGGTGCACCGGCGGCAGATGTTCCACCACTAGCAGCAGCCGCTTCATCCGCCATTCGCATGATCTCCATAAGTAGCGTCTGCTGTTCCACATCAAGCGCGGTCGTCGCCGCTTGATATATCGTGTGATCGTTCACTTCAAGCGCTAGGTAAAAAAAAAGGGTGCACGAGGGAAGCCCCACGTCATCACGTCAGCATACGAGATCACACTTTTATGAAATATACAGTGGGAGCGAAGGTGATGACAGGGAGGAATGGACGTTACCTGTGAGCGCTCGTTTGAACGTCACGTATGGATTCACGGTGTCCAGTGGCGAGATGAAGCCTAGTTCTTCTTCGATCTCCTCGTCATCGTCATCGTCCGAGGCGCCACCACCCCCGTCATGCTCTCTTCGCTCTGCTGCTTCGCGTAGGCGTTGACCCTACAACAAGACAATCAGCCAGTTAGTCAGTTACAAGCAAGGAGGAGGGAGCACCCGCACCTCTTTCGCAAGCAGCTCGATGTATGCCGAGTTATCGTCCCACACGTCGCCTTCTTCCTCGTTCATATTTAGGTATCGTTGTTCATCGTCATCCTCCTCGGTTTCATCTTCGTGTAGCGAATCCTGTAGTGCTTTGCGTGCTGCTACGGTAGTCAGTCCAATCCGTCCATTTCTACGCGTATAGGGAAAAAAGTGAGGGGGGAAGGCATCCAATTACGTACCCGCGACAGCTTTCGGCAGACCCTTGAACACTTTGATCACTCCACCGACGATGCCTGGCCATCCCTCGCGCAGCTCCGCAGGCACAGCGTCGGCCTTCATCTCGAGCAGCGCCGACATAGCAACGATCGACAGTGTTTTGTCGTGCACACGCGGCAGCCCATGCTCCTTATCAACCGCCGCGAACCAGCGGCGGAAGAACATCTGCGCCCCTTGCGGGCGCTGAGCGTTCATCAACGGAAGAGCTGCACCCGGGTTGTAGAGTACCGCATTGATGAGCACCTCGAGGTTCGCCAGCTCAAACGACTTTGTTTCTGTTTTGTCAAGGTGTTTGAATGCAGTTGCGATGATGTGTTCGAGTTGCTATGTTCGAGAACATAGTCATGAGAAGGGATAATAGATGGTATGGGCAACAGGGCTTACGTCGTCGATGTGCCCGCGCAGGTTGAGTAGAAGCGACTCCGCTAGCTTGCAACCATTCACACGATCGTTTTCACCTAGGTGGTCGCTCGAGAGCGCCGTAATATAGATATCGAGAGCCTTCTGACGATAGTCGGGCCGTGCGCGGAAGACATCAGTGCCGTACGAAACGAAATTGTCGAGCGAAGGAAGCATCTCTATGAAACTTTAAGTCGGCTCCTGCTACTGGTGCAAATAAACGAGAATTCGTTACCGTCTAAAAAGTCTATCGCATCCGTCCGGAATAGCTCGTACGTCAATTCAAACACACGCCACATATTTGGTGAAATGCTGCGTGACTTGAAGGTGAGGCTATCCACTAACTCGTACACATTATCGAACAAGTCTTTGCGCGTCACTAATGAGCACGTAGCACTTCATGCCTCATGTTTCAACCACGCACCAAGAACCTTTTTCTCGAGAGTTTCCTGGATGATCGGAATGATGACCTCCTGTACTTGGACGAGGATCTCCGGTGAAGAGTCGATGGATGACACGATCTGCAGAATCGTCAGCGTACACGTCACTCCGAGTTCTAGCTAAAAAACCTACAGTGCTGAGGGTCTTCGCGACACCCATTGCGGCATACGTCTTGTCATCCTCGCCGTCAGCGTCCATCAGCGCTTCCAAGTCATCGCCCGTAGGTGCGCTCTCTTCGTTTGCAATCGCTTCTCGCAAAAGGCGAATGTACGAAGCGCACTGTCTCTTGTTAGAACGGAGACGGTTGGAGAGTGAGAAGATACACACAAGACGCGCGGTAAGCTGTGCCGCGACGGGCAAGAGTTCATCCTGGAAATGCTCGACCATAGTCTCCATGCTGCTGTTGAGGATATCGAGGTCCGTGTCATCGGAAAGTTTTAGCAGGTCTGCAGGGTGATAAGTTCGCCCTTCTAGTACGTATAGTGAATTTGAGCCAACCTTGGATAACCTTGCCAACTTGGGGAGAAACTGCAGCCTTGACAGAATCGTGCGAGGAGACCATCTCTGTCAGTGTCAGCGCAGCGTGCACCCGCACTGGTAGTTCCGTGTCATCCAGCCCGGCGACTACAGCACGGAAGACCTTGCTGAGGTTCTGTCATAAACCATTAGAGAGCCGCTCCCTACCGGCACGGGACGCGTTGGCGCACCTCGTCGCTGGTCCAGATTATACGATTGCGCACTTCCGCAGCGACAACTTCGTTTGCCTGCGTACTACGTGAGCGACGAAATGGCCAAGTACTGACGAGAAGAGTCTTACCGCGGCACGCATATACCCCTCTGGCGCAACAAACTCAGGAAATACATACTTCATGGTGAAGTCCTCCATCTTGCCTTTCACATCGGGATGACGCATTGCGAATGGGGCCAGTGCAGAAAGCATGCTGAGCGCACCGAAGCGTTGAGGGGCAGTAGGATGCGAGTCGAGGATGCCGTTGACAAAGTGAAGGATCGGGAGGAAAGTCACCTTTGTACGACTGCTGACAAGTTGGCAGAGGAAGGTCGTCGCTGCCGCCACAGGGGATGAATAATTCTCATACTCATCTATTAGAAACTAGCGTTAGCCTAGGATTGAAGATAAGGGGGGAAACAGGGCAGGACCGATTGAGGTACGAGTATAGTCGATGGGGTCCGATTGCCATAGCTCTTGCCTGGCCGGTGTGAAGGACAGATTTGGGAAGACAAAGTTGGAAACGAGCGATACAAAGTGCGGCTTGAGCCAGGCCCATGTGCTCTGTGGCTTCACACTACGTCTTCATCGCATCATGGTTAAGTCGACCGAAAGAAATAGCACAAACCACTCTGTGAAGAACTGGAGAATCTGGTACTGGCACTTCTTGGACAGCCATGCTTGTCCCGAGACGTACAATTCGATCTGGTGAAGATACACCTTAAAGATTTCGGGCGCAAATGCTTCCACAAAGTGATTTGCAAACGCCCCGTATTCGTCTTGCAGCGGGCTGGGCAGCTGAGAAGGATTGCCGAACCTGGGTAGGCCATTAGTAACGGCCCTCCGTCCGAGATGCTAGACATGAAAACGATAATAGACACCATACCGATGGAACAGTCTACCCAAAATCCCACACGCCCATTTCTTTGCCTTCCACCACTCACTCCGCTCCCGCTCTTCCTCATCAGCAGGTACAGCGTCGGCCGGAATACGAAGATTCAGGACCCGAAAGAGCAGCTGACCCCAAGGCATGAGGCTCTCCGCGCTCTGTTGATGCTTCGACAAATTCAGTACAATCGAATGTTTGTATGACTTGAGGATGAGGTGCAGGATTACGGGAATCTCCTGCTCGGCACCAGCAGGCGGGGAGCTAAGCAGGTTTGTGGCAAGCGTGACCAGGGTTCCGAACGTCTGCTCGACGACAACCGTCAAGATATCGCTGTTCTGGCGGAATCTAGATCCGCCGAACGGAGTGGAGAGTCAGCTAGCTACAGGGAGGAACGCGAAAAACGGAGCGCACCGGAATGCGCGGACCATCTCGAGCACGACTACGGTGCCCGCGCCTACCTCACGAATGTTATTGCTAGCGAGGAGGGCCTTGGCGCCGCCAAGTAGTTCAGGCCATCTCTCCGGGAAGTCATTTGATATGAGCGTCTTGAGCGTGCTCGCAAGCTGAACGGTGATCAAACGGGAGGGCGATGTGGCAAGGAGAGGGAGGATGTTCCTCTTCAGAGCCGAGCGGTCAGCAGGCGAAAACGGCTTGTAATCGGGCCCTACACGCGCCGGCTCTGCGCTATAGGACAATGCGACGCGATTTTTGATCCATACGGAAACAGCCTGGCGAGTAGCGCTGCAGGAGAGTGAGAATGCAAAACAAAAGAAAAGCAAATAAAGGCACGGCGTAGCAGCAATAGAGTATGTGATCAACGGTGAATTACGGGGACAAGAGACGAACGTGTGATGAACTGTACGTACATTTCGACATTATCTGACGCAATTATCTGCAGGAGGGCAGGGATGACGCCCTCTTGGCCAGCAAGCTGTCGTGTGAAAAGAATAAAGGGGATTAGTTATGACAGCACAAAACACACGATGCCACTCGACAATTGGACGCGGCCACGCGGAGAGCACGCACCTTGCGGACGGCAAGTTCGCCAGTCTTTCGAGTGTTGGGGTTGGAGTCGTAGGTCGTTGCGAAAAGTGTTGTCAAAGACTGAAGGTCCATCTCTGGTCGTCCTGTATTACTGATGCTGAGTAACGCGTAATCAAGAGCGTTATAGGGGCTCACTTTACAGATTTCGAGGCCGTCCTCAGGTTTGCGCGAAGGTATGATACGACGGGTATCGGGGAAAGGTGGAAAGGAAACTTATGGGGGTTTTATACAGTAATATCGACGTGGATACAAATCAACCGCGACGCGTCCACGCGCTTTGTGTTGTGTTGTAATTGGTAAAGGCCACCCTTCGTCATTGCCACAGCCAAAAGCCTTTGTAAACTGGTTCTAATACATCCGCAACGCCCTCAACCCAACAAAGAGGTTCTAGGAGCTTATCTTCGCTTAATAGTCGAGACCGTCCGCGAGCGCGTCTTTGCAGGCACCGATGCCGGAGGCGTTCGTGCACGCTCGTCAATTCCACCTTGCTCGTAGACCGTCCCAAACTTTCTCCTACAGTATCCGCTTCCACCTTCGAGGTACTCTGCACGAGTTACTGCGAGGTTCGTGAGAGCCGATGTCGTTGCCAGCGCCATTGCACTATAGTAAGCCTCGGTTATTGCACTAAAACATTGGAACCAATCAACATGGGTTCCACCAAACACAACGACGCCACCGATGCACGCACTTCTTGGATTCGTAGATCTTTATCTCGAAATCTGCTGGAGCACGTGGACGTAGTTCTGACATTCTGCGGTCATCGGGTTCATCAGATCAGACATCTATACAGCCGGTAATAAGTGACTCAGACTCACAAACGTGCAGCAAAACCCGGAAACTTCGTACTTCCCCCGATCAGGCCGATGTTTGCCCAGAACATGCCTTGCAAGTCTTCAGGAAGAAGCCCGATGGACTGGGCAATGGCCTCGCCTAATCCAGCTTGGTGTAACCCTGCGAAACAAGACGTCATCTCCTACAGGCACCCTGTTTCGCAAGGTGTGGAAGTACCTATGTGGTCTGGACAGAACAGTACCTCTGGAATCGAAAAGCGCTCATTGCCCATGTAAAGGATTTGTTCTCCATCAACAGGCAGGCCGTCAGGCTGGCGTATGTAACCCTGACGATTTCTCGAAAAGTCGGGAAGCACATATTCTTGGACGATCGTATTTCGGTTCCTATCAGCCCTGAATGTTGTGGTTGATCAGTCAAATTGATATGTCTAGACCTGAAGAACGTTGCAAACCTGCAGGTTTCAAGATCTGCAGCAAACTGCGTCGAGACGTAACAGCACTTCTCCTTAACGTCATTCACGATATATGTTTCCTCCATCATGTTCCATTGGCGGAACGAGACAAGCTCTTTGAGATGGTTCGTCAGGAGCTTTCCACCTACGTCTACTCTAGCGTCAATTCGTAACTTGAGCGAGTATCAATTGCACTGAAGACAACATACCTTTTCACGGCAGACCAAAGGACAGAACCTCCCATGATTGGCACGATGTGTGTGAAGCTAAAACCGGCATCCACGACGACCATGCATTCGGGATTTGGCAATCCAGAGGCCGAGAATAGCTGACCATGTGGAATCAGGGCTGCGGCTATATGATAAAATATGGGTTAGCATGACCCTGTCTACACCGATGGTAGGTACACACGCGTGGAACAGAAGTATGACTGAAACTCGTATTCCTCAAAGACGAACTGATCATAGACTTCCTGGACGTTGGGCAGGTTGAAGTACGGCTCTGTTATGAGAAGTGACGTCTCTGCTGTGTCAATCTTGCCTGGCGGATAAGCGGGCTAAAAATAAGGTAGCAGTGGGCATGTATGCTTACGTTGAGGACCTGATCCGAAAATATTCCATCCCAAATGGCTTTCTGCGCATCCCAGTCGACTAGGTAGCCCTTTATGACAAATGAGACACGCTTTCAACACGTGAAGACAGGAATTACCAACCCGCTCAAAGGGCAACCTGAAGTGCAACGATGAAAAGTCCTTGCACGCGTCCAACTCATGTCCAAAGTAAGTTATCTTGTCCTCTTTAGACCTTACGATGGCATTTGTAACTACCCTGTGTCACGCCGGGAGTGTTTCAGACGCAATCCAGACGTTGATGGTACAGAGAATGGCATCGTACCTACCTCACGTCCTTTGGTGAAGTTGTAACGCCCACTTTGATGCTTGATGCCCCATTGTCGAGAACTATGACTGGGGCACGTCTCATGATGCGATTTAGATGATCTGGAATGGTCGTGGTCGTGGTCTCGAACTTTCCGGGCCGCTGTGCCGGATGAAACCGTCGGAACCACGGACCGGATGCTAACTCGGAGTTCATGCATTCATGCAAGTGACCGTGCAGGAGCCCTCAGTTGTTCAACCACCTACCGCGGAGATTGGCATCAGCTCTTTACATAGCGACTACCAGCGGCGGCTTATCTTAGCCTAGTTTTTTGGTTTCGTGGATGGCTCGCGTCTGAACTGGGAGGTTGGGCAATCGCAAATGCCCTTTCCTGGCACGGATCAGGCGTGTCAGTGCGAAACACCGCGCAAATGTTAGGCGGCACATATGAATATTTCAATTCGTTCGGCCGAGGGGATAACACAGTGTACGGAGTGGGGGTACGGCTACTACAGTAGGTGCTCTGGCTGTCGCACTTGACTCTGTCCCCACGTATGCGCATATCGAAAGCAGTTTCCTATTTGGGAGTACGTACTTCTGTCACTCTCGCCTCAACATCCCACAAGCACGTCTTTTGTATATATACACGAAGAACCAAGAGAATAAATACGATGCTATCTCAAAAATCTAGTTCCACAACAAAGCAGTACAGGACAATGCCTAACATACATCGAACATCGTAACAAGCGTATTGTACAGTGACGGTTATCACCATAATTTTCGTTCGAGACTGACCCTTGGACTTCAGTTGCCGTTCAGCGACCCGGACTCATTAGGGGATATAAGTAAATTGGTTAGACAAGTCAAGATGTGCTTGGAAATCGCCAAAGGAGTATCCGGATCGGAACAACACGACAGAAAGGACTATTGAGTCGAGTAAGTCGGATCCAACTGGTAAATCTTGGAATATCTCTAGAATTAGTTCATCTGTACCGGACTTGATCCGCCACCGAGCTATTTCCAGACCAGGTCGGTTCGCAGGGATCAACTGCGACGAGTCTATCAGCCCTCACCAAAGGGGTCTTAGTGGGAGCAGACGCGCACATGACCAGAAGCAGATCCCTGACCCTGCATCCAAGTGAATTGTGCATCGCCATGTGTGAGTATGCGAGACCTGGAGAAATCATGTTCGTGCTCAGTTAGGAATCACATTAGAGAGGATAACGGGAAACGGGCATGTACTCGTTATCGGGTCCAGCTAGCTTCAACCACTCCTTGCACTTCATTTTCTTATGACGGAATACCATCCGAGGACTGTGACGGTCCCACTGGACAGTGGCAACTTCGACGTTGTCTCTGCACGAGACCATAGTTGTGCGCTTCGAATTACTTGAGATGGAGTAAAGGGACTGGCCGGCCGCATTGATGACTGCAGAGTTGAGAATATTGGAGGCACCACAGGGGAGACTGAGCTTGAGCGATGGACGCTCGGTGTAGTGCACGTCGTTGACCAGGGTGGGGCTCAGAGAAGTGGTAGGAGATGGCGCTCGATAGTATTCATCTGCTGACATCTGATTGTTGTAGGCGGATGCAGCAGCCATCATCGAAGAAGAAAAGAGATGAAAGAGGACAGTTTTCAGAGCGCGAAGTGTCAGTGTTGGGATAAGGACAGGAAATGATGGCCCCACGCAAATCCCTTTATGCGCATGCAATATATGTTAATACAGATAGAAGAGCAAGGCACAGACAAACAGGTACTGGTTGCAATCACAGGAGTGCGGCGCTCTCCATCTTAGAGAAACGGCGAGCTTCAAAATTATATGAGGCGGAAAGCACCTTCTCGGCCCGTGGCTGAATGTGTGAGTCAATTGTTCCACCTGCTGCCTTTCTGAATCGCGTCGAGATCGTTCAATTGTCTGTTCAGCCAAATACTGTAACTTATTCGAAAAGAAATTAATTCACATGCAGCCACTGTGAGATATTTCACCTCAAACAAAAAACATACTGCACTACGGGCGCATGGCAATTGAACGGCCTTAGTGAGTCATCAAGAATTTAATTAACCTTCCTGAACTGAAGTTCCAAAGACCTGGTCATTGATTCCTAGGTGAACGGGTTACCGAGACCATAGTCATGCAAATAACTTTGTCGGGGTGGGGAAGCCATTTCGACTCGGAATAGGTATCGAAAGTACAACCGAATGAATACAAATGGTATTATGTTCCGCCGACGAAGTAAAATGTAAGATACAATGCAGTGTTCAGAAGCCACAACGTACACGAATATCTAAGCTCTCGTACGCTCTCGCTCCATCCGCCGACGCTTCCGTTCTTGATCTTCCAAGATGAGCTTCTCCGCAGCAGTGAGGGGTGTTTCTTTTCGCTTCCCGGGAGGCTTGTCCGCTACGCTTGAACTGCCTGAAGCTTGCTTCAGCGGATTTATTCGTTTAAGCGGGTTGGCGACCGGGCTTGAGCGGATTGAGTTTGAGACCCCCGGATGGCGTCGTCGAAGACGAGGCGGCGGAAGGCTGTCCAGAAAATGAAAGCACTACCTTCTTCTCGCCCTCCTCGCGTTGTAACCCTTCCTCCCGCTTCTTTTCTTCATCTTCTACTGCGCCCGCTGCGGACGTGCCCTCTCCTTTGTCGCGGGCCTCCCGCTCCGCCCGTTCGATCTGCTCGGCGATGAGCAGGCGCTCACGCTGCTCGTCGTTCATGGTGGCACGCTCCTTCTTGAGTGACGCTTCCTGCTTCTCAAGAGCCTTTGGGCTGCGGTCGATCCATGCGATAAACCACCCCTTCTCGGTCTCGTCCACATGTGCGATACCAGCACGGCCAAGGTATTTGATGAACTCAGTGAGAGTCACCCAGCGCGTAGCGTTCATATGTAGGTGACTCTTGTCTTGGATATACTCCTGGTAAACGTTGTTGGCCTTGACGCGCTTTGTACCGAATCTTTTGAAACATCATGAACTCGTACAACGTATGCATAGGAGAGATGTACAGCAGACGCACCGACGGGAGAGAAGCGTGACAAATTCACTTTGGAACTGCGATGAGAAGTCGGCGATGTGCCGCCCTGCATTCTCGCCAACGACGATCATCTGCCGCAAATGGGACTCGGAGGCGACGTGCATCTTGAAGCCGTTCTCATCGCGGCATTGCTTCTCGCAGACCTGGCAATACCACCGCAGGCGCTGCAGGCCCTTTGATTTCATTTTGTTGGCAACCCATTTCGGCGTTCCGACTACAATCCATCAGCTTGGAGTCGTAAAAAAGAAATTGAGGAACAAACCTTCAGCACGGGGCATAGTGGTAAGTTAAGGTAGTCGATGAAGTTGAGTGACTGCTGTTGTCACACAACACCGTGACACTTCTGTGACCCGCCAGTACCCGATAAATTCACACTCCGCCAAAATTACGACAGACGTATACTATTCGGTGTTCGTGCGGACCCCGGCATATCAATGTCAAAAGTTTTCTGATTTATTTAGCTACAATACAGTACTCTACGCCATTAAGGGTAAATGCGACTGTCTGCCATTGCAAGTTTAAGGCAAACCTCGAGTCTCTTTACAGCCGCAAAAACAGTCTCACAAATCTGCGTATCGAATTTACTATCCATAAGGACTGTTACTTGTGAAATTGGTTCAACGAGACTCACCAATCACAAGGCGCAAGGGCTTTTCCTCGCAGACGCCTTCGCCCCAAGACAACACATCCTCGACCTTGGCGTTCTCTTTGACGTGCTTCCCGCACGCACCCTTCCACGATACCAGAGAGCGTGCCTTGCAGGGGAGATACCCCTTGGCAAAGATATAGTTTGTGAGATGCGTCAGGCGCTCACACTGGAAATGCGGTGTATCGAAGCGGATGCGTTGAGTCGCGGTGCGGGGATGTACGCTGTTGACGTATTCATAACGCACCCAGATAGCCGTGGGGGTATCCACTGCATTTGATACTTTTATCAATCCACCGCCTTATCACAGAAAAAAAAAAATCAAACCAATGATGAGGCGCAACGCAGCTTCGGGGGTGCTTCCGGCACCTCGCATGAGTAGGTCCTGGACAGTGCTGTTGGCCTTCAGACACGCCGAGGTGCAGTCTTCCCACCAGACGGCGACCGAGCGTAATTTGGGATCTACGAATCCCTGCTCAAATATGTGGTCGAGGACATCCTCTAGGTCGAATAAGTACGCAGCGTCGCTGACGTTAATGAGCTGGGTGGTAACCTGCTCGTGCATGCGGGACGCCTGGTCATATGTGATCCAGAGCTCGGATGTCTGAGTTTGGGTGCAGTGAGTTGAGCAGGCCTGGCCGATATCGAAGGAGAGGACAGTTGGGCTGTCAGAGAGCGAGAGAGCAGAGAATGCGATTACTAACGAATCAATGATGAAAGGTTGCGGTGCGATGTAGAACAGCCAGCAGGTTGAGGCGCCTTTATTGGTACTGTGGGGAGTTTTGTCCTGCAACGCTGACAAGCCGGCGAAGAAGACCCCCAAGGTCGAGTTCTACAGTACCGGAACAACCGCACGTAGCTCAGCCGGAAGACGATGCTGTGCATTATTGTTCAAATAGCTAGCCGTTCTGCATTTCGTATTTCAGGTATCGCCGTACAAGATGCATGGAATTTCGACGGAACAGAGCACTATGTCCAAACTTGAACGTTTGAACAATTACAGCAACGGTAACGTTTGGGTATTTGAAACGGTGTGGGCGCCTTCATGAGACCCTATTTTAAGATGCGCCGCAATGCCGATGTTGTCTCCGCTTTGCTGAGAAGATGCCACTTTGAAAGACGGAGATTCCGAGTCGTCAGTCTCTGCATGCTAGGTGCCAAACTACCGCTGGGAGTCTGGGAGTAATAGGCTCTACGGCCAGCAGTTACGACAGCCATGCAGCAGCGGTACTGTACCAGCTTGAATGTGGCATTCCTAGAAATCAGGCTGCTGGCTCCATTATGGCTGACCGAGTCTGTCATGATACAGGTACATATCAGGATATGATGGGTCAAATTGGCAGAGCGCACAGAGTAAGAAGTCCGGTAGCCTCAAGAGCCGCTTAAAGTTGTACCGTGATCCGCGCCACATTCCACGTGATGAATTTATTATGTTCGTTTACGTGTGGGATCTGTCAGACCAGACCAGAAATTTCTGAGCGGGAATACCACTTCAAACCGCGTAATTCGATCCCTCATCATACAATACTCAACGTCAAAGATACGCGTCGATTATTCAGGAACAGTTTATCTGTTTCGCTGCTTCGATGGTTTCTGGAATTACTTCTCCAGGGGCAAGGGGGACAGTCAGGGACTGTATTCACTTGCCTGGGGAAACAGAACGCCGTAACTCCGCAGTTATGCGATACAGATTCTCAATGGCAACCGCGAAGTTCGCTCAAAATTCCGCTCCGGGTAACAAAGTCCCCGACTAAGTAACGGTCATTAGGCGGTGGGAAACGTTTGAAATCCTATGCCAACAACAGCAAGGGAGACTCGTCCTAGGTTTTTCTAGGCCGCGAAATTCCCGTATTGAACGAGTATAATTATAAGTTAGCTCACATGCATTGCCTTTCCCCTTTTGGTTTCTTTCTTGTTGGAGAGGAAGCGCCTGCTACATGAACAGGCGGTACACGTCGATCGGAGGTGCTTCCCAGCCTGCTGTCCGGCGTCGGACGCCGTTACTCGTGGAATGAATGTTCCGACCAAGTTCCGACCATCTGGATTCTCCGGGGCTAAGTTGAAACATGAAAGCTACTGAATGCGCAATTTATTTTCCGCCAATGATGCTAGTCATGCTACCGATCTACATTACATACACTCTTGCCGACTTGGACATCTTGTGAAAAGTTCCGCAGTGCGCACTGGACGGGTATAAAAGACATGTCCGCTACCCACCTGTTTTCACATCGCACTACAGTAGTTGTGAACTTTCACCATAGCTCCTCTCTCTGAACCCTCCGCGCCGGCAATACCTAGCACTCCAACCTCTACACTGTCTTTTCTTGACACAGACATGACCGGCTCAGTTATTTGCACCGAAGTTCACAGTTCTGAACTCTGGATTACCTACCACCAGGCGTCTCGCGCGCAAAAGCAGGTCACTGCTCAGCTCGTCGACGTCAGCGACGCCGCGCGCTTGTTCGACCTTGAAGATGTCCTCGATTACGTCTTCCAGCAAGGTTTCGTCGACCCCAAGTGGCGCTCCGTTACCTGGTGGGAGGACTGCTCTGCCATTCGCCTAAAGGCCTGCAGCACCGTCCAAGACCTGCTCGCGAGCGGCGCTGGCAGCACCCCGGAGACCGCGCTCCACCTTATTGTCGGTGCGTGGACAAGTTTCATTCACTATGAGTATGACTTGGGATCTAACCTATTATGTTGATGTAGCCGACGTCCCCCAGGCCGTTTGGGTGCACTATGAATACGTAAATAGCTTCCACCAGGTCACTGCGACCCAGCGCATCCGTCTCGACCAGCCCAACTTCAAGTGTGAGCGTCTCGCGCACCTCACAAACCATATTTTCGCCAAGGGGTATCTCCCCGCCAAGACGCGTCCTTTCGTATTCTGGAAGGGTGTGTGTGGCAAGCACATCGAAGAGAGCGTCAAGGTTGAGGACGTGTTCTCTTCGGGCGAGGGTCTTTGCGAGACAAAGCCTCTGCGCCTCGTTGTTGGTGGGTTCTCCCTTTAAAAACCCATCTATGCCGCTGAAATGGTCTAGCAGATTTCAAAGAGGAGGTACTCAAATGTGTATGCAAAGAGCAAGTAACCACCTTTGTGTGCAAGGAACAAGTACCCAACTTTGTGTGCAAGGAGCAAGTACGTACCTGTGTGTGCAAGGAACAAGTACATAAACGTGTGTATGCCTGCCAGGAGTATACTGCACCTATCTGTAGGGAACAGGTGCAGCGCGTATGTACCTGTAAGCACTGAGTGTCTTACACAGTGTTACGGGTGCAAATGCGTGGGTGTACTAAATAACAGTGGAAACTGCGGGTCATTCATTTCGGACAATTTTGATAAACAGAGAACTAGTAACACGCTATCTTTCGTTTTACTTTCTGCTTTCGTTATATTTGCTATACAACTTTCAAAATCAAAGTACCGTCCTTCTTTTTAACCAACAATGCAATCTTGCCTTGTATCCCCGAATTAATGTGGCCCGTTGGAGGGTCACCGGCCACCGCTCATGCGCTCATGCGCCAACGACTCGGACGACGTAAGGACCCACATAGGTCCATTATATTAATTTCCGAAGCTGCGCGACATCATGAACTCTAGCGGGGGCAGTGCGGGGGCCTGGGCGAGTAATTCGGAGTTCATTTGCCTATATATAAGTTGGCTCGTCCTTATATCTTCTCACGGCTTCTAAGTAACGGAAATCAATGATCGTTTCTCTCGAAGCTCGAAGGTACAACGCCTTCCACTCCACTCACGGACACCCACCGACCCACACCACCCTAGCCTAGCGGGCAAGCGTCACACCAAGGGGACCAACCAGTCATAACGCATAGTAGCGTGACCGCCTCTTTGTCTGTAGTTACATGTGGGCGGAATATAAATTCCGGAAAAAAGGATCGCTTCTCTGATGATATCAGTGCATAGACATGATATCAAACGCGCTTGATTCTAATTTATCGACAGCGCGTGAGCCATGGAACGACTTGGCATATATGGGGGTATCTATACCACACAATGAGACGTTTAGATCGGGAGGTAACCAGCGGTTCAAGTGTGTAATTTAAGCACTCTTTTTGATCCCCTAATGATGATTCCAGCACCAAAAGACCGACATCCGCTAGCGAAGTACTACCGACTAACTAAAACCAACTCTGGCCAACAATATTCCGCATTCCTCTCAGAGGTCCCTCGCCTCCTCGGACCTCTCGAGCATCCTGCATGTTTGAACACCCAGCATTGGAATAATCTCATCCCTCAGATTAGCAGGAGTACGCAACGCCAATTTCTTGGAACTTTACGAGGGCTTGCTAGCAGCAGGGCGGCAGACGCCTCTTGTCGCAGGTTTCGGAGAAACATTCGAGGATTTTCCAATATCCCTAACCATTGTACTGGGGGAAAACATAAAATTAGAACGTTTGTGACACGGGGGAAGGGGCAGAAGCGTACGCTCCAGTATCAACCGGACCTTGCGACTCCCTCTGAACCGCGTTCACAGCATCCCTGACGGAGACTGGGCCGGCAATGCGACGCCAGAACTTGAGCTTGCTGACCACCTTGCGCAGAAAACTCTTCATCGTCAACAGAACACTCCCACTCGGCGCAGTCCGATCTTCCGCGGACGCATATGACTTTGGCGACTCCAGATAATGGTTCAAGGACGCTTCGGACCCTGGCGACTCCAGATAATGATCCAAGGACGGAGATTTCGACAGCCCCGGCTGTTGAATCTCGCTCGTGCCCATTTGAGGAGGATCCATCGACTCATGGTCAGTCAATATACCCCATTGCTCTTTCGTCTCGTCACCGCGCTTTGCCGACATAGTTATCGTGACGTCGGGTACCACATCACCGCACACTTGACGTGCCTCTTGTCCTGCTATAGGAAGCGCAAACGCGAAGTTGATGATTGGAAGGATAAGAAGGACGCGAGCTATTATCTTGTACTGACGCATTTTGTGGGACGTGGATTAGACGACGTTGGTTATTAATGAAGGTGAGAGCAAACCAAAAAAAGTGGGCTAAAAATTGGATAAAAGGTCATGGACTAGCCAGTCAAGAGTGAAGGAAAAGGTAAACGTACTGTCCAGCACCCAGTAATGTTAGGGAGAGCAAAGGAGATAGAGATAGCGTTGGGAGTTGACTTGGTTAACTTACTATATACTGCATGCGTCAGGGCTGTGGACATCAATCATTGATGGATCTCAAAACGTCTGATATCATGAGTATAGCATCTGGGAAACGACGTGCTAGCAAAGCAAGATCATTTATCAGTGAGATGAAGCGGTTGTTCCGCGTCACCAGAAAACTAGGCTAGCTCGGGCCGAACGGGCCGGGATAATCAGCTATTGCAAATTTGCGTTTTGTGTGGTTGTGCTGCGAGGCTAGCTACGCTACTGTATCTATTAATTCTAATATAATGTATTTGGTGCATTTCTGGCGTGAAGAAAGCTTGGCATTTTCTGCTTAGCTGGGACACGGGAAGAGAGTAGCTCAAGGAGTCGCTTAAGAGAGAATGTAAAGGGGAATACATGTTACGATTTATGTGATAGACATTAGCAGACGTCAGATGCTGACTGCCTGACGCAGAATGAACCAAGCACGTTTCCTACATGCAAGGCTGGAAGGAGGCTGGGGGGAGGTTAGGTTATGCAACGAATGGTACCTATGATATGACTAGCGGGAACGACAGAATGGCGCAAGGCTTGGCGTGAGAAGAGAGCGTGTGAACGAGGCGTGTCAGAGTGTGTTGCGTTGGGTAGTCTCAAGACAAGGACGAGCAAGGTTGAGTTGATGCAACTCGCGTGAGTCTTAGTGGATTTGACTGACCGTGAACTGGCAGGATCTTGTGAAGGAAGGGAGTCAAGGGAATCCAATTGTTACTGTTTGGCGAAGGCCAAGAGGGCCAAGCCGGGTCATCAGATTGCCAAGAAATGAGCTCTCCGATACCGTCACCGTCAACGGCGACACCGTCTCCCTCTGCCTCCCACCATGGGTCCGTCTTATTCCCCACCCAACCCTCCTGCTGCTGACTCTGGTCCACTCAGTGGCTATCAAACTAACCCTTATCTCACCTTTCGTCCAATATTCGCCCGCTCGCTCCCCATCCAAATTCTTGTCACAGGCATCACTCTCACTCTCGTCTCTGTTTTACTCATTCAACTCCTCTTCTCCGCCTCTTCTCATACTCGTATCGCACGTACAAACTTTTTTCTTCAAGTATCTGCCGCCCTCTCCGTGCTCGCCTGGGAAATCGCTTCCCTCACCATCATCTTAAATACATCACGAGAACAGAGCCAAAGATGGCCCTTCATGCTCGACTATGTTGCCTTTGATTTCCCCCCTCTCAATGATCCCCGCACTCACGGCACGTGGTCAACCGGTGGATTAACTGCCTGGCTCTTCATGAATGCTGTAGTCTCGGTCCTTACCCAGGTAGGTCAACTTGCCATGTCTCCCCACTGTGGCTGATATATGTATATTCAAGGCCACACACATACATTTTCTTACTCTCATGTATCCTTCCCGTCTTGAGGCCCAACTCATCATTATCCTTCTCGGGCCACTCGCCGCCGCCGCCGCATTGACCCAGTTTGCCCCGCTCAAGGAGAACCTAGCTTTCATCTCGACCATGAGTAGTGTGCGCAATGTCTGCAATGCCACTCTCACCATCCTCTTCAGTATTTCCCTTGCCATCTGGGGCTTCGTCGTGAACCGTAAGCAGGCCTGGCGTACAGACGGTGGTACCGCAGCCTTTGGCGTTGGTTCCATCATCCTCTCCCTCGCCTCTACTGCCATCACCATCGCCTACATCCCTTCGCGGGATCAGTTCGAATGGGTTGCTGGCCTCACGGGTGCCATCGTGCTCTGGCAATCCTTCCTCGGCTGGTGGTGGTGGGTTGGCGCGGGCATGGGCATCAGTGAAGTTGATGAATGGCTAAAGCGTGCCGAGAAGCGTCGAAAGCGTCGCATTGCCCGTCAGGCACGCAGGGCAGAAAGAAAAATTCGTTTTCTCGGCGCATGGAACACTATGACCGGCGGTGCTCGTGCTACTCCTGCCTCATCCCCTGCACTAGAGAGGATACCCTCCGACATGAACGCAGTATCTGATGAGAATAACGTCGGTTCTGATACGGATTCCCTCCCCGCCTCTTCAAGATCGGATGACACCTCCACCAAGAGTCAGCCACTTGATAACGGGTATCGCCAAGCCGGCTGGTACTGGCCATGGAACCTCATACAGATCACATACCGCCATGTCCGCAATGCACACATCAGCGCTGCTCGCCGCCGTGCCCTCGAACGCTCCGAGCATATACGTGATTCGTTTGGTGTCGATGGCTCGGCCGCGCACGCACCCGCGACATTCGGTTGGAATCTCGGTTCGTTCGGCGTGCGGGAAAAAGAGGCTAGGGAGTCCACATTCGAAATGGAAGGCGTTGAGCGTCTAGTGCGTCGGGGTCACGGTGGGGCGGCTGCTGCGGCACGGATGACGGAGCCAGAGGGGGAAGAAGGGGAATGGAAGTCTGGCCAGGGTCCAAGAACGAGAAGACGTGAGATGGAGCATTCACATCGACAAGCAGGGACCGATCAGACCTCGAGGGAGACCCACTCGTCGTCACCGTGGTGGTGGGCCCCCTGAGGCGATGGCGACTGCAGGATACAACGGAATATTTGGAGCGTCACTGACATCCAAGAACGCGTACTGTTGCAAGAGCTGAAATTCTTCGCATTGGGGCATGTAACGTTGCTGCAAGACTGATGGCCATACACAAGTAATAACGGAAACCCACCCGCTTCCCATGGATTCTGGCTTTGTTTTTTTGATACGCCACGCACTCCTTTTATGTTGAACGTTGGACTCTCAACCGCCATCCGCAAGTGGCGCGGTTTACCACGCAGCCAGTGATGTCAATACGGCGAAGCCATCGTTCGCTCCCCTCCTCTACCCTCTTTGCCTACCCTTACCACTGCCCGGATCATCGACTTGCTCTTCGATAAATGCTGTTGATCGTTATGGCTTAAAATTTCAAGATCACATCGCCACGTTATTGTCTCCTACCGTTAGATCGGATTCATCTCTTCGGAATACAGCTTTGCCTTCCTACCGAAGATTGCGTCGCTGGGAGAAGTGACCACGGCCGAATTAGACTGACGACTTATTGGTGGCCGTTCCGCTTTGTGAAGATGACGGCATCCAGCATTCCTCAACTCAGAACCTCAACTTTCACTATGTCCCAATCCAGGCTAAGCATAATGGACCAGCTTTCTCGTTCTCTGCCTTCGAACACGTTCCTCCTCGCTCCTTGAGAGCTGGGACGTATTAGGCCTGGATGTAGATGCGGTATGGACGCCAGACGGTGAGCCCTGCGCTCTAAGATGGTCACCGCTGTCCACTTCCTGCAATGCCGACGTCGGACCCCGAGCGAATGAGTACTCGCTCTCCTATGACTTTCGCAGACAATGTAGTGCGAGGGTGGGTTCCTGGCGTGATGACGAGACATTGGGATGTAGTTTTTTTTTCTGTGTGGGCAGGCATCCAGAGATTGGGTGGATAATCCGTCTTCATCATGTTTCAACAACTTGATAATATGTATATATTGTATCTCCCTCATCAGTATCCCAAGAACCTCACCCAACTCTCCCATGTGTTGTCACTCAACCTCTCGATTGTCTCAACTGTGATTGACATATTTACTTTATCTGATACCCGCCTACAGTAGTAGTCCTCCAACTCAGATTGCTTTACTTTCTTGATATCATTTCTATTGTATGTCCCAAATGCGTTGGTTGTCTCGCCACACTGTAGATCTCAAATGCGATATATGCAGTATATCACTCTTCAAGTCATTGGGCCGCTTACTCGAGCTTTGTCGGTCGATTTTACGCACGCACCGGCCTGGGAATACACTGGCACTACTGTAGTGCACTCAGTAGAAGGGCATATAAGCACATCCTCATATATGTTAAGTATCCACGGCCATAGGGCTCTGAAAGCACCGCATCCCGTTCGATCTGCGCAGTTAACCAGAGTGCCGCCCAGTTAGTACCACGGTGGGGGACCACGCGGGAATCCTGGGTGCCGTGGTTTTTTTTTGCCATTTTTGAGAAGGCTGCTTGCTGGTGCTGCTGTAACTTAGCTCTCGCAAAGGTTACTGTAACACAAACCAACAAACCGAATCATTAAGCACTATAGTTATCTTGCCACTGCATTCATCCTCCCGTATGATGATGTCTATTGGATCCAAATAATGACGATGCTACTTTATATACTTTATAAGGGTATATACGAAAACATTAGACAACATCTCACAGACGATGACAGATACACAGAATAGCAGAAAGGAAACTAGAAGTCACAAATGGAATGTCCCTTTTCACTGTAAGATTAATACCGATCATTGTTTTCTAACCGGACCAACTCGGCCGCGAGCTCAACGAGCACATCCTCCGCGTGGGGATTCCGCGGGAACTGCGTGCCCGTACCACAGCTGCTCCCGCCCCACGCCAATCTAGCCGCCCACGCGGCGGCAAACCAGCGGCGTTTTGTGCTGCTGGGGCTGGTGCCTGTCGAAAAAGAAGTTCCAAATACTTGTGCTGTGTTGCGCCTCCAGCCGATGTCGTAGAGTCGTAGGCGCGCATGGGCCGAGCGGACGGCGCGACGCTGTGAGAAGGCGAGTTGGTGTTCTTGGGGTGGACTCGAGAGGCGGCAGGGAGGGAGGGGAGGGAGATGTCGGAGGATATGGAATGGGGATATGTGCTCGAGTGTCGTTTGATTCGTGCTGTTGTGATGTGGGGGAAGGGAAATAGAGAGAATGAAAAGAAAGAATAGTGCGTTTGAATGTTAGGTGTTTTTTTGTTGGTCAGTGTGTGAGGAAGGGGAGGAAGAGGCAGACGCACAGGACGAGATAGATATGATAGCCGAGAAAGGAGCCCATGACGAGCGTGAATGCACATCCAGCAAAGGAGAGAAATAGCATGTGTACGGGCGTTATTTCATTCTAGCAGAGAGGTTCGTAGGATTGTGTTTTTATTATCAGCAGATTCACAACGCGAGGCGACTTGGAGGCAACGTAACTTACAATCGCAAGTGGTTTGCTAAACGCAAAAACGAGCCCTCGAATGCATACCACAGAAATGTATGCTGCCAGGAAGGTGACGGATGCGAGGAAGTGAAGGAAAGGGGGGTACGTCCGGAAGCCCTGCAGAGCAATGTTCAGTCTCCCCCGCGCGCAGTGCGTAATTACTCCATGGAGCGGTGCGGTGCGGCGGGAGTGTCCGTTTGATTCAGTGATGGCAAGCAACGACGCACGATGCATTTTGCGCCCATCCAGGGACAGTGGTGGTCTAATAGCGATGTTCCGTGCGTAGAAAGGGAAGGAAGTGTGAGTACAGTATATCCATAAACAGACAACAAGAAAGCACCGCACCCATTTTAAGCACACAACGCCCACACTGGGAGCAGTGGTGCGTGCGCTCGGGCTTCGGCCTCCAGCAAATACGACACCACCTTCCCGGCTGCGTGTAATCGTCCGAAGGCGGCGCGGTGCTGAGCAGCGCATCTTCGATGCTAATTTCGTCACCTCCACCACCACTGACATCCTCCGATTTGGGATCCGGGACCGGACCCGGGTCGCGTGCCACGCAGGCGATGAGCGAGCTGAAGGCGAGGAAGGAAAGTGCGTAGATGACGAGGAGATGCGCGACGAAGTATAGTGGGGCGCGCAGAGTCAGATAGTGATAGTTGAGCAGGACATGCAGGATGGACGGGTGCGGTGCGAGGAGAAGCAGGACCGCGACTGTCGCGGGTCGAAAATCACTGAGCACGGAAGAAGGGGAAACGAGAGATGGATTGTATGGTGACTCAACTGCATAATGGCACGTAGTGGTACCATCGACGGGGATTTCCCGGACGGTCGTCTTCGTCGTCTGTATCATAGTCATTGGCATTACCCCTTCGAATTGGGGGCAAGCTGCCTGGTTCGAAGGAGACGAGGGGTAAAGGGTTGCTCATAATCGACGACGGTATCCAACAGGGAGTAAATAGGGTAGGGCACAGGATTACACAAGGAGTGACATGGACGGCCACCGCCTGCGGTTGATAGGCGATATTGGAATGATAGAAGTAGAGCACAGGAGCAGTGCAGGGCAAGCGCGGTCGCGAACACTCAATTTTACAGCCCGCGGCTGCAGTTAGCGCGCGGACGATCAGTTCCACAGTGGTAGTCAAAATCAAACTGTAAAAGCCCTAAAATTTAATACCGTGGGTTTCCTGCTCTCTTACACGCCCATGTGGAGAGTGGAGAAATCACGGCAGCGGCAGGGATGGCCACATGGCGCATCCACCGGCCCGCACAATGACGCCCTTTGTCGCACCTCGAGTCTAGTCCTAGTCGATACTGTATGTAATAGTCGTCAATCGACTTAATGGCCACTATCATCCAGTCGCCTCCAGATCCGTCGTCGACGACGGGACCTTCTACTTCTCCACCTAATGCGACTGGTTCGATCCCTTTAGGTAGCAATACACCTTCCGTCTCTCTTGTTTGTACGTCCCGTTCCGGTCATCGTCGTTCTCAGAGAGAAACTAACATAGGACTCCGCAGTATACATCTTTTCTGGTCAGTTGCCTCCCCCTTTCGCGGTGATTGGGTTACCTGATCCTATGATACATCAGTTATCCTTGCTTTGTTCGTAACAATCTTCGCCGCCCTAGTCACGCGCTCGGTCCGTCGGCGCCGCCAGCGTAATGCCGCCTTTGTAAGGGCCCTTGCATCGGGGGCGTACGGTCCACGTCGCAGCAGCCAAGGCAGGGCCTCAGAGTCAAAACCCGTCCTATGGGAAGCTCTCATCACCTCCGTGTACGATGAGGGAAAAGGTTGGGCTGGCCTATCGGTGCGTCATTTCCCCAGATCTCATTCGCTTATTATTATCCGTATGCTGAGGGCGTCTGCCATGATCAGCCTGTAGCAGGGGAAGCATCGGTGCTCGCACATGAGGCAGAGTCTCAGCAACCGACCTCGAGGCAACCGCGGCTGCGCTTCCCACACCCCGGCTCTCGTCCCTCAGCGTCTAATTTACCTCCAACTACTCCATTGGAATCACTAGTATCGTCATCTAATCCCATATACCTGACAGTCCTCGTCTCAATGCCTTCGCCACGGGCCCATGAAAATGCAAGGCAGGGTAATGCAGGGCCACCTGTAGTCGAGCTCGGCGTCGCCGAGGTCACATCCACGTCAGATGTTGCGTGAGGACTCATCGTCAGTGAACTGCACGTATTTTTACGATTGAAGGATTTACGAAGGACAATGTTCTTCACCACATGGGGTAACGTGTATTGTAAAGTACGAATCAATCCCCATGTAATGCAGGCTGAGCATTCAGACATACATACACACGTGACTAACAAGGACAGACACTTGGCCGGTAGTAATTTGCTCTCGTGAGATTGTTTCTATGGGTGGGTAGTTGTGTTGTGAGAGAGAACTGTGTGTTTGAACGCGTGCCGCGTGCCAGAGCGGCGAAATTCGCTCGAAATTCCGATCCAGGATAATAAAGTCCCTGGACTAAGGTACAGTCATTAGGCGGTGGCTAACCTTTGAAGCTTTTTTGAAGTCCTATGCCATCAACAGCAAAGAAGACTCGTCCTGGGTCGTCCTAGGCCGCTACAGTCACGGCCTTCACCTGAATTCGAATCACGAGTCAATACGAGTCAATACGAGTCATCCCGCAGCCCGCAGCCAGATACGTTATAAGATGATACTTTCGAGCTTGCTTCATCCTCATCCTCCCAGCGTGGATTCCTCTCCGTAGTTTTCTCTCCGTAGTTTTTTCAGGTCTGAATAATGTCGACTGCCACCAGTGCTGCGGCCTCCACCTCTCAGATCGTCACTCTCCCTCACATCCCTGAGCTCTTCAATCCCAACTTTCTCGACGCTCTGCTTCCTCCTCGTCCGGCTCCGAGCACCGATGCTAATGTCGGCGTGCCCGTGCCCAAGAACGCCTTCATGGATGCCCTAAAGTCCGTCGCACACCACAAGATCACCCAGAACGGTGCGCCGGCGTTCAGCTCTACACTCTCGAACACATTGGACGCGTTTCAGAGCTTGTCTGTCGACATGGACGCTCTTACCATCGACGACGTACTTGCGAGAGCGTGGGCGGAAGACCCTGCGCTCACATTGAAGATTATCTGGAACACAAGGAGCATTCACGACGGGAAGGGCGACAAGGAACTCTTTTATAGGTACGTCCAAGTCTCGTCCTAGCTGTGCGCGCTTCCCGTTTGCTCACATAATTATATCTAGGGCTTTTGGTTGGCTTTATGAGCACCATCCACGTACGGCGATTGGCAACCTCTCCCAACTCGTCGTTCCTGTATGCGTGATCAAATCCAAGCGTTCTACCCAGATGCCACATGGCTACTGGAAGGACCTCCTGAATATCCTTGCTCTCGCCGCCCTTGAGCAGTTTGACGTCCGTCGCTCGGAGTTCTTGCATGGTTGCCGGGGTCGCACTTACAAGTACAAGTATCAGAGAAGATCCACTGGTCCGAGTAAGATGACACGTACCGAGCGCCGTGCTACGAAGACGCCAGAAGAGCTCAATGCCCTCCGCGCAGCTAAGAATCAAAAGGCCAAAACAGTAGCACGGGACCGTCGCATCAAACGTGCAGCTGACACACATGCGTCCATTTTAGCCGCGCTTTCTAGGCCTCGTTTCCGCGCTCTATATATCGCCGTGGCACGCCTCTTTGCGGCAGAGCTGGTGGGGCAGGCGGCACTTATGCGCAAGGCCGAGGCACTCTCTGACGGCCAGGAGGAAGAGCAGAGTCAAATCTTGCGTGAGGTGTCTCTTGTTGGGAAATGGGCACCTACGCCTGGAGCTTCACATGACAGGGTAACCAACATCTCCACGGCAATTGCCATTCTCTTACACCACGACGGCGCGATGTCATCCCTCTCTCGACCCGTCAACACCTCAGCCGTCGTATCTGCGGAGGACGCCCACGTGCTCCGTTCATTCTATCAACGCTGGGTGCTCACACCACTCCGTGCTTCCGCCCATGTCCCAGAACCCGTCATGTCTGCACGCCGCTGGAATGAAGTCTTGTACAAGCACGTCGCATCCAAATGCATGCACATCAACAGCAAGCACTTCCTCGAGCACGACGCCGAGCGATTCGAGGCCTACCTGGACAACGTAGCAGACGGCAAGGCGAAGATTTCCGGTGCGACGCTCCTTCCGCACGAACTGCTTGCCAAAGCCATCGCGTCGATCAACTCGGAGTATATCAAAGCGTCGGCAGTGCCTACGCTTCGCACGCGTATTGCCGTGCGCGAGGCACAGGTCATCAATGCACAATGGGATGCGATGATCGAGCGATTGCGCTGCGCCGGTACGTTAGACAACTGCCTCGCTATCTGTGACGTCTCGGGCTCGATGGGCAGCATCTACACGGCCGCCGACTGGCACAAGACTAGACCCTTACCCATCCTCCCGGCTGTAGCGCTCTCCATGACGCTCGCGCAACTTGCCAAACCACCCTTCTCAAACACCTTCATCACATTCTCTGCCAGACCCGAAATCGTCAGGCTCCTAGAGGGTGCAGGGCTCTCGGCCAACGCGACGTTGATGATTCAAAGTCAATGGGGGATGAACACGGACCTACACGCGGTCTTCGTGCGTCTGCTCCTCCCGCTGGCGGTAAAGCACCGTGTGCCGCGGGAGGAAATGGTCAAGCGGCTCTTTGTGTTCTCGGATATGCAGTTTGATGCTGCTACTGCTGCGGGTGGTGTGTGGAGGAATGCCAGCGGTTGGGAGACAAATCATGATGCGATTGCGAGGGTTTATGCTGAGGCCGGGTACGACGTGCCTGAGATCGTGTATTGGAACCTTGCTGGAGAGCTCCAGACTGTTCCTGTTGAGGCAGAGCGGAAGGGCGTTGCGCTCATGAGCGGGTTTAGTCCCGCTATGATGAAGGTGTTCATGGGTGAGGGGGAGGAGACAGAAAACGAGGTGCTGGATGATGATACGGTCATGGTGGACGAGCAAGGAGAAGAAATCAAGCCTGAGCCGACTCCTCGGAAGCAGGAAATGACGCCGTTGTCCGTGATGATGAAAGCGCTTGGGATGGCGAGTTATAACAACCTCGTAGTTCTGGACTGATACATCTAGACAAAATTATTTTAATCGCACTCATACCATTTGTACTAGTATTATGCTTTCAAAATGCATTTCTTTGTCGGGCTCTGTACTCTCTCTCTGCCACTTGGATGAGGAGAATGACACTTTCTTCTCTCTTTGAATAAACGAGCGACTAATCTTATAGGTGCTAAGTAAACGTAACGGTAAGAGAAGCTACTTTCCAGAGCGTAAATGTATGAGATGTCCACCGAATTATATTCGAAGTTGATTATGCTAACTTTGAGGCCCGTGCTCAATCAACCCGAACACAAGTCTACACGACTTTCATTTAGGAAAAAGGACTTTTGCGGAGAGAGCTGTGTGCACTTACCAATCACGAGACGGAGTGGTTTCTGCTCGCCAACGCCCTCATCCCAAGAGAGTACATTCTCTACACTCTCCTCAGCATGCATCCCGCATGCTTCTTTCCAGGATACCGTCGAACGGGCCCTGGGGACGAGAGGTACCCCCTGCGCCGATATAATTCGAGATATGCGCCAGGCGCTCATAGCACTTGAAGACCCTGCTATCCGCGTGGATGCTCAAGTTTGCTTGTCGTTGTCGACAACGACCTGAAACGGGGCAATCCAGCGCCTTGATTGGTATGGTCTCATCAGAGAGGGCGGAAGCGAGACTACTATAGTTCACCACAGCTTTTACAATATATGGGTTCACACGTTCACGCGTTTTGCGCTCCTTTCGAACCTGTGTCGGGTGCGACTCCCTTAGCTACCATTTCAATATTATTCACAATGTGGTATTTTACACTCACACGAGCGCTGTGCAGTAACTCTAAACTCCATGTCCCACCGTATTATCAATGCGGATGACGACGTTGTGTTGCTCGCCGGTATCTTCTTGCGATCTCGTGCAGATTCGCATTTCGTAATTGCCTTCCGCTTTCTTGCTTCAAGTTCCATCAGGCATAAGTATGCATGGGAATTAGTATACTGTAATGTCTAGACAAGTGTATCATCGTGTTTTCGAAAGCGTTGGGTGAAATAATAAAAAAAGGGATGAGCATGGTAGGGAACGAAAAGAAGTGAAAGAAAATTCACAGATAGAATCAAGGATGAGGAATTAAATCAGATTGAAATGTGCGCGTGTGTTAGACGGTGAACTGTGGATTGGATCAAATGAATGGGTAATTCGAAAGGTCGATCGATCGATCGTGTGATCATGTCAGTATTGATGGCTTGCTACGCTCTTTGCCCGAGAGTCCACACGCCCGACGTAAAGCATTCAATGCAATCTGTGTGAATCACGGTCTGTCAAACAAAAATCCCATCGAAGAGGAGCGAGAAAACCTAAGCTGTACACACCTCGAGACGCTTGAGTTTCACGACGTCAACGATCACCCTCTTCTTTGGACGTGCGTCGTCATAACCGCCAGAATACCCACGTTTTGGGACCGTAGTAGTGACCGCTGGCGGTGTCTGAGCTATTGCTGGTGCGGCGATGGTAAGACCTGGAGGTAGCAGCCCTTCTTTTAGTTGTTGGTGCCGCAGCTGCTGCGCGTCATGCCCTTGCAGTTTGTAACCCTCAAGCCAAGGCACGTACGGCCTCGATGGCGGATCATCGTGGTAGCGATAGTCTACCGTTTCCTAAAACGTAATGGGTCGGTATTCAACTTTCGTCCGCCCCAAGCAACCAAAAAGTCCATCGCCGATCAACCTACCATGAATTTCTCATCACACGGCTCAATCCTTGCCCGTGCTGGCGATGGTGGTGACCTTGAAGAACGTGCGTACGGGCGGTGGCGTCCGGAAGGCGTGGCGCGGTGCGCGAGGAGGCGTGGCTGAGGAGCCTGTGCGTTTCGGATGTAGCCGTAGGCGTATGCTTGCGTGGGCGGGTTCGCCTGGGCAGTCATTACCCAAGCCAACGACGGGAAGGGCGGATGGACGTGGACGTGGATGAGTTCATCCTTTTGTTTTTTGCACATGTATGAAGGAGTTGGATGTTGGTGAGTAAAGGAACGGAAGGGTGCGATCAGAGAAGCAGAGAGAGGGAAATGAAGGAAGAACGGAAAGATGAGACAGTTAAATAGACATTGAGAGAAGGTGGCGTTCTTATTGCTTCATGCAAAGGCCAATCAGAGTGTCGAGAAGTCGCCGTGTTACAGTACATACCTGACCTGACGGGTCTGCGCCCGTACGGGCGGCTTCCAGGCCCAACTGAATACCAAGGTCTGGATTACACTCCGTCCTCTCCGCGTGTTCCCATTCGGGAAAGCCTCCTGGTCAATTTGTCACTGGGAGCACTGCTGCAGGCAAGTCAAACTTGAACCTTGGGCGCATTCCTGATACTGATGATCGTGACAACGAGAACCCCCTTCGACTTCCAGACGAAATTGACGAGTGTGTCAAATGAAGTCGATAAAAATGGCCGTCCTCGCGTCTGGAACCTTCATCTGCAAACTGTTGCCAAAGTCCCCATCGCCGGCCTGTGGTATATGCTCTCCTGCGCTCTTCGATAGCGAGCTTGCGGAAACGGTGCTATGACAGTGAGCACAATCATGGAGGAGAGGAACAAGAGAAAGAGCGACTGACGCTCTGATCGACATGGATTTGCTTCCGAGGTCCGAGGCTAGATGCATCCCGCCTCAGTGAGTGGCACATCGAAGTATCAACCGTACTTCAAATTAACCCCTCCTTTGCAGAGCTATTTATATTACTAACGAGCATGTTCAATCGATGTTCAATCGCAGGACGCGTACGCCGTCTAGCCTCCCGTTAAGTGCCGCGCTCTCGCTGCTCTTCCGTCTTTACGCACGAAAAACGCATCCATCCACCAAGCGATGTGCTAGAAGCCATTTCACCGAGACTCCGTTTATTCCAACTCTCCAGATCGAGAACTCTTGAAGGACTCTGGACGGCTAGCTAGCCGTGCTCAGTTTGCGGGACACTTCCCAAAATGGCAAGCGGTCACCAGTCTGTGACAATGTGACAGAAAGAGTGACAAAGCTAAAAGGCGAGTCATCCAACCTCGTCTCTTCAGTCCAATATCAACACCAGTTCTGAATGTTCGAATTCCCAGCCCAGTGTGATCCAAGCTTTCAATATATTCCAAGAGACTGCATCAAATGATAGCACATAAACCCATGTTTCAAGATCAACTAGCGTCCGCAAACAAAACTGGAGAAGTCGCCAATGCAGAAGAAATGAACAGCAACCAGACGCAAGCCTGCGGGCCAGTGTGCAACAGAAGTACCTTGACACCAACAAGAAGGAACAATAATTATAGCTGGAACTCATCTATGTCTTGATCTAACGACTCGCCGCTGCGTTCTCGAAATGGCTGACCAATGTCCACTGAGCTGGTACTATCGCTTTGGAAGAAAGAACGTAGGACGAAAAGGCCCTCGTTTGTGGCAAGTGCAATAGTTGCAATGAGATAAAGGTGTGTGTGGTGTCACTACACAAAGATGGGAGCGATGGACCCTTGGACAAAGTATCGATGCCTTCGCCGAGGACGCGCAAATGTTTGTCTCGAAATACTAGCAAGCCGAAACGGTCAAAAATCGGGGAAACACGTCTTGTGAGTTACGAGTGCGTCAATGAGACAAGAGCAAGACAGAAGAAAGGCAGATACGCAAGGGCACTGGACTGAAATTGCAACTATATGCGACTTTCTTGGAAGAGGGATGGTAAAGGAAGAAAATGAGGGAAGGGACCCTAAAGGGCAACCTGGGTGTGGTGGGTGTGGCTCACTCAGAGCGGTGAATAACCCCCATTTCAATGCCCGCCTTCCCTCAAAATTCTCATCTCAACCTTTCCACGTTCCCCCCCTCACCTCAACTTACCCCAGGCTCAACACAAACACGGGGTCCTACAAGAATCTATGGACTAGCGACGGTGATTCACAATCCCCATCTTTCAGTCTGTCGTAGCTCACATAACGCTCCCTCGAACTTCGACACCACCACTTGATTATTATTTTTAATGTCGTCGCAACCTTCACCCATCACCGGCATCATATCGAACAATAGCTCCCACACCTTCCCTCCACACACGCCTTCTCACCGTGGCCACACTGACGATGTCTACCATTCCCTTCCACCGATTGGAATATGTTGGGCCACCAACGCGACCTCCTGACGAACGATGCCACCAGATACCTTCTATCCCTTCATACAGTTGAATATGTCATAGTGCGTGGTAGTGCATTATGACATATTTGACCGTACCACCCTCCCCCCATCTGCCAGTGCATCTCTTGTACGAATCCTTGGGGGGATACAGAGAGCCGCAAATAGCCTCGCGAAGGTAAATCCCTATTGACGATATTCTTGCTTATTTTCCGCGTCTCCTGTACGGTCCCTGCGAAAGTGCCGATCCCATCTACCTCCGCGGAATGACTCGTCGGCTACGTGGCCCCAAGGAATGTCGGTTAGTTGAAGAATTTTTCAGAGTTTGAAATCAAGTCGAGCAGGGATTATGTTGGCGTGGGCAATATTTGCATTCACGGGCGGAAGAGAACATCGAGCCCTAATTACAGTGTGCGTAAACCCATCAGAAAAGTTCTCTTAACAATATACTTTGCGTCCCGGATGTATGCAAATGTTTTGTAGATGAAGGTGCCCAAAGGAACACGAGCTCACTCTCAAATATCCTCAAGTCTGGGGGCATCCCGCACTGTCTCCTCATCCGAGTTCTCTGTCTCCTTAGCCATTGCGTCCCATCTACCGTTCGACGTATCCATTTACGTGCGACTTCCGTTTCGCCCAGCGTATGGTCATTGCTATGGCCTTCACTGTGATTGCCCGTTTCGAGGCCGCCCACAGACCGTACACGTTCATTTGAAGTCGTAGCACCTAAGGAGGGACGTTAGCATTCGTGCGAAATTGTAGTAACTGGCCATCAGGCTGGACGAGCCATGATTTATACGCCGGGAGTACGCACATGAGGGAGGGGAATTTGACTACGCTATTCCAAAGGTCGAACTTGAAGCGTCGTTGATCGTTGAGATCTCCCCTGTGTCCACTTTCATTATCTTTCTCTATCTCTACACCAGACTATATTCCCCAGAATGTTGAAAGTGCTCACGTGGACTCGGATTGCCAAAGTCAGACCAGAGACGCAGGCAAGATGCTGCGTGCTGTGTTTTGCTTCTCGAATTCATGAGTGTGAAGATAGGAAATCCGTACGAGCCTCATCTTAAATATTAGGAGGCGTGCGGCGGGTTACTATCATCATATATTCCCGTCCCATTTCATTCTACCAAAGGGTACCGATGCATGGGGAGGACAGCTCCGAGTCAGTATGAGGCGCATGAGTCGCGCAGAGTTGTTGAATGGCAGCTCGTCAGTAACCTGAATCAGACGTGCATTCCTACATCGTATCAGATCATTGGCCATGGAGGAAGATGTGCGCAGCAGATATCGTTTTTGTACGAGGCGGTATTGTAGTACACCCAACTGTGTTCGGGTTCATCATATCCATGCTAGATTATCTCACTGCCGGATGGAAATCCAACACATGTTTTGCAATAATCCTTTCTGGCACGACAGAGTATGATTGATGATTCCAGCACCAAACATTTCGAGGCAAAACCCCCAGCAAAGCATTTACAAACTAAATAGTGAAGAACATGCTTCCGTTCCTCCCAGAGGAACCCCGTGTAATCGAGCCTCTCAGGCACTCTGCATACTAAAACACCAGGAAATCCTCGCCACTCGAATCAGCAAAACTAGTATGCAATAACGATTTCTTTCGGTCCTGGAGGTTGGCCCGGGAGACTGGGTAAACGCGTGCCTGCACCACGGTCGATGACACCACTATTCACTCAACGATTGATCAGAATGTCAGAATGTTCGTGACCACGGTCCTTTGCTGCAGGAAAGGGAGGGAAGATGCAGCGGCGTACGCACTACTGTAGTGGAGTTAAAGCCCGAGGTACCCCGGAAGTGCCCTTGTTGCCACATTCAAAGGACTGGAGCCAGAGAAGCGAGGCCTGAATTTGCCTTCTTTGAATATCTTGCTGACAAAACTCCCAGGCTCGTCGGGACGTGGTCGCTTCGGGCTCGGCGAAGGGTTCTGTTCTGTTGACGGCCCTGGGTTCGATGACGAGGCTGGCGGAGGAGGGTTGTCTGTTGGCCCGGGAATCGGCGGACGAGATTCGGCTGTCGACAGCTGATCTGACGAGCCCAAATAATATTCCGCTGTCGGCAAGTCCGACGACGACGAAAGGCGGCCTGGGGTCACATGGTCCCCCGAGTTCGGCGGAGCAGCGACAAAGTCTTGTGACGATCCCGGCGAGCTCGCTGGAGCAGAGACATCTTGTTGGGACGACGACTCGGAGCTCGTTGAACCAGAATCTGTGCCCGGTGAATAAGTCTCGTCTGACGACGACGATATCCGCCGAGAGCCGTCCGGCGGAGAAGTGACGCGCGTGGTTGTTGACATGACCCCGGGAAGAGATTTATATTTAGAGCCCGGCAGAGAAGGGATATGGTCTTGTGACCCTCCGGGCGAGCTCGCTGGAGGAGAGTCATAGTGTTGGGACGACCACGACTCGGAGTTCGTCGAATCTGTGCTCGTGCTCGGTAAATAAGTCTCGTCTGACGACGACGATATCTGCAGAAAGCCGTCCGGTGGAGAAGTGACGCGTGCGGTTGTTGACTTGATTCCGGGAAGAGATTTATATTTAGAGCCCGGCAGAGAAGGGACATGGTTTTGTGATAATCCCGGCGAGCTCGCTGGAGGAGAGTCATCGTATTGAGACGACCACGACTCGGAGCTCGTCGAACCAGAATCTGTGCCCGGTGAATAAGTCTCGTCTGACGACGACAATATCTGCAGAGCGCCGTCCGGCGGAGAAGTGACGCGTGTGGCTGTTGACATGGCCCGGGAAGAGATTTATATTTAGAGCTCGGCAGAGAAGGGACACGGTGTTGGGGATACGACGACTCGGGCTCGTCGAACCAGAATCTGTGCTTGGTGAATAAGTCTCGTCTGACGACGACAATATCTGCAGAGAGCCGTCCGGGGGAGAAGCGACGCGTGTGGCTGTTGACACGGCCCCGGGAAGGGATTTATATTTAGAGCCTGGCAGAGAAGGGACATGGTGTTGAGGATGCCACGACTCGGAGCTCGTCGAACCAGAATCTGTGTCCGATGAATAAGACTCGTCTGACGACGACGATACCTGCGGAGAAGTGACGCGTGAAGTTGTCGCCATGAGCTCGGAAAGGGATTTAATTTTAGGCAGAGAAGGGACATGGTCTTGTGGCGATCCCGGCAATCTCGCTGGAGGAGAGTCATCGTGTTGGGGCGACGATGAGCTCGTCGAACCAGAATCTTTGTCCGTTGGTACCCATGAGCTCGATGCATAAGGCTCATCTGACGACGACATTATCTGCCATAGCAGAGAGTTGTCCAGCGGAGGACTGTCGTATGTGGGTGTTGACGCGACCTCAGAGAGGTGTTTAGATTTAGGAGAGTTTGGCTGAGGAAAGGAACTTAAACTATCATGTGACGGGCCCAGACTAGAGCCAGATGACGATGCAGGATTCGACGCATAAGAGTCATCTGTCAGAGTTATCTGTCAGTTCCTGGCCCTGGTAAGGAGAGGGATTTAGATAGGTATTACCATCTGACGACGACGGGTTCAACGGATCAGATTCATCTGTCGGCGCCCGGCTCGACAATGAAGGAGAGGTAGACCCAGGGCCCGGCGGTAGACTCAGATTCGGAGGATTGTTAGCATATAGATCTATAGGGGGCACTAGATTCGATGGCTCGGCTGAACCTTTCGAATCTCTTCGCAACCTTGGCTTATACTGCCTCGGCTCCTGCTCCCGCCAATGACCCGAGTCTGACGATCTCGCAATAGGCGGCGCATTTGTCCGGTCCGCCGGGTTTTCCGGCCACTTATATGTGTCCCATCGCCACCGCGATGTGGCAGTCCTGTCCTTGACTGCATCCACCACGCTAACGCGTACTTCATGTTCTCGTACAAGCACGGGAGCCGCGGGCGCGAAGTCGACGACGGAAAGCATCAGGAGGATCTGAGCGAGTATCTTGTACCATCGCATTTTCGTGGGATATGTGACGTCGATTAGACAAACTGACTGGGGGCGTTCAACCAAATTAAATTAAAAAGAAGGGACACAGTCCAGAAGAAACGAAAAGAGGGCTACATATTGGATAAAGTTGTTGATTATAATAAAATGAAAGAAAAGATACACGCACTATCCAGTACCCGGTAATATTGAAGTAAAGAAAGGAGCTTCAGGATTGGACATGGTTCGTCAATGTCCTTTATGGGAGTCCTTTGTGCTATGCAGGCATCAATGCCTCTACCTCGGATATATGGAGTAGTATCGCATCTTCCCAATTGCGGTGCAATGCAAGAGCAACCTAATTATGTGTTAGAATGATATGACACGAGGCTCTGAGTCGTGGCTCAGCTCAGCTCATCCAAGACAGAAGACAGCACAATAGCCCGCTTAAATCCGCGTGTCGGAGTTGAGCCGCCCGTAGCGCTGCCGTGATACCACTCGGAATTACCCGGGTGAGGTGAGACAGTACTCGATCGATATCCACTGTCGCTTTTATTACAGTAATAAGAAGTTAATGGCCCTGTTGCCTGCCCCCAACAAGAGCCAAGAGGTCGCTACAATTAGCCATGCCCTGCTCTTTACGAGTCGCAGAAAAGAAACGGAAGTTAGTGATAATTGTTTTACGTTTTGTATATCCTTAGTAGGGATCCTATCGTAGGACCAACCATCACGGTTGTGTGCTCACTAGGACGTGGTCAATTTACGCCTTGTTGGCCTGCGATGTGTGAAGGAGTGATCGCCAGACGTGTATATACTCTGTAAACAATCTCTAAGATGCTCGTTCCTTACCCACTTGGACATCTCCCAACATCTCACGTAAAAGCGGCGTAATTACATTTATGATTTTTACATATTGTAAGTCGCGACGGGCAGTAACGTTACAGTATAACATAATAACACGTCGGCAGAACGGGCACGAGTGTCGATACGTCGATGTCGCGCGACGCGGTGACATGGTTGACATGTCTTTCTTTTTTCCCAATCTCGTTATGAAGAGAAATCTTGACCCGGAGAGTCGTCAACGGCTCGACCATCTGCCCACTCGCCACATGGCCCGTTTCCGTTTTGGCTCGGTTATTATGCCAAAATGCTGTGTCAGACGATATGGGAAACGTCTACGATTTTCTAATTAGCTGACATATGTCCGATCGCTAAGTTACATTACTGCGGTCCAAGCGTTCCGGGTACGTTGATCCGTTGATCCGGGCTCACTGGCACACGTGTCTCAACTCTCAACCACGTTCAAGCCCTAAGGGTGCTCCCGCAGATTCAGAAACGGGTCCTCCCTGTCGTCCTGAGAGTGGGCTGAGGCTGCCCAGGAGGTCGTCGCTATTTGCGCTCACACTCGCATTCACTGGACGTTCGACTTTGACATCTTCATGGTCGTATGCTGGCGGTGGGGCTAGACCATGGACGTCTTTCGATGGCTACGTAAGGAAACGGTGAAAAACCCAATCCTTGCGCTCGTGCCCGAAATGTTGCGTTCGATGATTCGATCCCATCTACTCTATCACTGGTGGAAAGTCACCCGGGTCGTGTACTCACGCTTACTAAACGGTCAGGTCTTGATTTGCAATAACGTATAGGAATTTTTTTGGGGCGATTCCGCATGTTTTATCAAAAGCGCTGTAAAGCGAGTTTGGTTGTGGCGATACAGACACGTGGAAGCGCTAAATTCATGAGAACTTGTACAGGAGTGGATAAAAGTTGTGCCGGATCATCATGCATCATCTTTGAAGCACACCACTAGCATACCCCCGCAATCAAGCCGGTCCAAGTTGCCAATTTATATATCACAGTCAGCGGTCTGGGTAACATCCCCTACTTTCCCTTTTTTGTCCCACCAATGAGTTCTCACCTGTACGTCTAGAACCTTTTATTTCTGCGATGCATATTTGCCTGACGATAGACCCTTGAGTAGGCATACCGAAAATTCCACCATTCCCACCCGTCCCACTTATCGGGTTCAAGTTCATCCCAACCGCCGCGCCTATCCTGTCCATCCCACTCACCCGACCCATCCCATCTCTTCCGCCTTTGATTTATTATCTCCATCAGTTGATATTCATGGCCGTCGTTCGTTCTCCAACTCCTGTATGACGCCAATTGTGGGTAAACGGGAAGGTCTATTGATCCGGCACACCATCACATCCCTCTGGGAAACATCGGAACAACCCATCCGAGGTGACAGCCGCACTTCGCACTCACAATTTACCGTTGCTGGTCCATTTGGCCCCTGCAAGCGGTGGAGTATAACGATTAAAATGCTCTCTGAGGACATCCTCTTGGAAATCTTTGATTTCTATCGACTAAATGCAGTGAAGCAGTCCAGGGGAAGTCCGTGGAAGTGGCATCGACTTGCTCATGTCTGCCGCAAATGGCGGCATGTCATTTCAATGTCACCACGTCGTCTTGATCTGCAGATTCTTTGCACATCCGGAGCATCAATCGAACGTATTCTGGATTCTTGGCCAACGCTACCTCTAATTGTACGGTTCAAAGGGCATCCGGAATCACACTCACTACCTAATAACATCGCCGCCGCACTGCGACACCCGGATCGCCTATGTGAGCTCGACCTCGATGTGACGGGCCCAATCGCGAGATTGATTGTCGACGAATCAATGCAGAAGCCGTTTCGGGCCTTAAAGTGCATCGGGATTACAGTCAATGATGCCTCGAGGCCTTCACTACTAGTCCGCGGTGCATTTTTGGGTGGTTCTGTGCAACACTTGAGAGAACTCAAGCTAGATGGTGTTGCCATTCCGTTCCCGGAAATACGACAAGCACTTTTATCTACCAACAACCTCATCGATCTTCACCTTTCCAACATCCCGAATGACACCTATTTTTCACCAGAGGACCTCGTCACAGCCTTGTCTACCTTGGTCCAGCTCGAATCGCTTACAATCGGTTTCCATTCCCCTGCTTCTTCCCCACCGTCAAGTACACCTCGACCAGCTCAATGCATTACTATTCCCTCGCTCACTTTTCTTGATTTTCATGGCACGAGCGAATATCTAGAGGAGTTTGTGGAAAGAGCCGGCTTGCCATCTCTCTGCAAGATCACCATCAAGCTTTTTAACCAAATCTTCTTCGAACTTCCGCGGTTCTGCCAATTCATTCCTCATTTGAAGATGCTCGCGTCACCCACTGAGGTTTATGTAACACACGCCGCGGACTTGGTCAGTATCTCTCTCTTCCAGGGAGGGAAATTCTGGTCCGAGAAATGCGTCTTGGGAACCTCGTGCAGACGTCTTGATTGGCAGCTGTCCTTCGTGACCCAGATATCAACCCAACTTTCTTCTCTCCTCTCCAGCGTGCGTTCGATCAGCATCAAGGAGGATCTTGCGTTGCCCTCTGGGGAAGAAGACGTGGACTCGACACAGTGGTTAGAGCTTTTTCTGCCATTTACTCATGTGACGCAGCTCCTTATTTTTGGGAGGCAACTTATACCAGGCATCGTGCAAGCACTGGTCATGGATACAGCCACGGAAGTGTTGCCCGAGCTAACCTCACTTCACCTGAACGGGTATCGCGATTCTTCATCAGTGGCGAAGGCTGCTAAGCAGTTTGTCGCTACACGCAGCCTCTCCGGTCGCACGGTATTCTTGTCCGACTGAGGAAGGAGTTGTCAATCCTCAAGAATCGGATTCAAGGTGTGCATGTGTGTATTGAGTGTCCCTTTTGATGTTACAGTAGTAGATGTGTACAGTAATGCCTTTTACGATGATTCGGTTCCTCCTATTTTTACTTTTCTACTTTTGAACGAACACGGAGTTTGATATTGCCGACGCTCTGTCACCATTTGTACTGTGTAGATTTTTGTCCCATTCCAGTGTCCTTATAACTACCGTACGCTATACTACGCAGTACGCAATCACACTATCAGGAATCATAGTCGGACATCATCCGTTCGTACTTTTTATGCGAGTAATTGAAGGGGAGGTGCGAGTGGAAAGAAGAGAAAGTCATTCACTAGGGAAGACCTGAGCAGGATACTGAGGCAGGAGAACAGGACTTAGCAGCAACGGTGAGGAACACTGAACGCGTGACGGATCGGGTCTGGTGCCATGTAGGACACGGCGTAAAAGTGGTACTCGAGAAGCGAACGCTAGGATGCAAAACAAACAAAATGGGATATGATGATGCTACAGGAGCCCTTCGGGCCAGAGATATATATACGGGGAAACAGCCACAAACATAATATTAGGTATATGACACAAATACAGTAGAAATTCTCATAATGCATACAACAATAATGCATAAATCTCATAATGCATGGGCTCTGGCTTAAAACCACGTTCGTACAGTGTAAAAATGCATGTATATTGCATATTGCATATTGCATCGGGCTTGGTGGGGATATATGCATTACTAGCGGTGGCCCGTGCCGCGCCCGGGCCCAGCTAGCCGAGCGAGCCCCAGTCCGAGGCCGAGAAGGCCCCAGCAAGTACGAAGCTGAGCAAGCCCCCAAGAGCCAAGCAAGCCCGCGGAGCACGGGCCACCGCGCCCGAGCGAGCGCGAGTCGGAGGCCAAGAAAGGCGCCAGCAAGTACGAAGCTGAGCAAGCCCCCGACAGTCAAGCAAGCGCCCGGAGCAGGGGCCAGAGCCCCCAGTTCGAGCCTAAGCCCTGTCCGAGGCTAAGCCCTGTCCGAGGCCAAGCCCAGTCTCATGGCTGTGCAGGCGTGCGTACACCAATCTCACTGCCAGGAAAGCGGCTGGCGGATGCAAACCCCGTAGTGTGGTGGATCGCATATTAAGCTACTGTTCGAGGTGGAGTAGGCTCCGCCGCTCAGATAGGGGTGGCGCATGAGAAATGACAATATGGACAGACCTGTAGCATTCGTAGGCGAGGATAAACAGCCGGGAAACGTTGACGGCCCTGCAGAAGCATTTGAGACAGCATGACGCGCAGTCTTTGCTGCTCGGGTGTCCAGTCGTCTACGCTGCGGAGAATAATGCGAAGACGTTAATAACCGTTAATGTCGATGCAAGATACATGTTCTATCATTCAACGAACCTTGCTCACTGATGAGTCATCTGATGACAGTCGTTTCCCCTGCTGGTGTGAAAGATTCTCATGTGAATCTGTACCAGAGGCAGTACATCTTTACTGCATAACAAAAATGGTGACATGGACAGGCCTGCAGCGTTCGTAGGCCAGGATAAAGAGCCAGGAAACGTTGAAGGCCCTGCAGAAGCATTCAAGACGGCGTCACTCGCTCTCTTTGCTGCTCGTTCTCTCTCACGTCATTTTTGCTGTGCGATATGCCTCATCGAAAGAGGTTGCATTGAAGACGCTGGTGATTGAGGACGGTTGTTGGGTGTCAATTTTTCCATCAGTGGCCGATATGGTCGACGTTGAGAATAGGGGACAGGTTGCGCATTTAGAATAGGGGATGGGGTCCACGTCCTCACTGCCACGTCCTCACTGTCGGACAGATTCTCATCTCGGCCAATCAGGATATGTCACGTGCTATCTCGCATGGTTTGTGTGTCAGCGTTTTGTGTGTCAGCACCTCCTATTAGCGCGTTTATATTATAGTAGCATTATGATGTGTGACCAAATAAGGCCTAGTACCGTCGCGGCACCTGTCATTGATGTTTGTTTGATGAAAATTTTTAGTTCTTTGACGTTTCCGCACTTTTCAGCCTCTATGCCTGTTGAACGGGTTCGAAAGCCTTGGGACAAGCCTGCACTTTATGCTCGCAAACCTGGTCCAAAGGGAAAACATCCAAAAGATAGACCCGGAACCTCAGCCAAAAGTGCAGCAATGAAGCAACGTGATAATCTCACTCTTCAGGACTAGCTTACTGTACTCGGCAATTTCTGTCTCCACACTGGTGCAGAGAGCGCTATGGAGTTGTCAAAAGCCTTGCATTGTTTTCGGGCTGAAGTGTCACAGAAGTACATGAAGAATATGAAGCAGTCCACATTAGCTGATCTGTCACAGTGAACAAGTGAGTAGAAGGGGGGCTTGTGGAATGGCAGCAGAAGTGCAGCGTTGTTACGGGTTTCATGCAGCGTTACACTTCGTAACAGTAGTTAGGCGCTGTCACAATATGTCACAAACGTGACATCTATCGTACTGCATAGATCTCATAATGCATAGGTTTTAGGGTTGAACGAACGCTATGCATTATGAGAATTTCTACTGTAGCGTGTCGTCATTGTCTTCGGTGCGTACATTCTTTGGCAGGAAGAAGAGGGAATTGTGATTAATACTGCTGCGCTGGGATGGGTGGATGGTGGGGCCCTCATAGTTTTCACCACGCAGTCGCCATATTTGTCGTCTGTCTCGTCAGAGGGATCACCTTGTATCTCTGCATTTGACTCGGAGACGTACGCCCCAGCGTTGTCAGCGCTGACTGAGATGAAATGCCTTGTGCAAAGGTCGCATTCCTGCCTCGGCCTCATCACGCGCTCAGCGCTCAACGTTCAACCTCTTATGTAACTGGAGTGCTCATCAATCTCCCAACTATTACGCCCATTCGTTTTTGGCGTACTGTACTGTGATTAGCGCGTGGACATAAACAACGTGGTCGTCGCGGTGCACGGACCCTCCATTTCAATTCTCTACCACCGTGACCACATCCCATTGTCTCCCCACCATTTCCTCCCAGCGAACCAACTCCCCCTTCCAATCCCGCATTTCTTCCCCCGACTTTTGACATGACTGATCAGTCAGGATCGCCGCATATGCGTGTGCTCTTTGAGGCCGCATTGAGAGACTACAAGCAGCAGACGGGCATAGAATTGGCCGAACATCCTCTCGTCGAGCGCTTCCAGGATTGTAACTCCGTCGAGTCCGTTACCGCCATTCTTCGTGAACAAGCGCAAGACTTCAAGGAATTCCGGGAAAAAGACAAGTTCCTGAAGCCACTCAAAAAGATCCTAACCGTTTTGCATAAGCTTTCTTCTGCTACCAACTTTGCTCAGGATGTCGGCTTGGTATGTCAGCGCCGACAGGGCGTTTAACGTCTCTGACCTTCATCCCATAGCATATCTCGCCCGTGAAAGCAATACAGACTGGCCTCGGTATTCTACTCTCTGTATGCACCTATATTCAGTCTCTGAGCGCGCATCTTTGTAACATTTAAGCATATTAGCCGGTCAAGGGCGTCTTAGATGACTACAGTGCCCTGGCCGATTTGCTCGAGTCGACTGGACATTTCCTCAATCGTCTCGAGATCTATACCGAGATCCCTCCCACAGTAGCTATGAATGAGATGGTTGTCAAGATTCTTGTGGAGCTGCTCTCTGCATTTGCGTTGACGACCAAAGAGATACGGCGGGGAAAACTCAGTGAGTCCATTGTCGCTGAGGTAATTAATTGCATGACTTATGAATGAAGACAAACTTGTTGGGAAGCTTGCTGGTGAGAAGAAAATGGAAGCGATGGTCCAGAGGCTGGACCGATTGACGCGGGATGAGGCTCGGCAAACTGTAGCACAGATCCTCAAGGTCGTCCATGGTCTTGTCAAGAATATGAAGGTGGTAATGGACGGTGAGCAAATCCACCAAACTTGTTGCCTGGTGTTAAGGATATTTCCCTGTAGACGGCGAGGTATCAGTTGACCATCTTAAGGAAAGCCTCGGTATGTTTTTCAGGCCACAATCAAGTGATCGTGTCACTGAGCATCGATGCATCAGAAATTATGCATCAAGTCGCGAGTGACTTGAACAAGGCGAAGCGTAAGTCATTTTTTGATGTTGTGGTAGCTGACTGGGATCACAGAGATTATCCAATAGGTGACAGTTTACAGAAAGATATTTTCGGGTGGTTATCACCACCTAACCCCTGGAAGAACCATCATGCTGCCTGCGAATCAAGCCATCGCGGGACTGCAGAATGGTTCATTCATGGCAAAACGTTTCCAGAATGGAGAACATCCGAAGTCCCGGGTTCACTCCTATGGGTCCATGGGAAACGTCTGTTAATCCCCAGCTTTTGCAGTTCAACAGACGCTAAAATTATTATTTTTTTGGTTTCGCAGCGGGTGCTGGAAAAAGCGTCTTTTGGTACGTAGAATTTTTATATATATTTCTATCTCGGAACTTATCGTGTTTCGTTAGCTCCACAATAATCGAGGATATCCGTGCCATGCAGAAAGCTGGACTCGCGTCGTTAGCATTTTTCTACTGTGATTTCAGGGAGGACATAAAGACGGAATTGCGCGGACTGCTCTCGTCCTTCCTAGTCCAACTTTATCACCAATCTGACTTCTACTTCGACATTCTTTTCAAATTCTACTCGGAACATGAAAAGGGTTCACGTACTCCCAGCGACGCTGCACTTGTGGGATGTTTAAAGGACCTACTTATACTCCCCGGACTGGCACCTGTCTATCTCATCGTGGATGCTTTGGACGAATGCCCAAACCCATCTGTCATCCGACCTCCTCGTGCCAAAGTCCTAGACTTCATAGAAGATCTTGTCAAAACACAAATTCAGAATCTGCGCTTATGCGTCACTAGCCGACTGGAAGTTGATATCAAGGATGTCCTCGATCCTTTAATTTTCCGCTCTGTTTCTTTGCATGACGAGAGTGGACAAAAGAGGGATATCGAGGATTACATCAAGTCGGTCATTAACACGCGTACAACAAAAATGTGGAAAGAAGAGCACAGGAATCTAGCCATTGACGTCCTTACGGAAAAATCGAACGGGATGTAAGACGTCGATACTGAACTGTTGATGACTCTTGCTCATTTTCTGTGGTGTAGGTTCAGATGGGCGGATTGTCAGGTGGGCCACATTTGCGACTGCATCCCAGCACGTATACGGCGTGCACTGGCCGAGTTACCAGAGACACTGGACGAGACATATGAGCGTACCCTGCGAGGGATCAAAAACGCAAACTGGGAATTCGCCCATCGAATGTTTCAGTTCGTTTCAGTGGCTTCCCGCCCACTTCGCGTCAAGGAACTGGCCGACTTGCTCGCATTTGATTTCGAGGCAGGATCACTGGCAATACCGGAGTTCCATAAGGAGTGGCGCCTGGGCGATCCAGTGGATGCCATACTGTCTACATGTTCCACTCTACTTGTCATTGTCAACCACCGAGGTTCCCCCTTCATACAATTCTCACATTTCTCCGTGAAGGAATTCTTGACGTCCACCCGCCTCGCCTCAACAAACGACATTATTTCCCGCCGTTATCATGTTTCCCTTACACCTGCGCATACTCTTGTAACACAAGCCTGTTTAGGCATTCTGCTGCATCTGGACAAGGATGTCACCAGCAACAGCCTAAAGGATTTGCCTCTCGCTGAATATGCTGCGGAGCACTGGGTTGATCATGCCCGGTTCGAGGACGTGTCTCGAAATGTAGAAGAAGGGATGAAACAACTATTTGACCCCAGCAAACCACATCTTGCGATCTGCGTCTGGATATGTGACCCAGCAGTTCCGAAATGGAAACGAACGACACGAGACGAAACGCTGCTGCCACTTCCCCAAACCTCCTTACATTATGCCTCTTCTTGGGGCTTACATTCCGTTGTAGAGTTCCTCATCACCGAGTACTCACAGGATGTGTGCTCTCGAGACTCCACCAACAATGCGACTCCTTTGCATCTGGCCTCGGGAGACGGACACGTGAAAGCCGCTTGCAAGCTTATTGAGCGCGGCGCGGATCTTACAGCCCGGGACAGTAACCGGTGGACTCCATTACATGTTGCGTCGTATTGGGGACAAGTGGACGTCGCTCGCATGCTTATCGAGCGCGGCGCAGATCTTAGAGCCCGGAACAATAACCGATGGACTCCATTACATGTCGCGTCGTATTGGGGACAAGTAGACGTCGCTCGCGTGCTTATCGAGCGCGGCGCGGATCTTAGAGCCCGGAACAATCACCGGTGGACCTCATTACATCTCGCGTCATATTGGGGACATGTAGACGTCGCTCGCATGCTTATTGAGCGCGGCGCAGATCTTAGAGCCCGGAACAATAACCGGTGGACTCCATTACATGTTGCGTCGTATTGGGGACGAGTAGACGTCGCTCACATGCTTATTGAGCTCGGCGCGGATCCGACAGTCCAGAATAGACATGGGGAGACACCATTACATCTGGCGTTGCAACGGGGAAACTTAGACGTCGCTCGCATGCTTATTGAACGTGGCGCGGACCTGAAAGCCCAGAATAGGGACGGGGAGACTCCATTGCATCTCGCGTTGCGAAAGGGACAAGTAGACATCGCTCGCATGCTTATTGGGCGCGGCGCGGAGCTGACAGCCCAGAGGAGCAAGGTCAGGTGGATTCCATTTTATTTATTCATTTTATTTTTATTTTATTGTTATTCCAAATTCCGTGTGCATGTAACACTGACAGAGGTGTGGTCATGCCATGGGTGTTTTACGTATGGCTGGTTCGTATGATGCTGGCCCATAGGGGTGGAGTGGGTATATAAGGGTGGTTGTTTGGCGCATGGGGTGGGCGTTTTATGCATTAACAACTGAGCACCGGAGGTTTGCACTACTATAACTGTTACTACTTCTGTTATCATCCCGGGTCTCAATCTACACTCAGAGGCCTTGCCTGGGCTTGAGTTCCTCCAGGAATTATAAGGTTCCGACGCAGTGCCGCGGCTTGCAAATAATTGGTCAAGCGACTCTGCTACGTGGGGTGAGGAGCTTGCATCTTGCTGCTTCATGGATTGGACGGATTGGACACTCGAGGAGTACATGTTTAGCGATTTGTGGCAGCTCCCCACTTACCACCTGGTAACATAAATAGTCTGAGCCCAATGCCGTGCTATCATAGAGACGAAAATGTTTTATCTTACTGTTGTGTGATGTTAAACTGTATGGTGTGAAGCGCCCAGCCCACACATGTTCGACTTGGACTCTTTTCCATCCACCGCTCCGTCTCGACTGCCGACAAAATGCGAATGAAATATCACTCTCCTTGCCCTCATTACTCCATCTTTTCTTTCCCCTCTTTCTTCCCTTTCCCTCTCCCTTCTCGTTTGCAGGCAACAGTAATTGGGCTTTTCCTATACAGTTTTCCGTCGTTACCGGCCGGCGCGGCAGCGATGATGCCCATGCCCACACCTCCCCCGACATACATCTTTATCGCCATCACCTCTTTACACTACGAACTCGGTTCTCGTAGCGGGAACTTCGGATGGATCTGGACAAGAATTTCTTTGCGCGCTCTCGTAATCGTGATCGTTCTCTTCCGTCCCAATCCCGACAGGCTAAGTATACTCCAACACAACCAGAGATTCTAAACAACACTAAAGGTACCGATAGAGTCGAAGAACTTCGCCTCTACCTCGTTCGCTTCCTCAAAGCCGATCGTAGCGGTACACATCATAGTCCACGCGCTGCATGTAGATCCCCACCGTAAAGGTGTTCAGTGAGCGAATACCGTTGTGGGTGAAGAACGCGTCGGTGCCGAACTCGTAGCCGCACTGGCTTCCGTCATCCTCTCACTGCACCAGTTGCGCCTATTTCAGTTACGAATCAAATCTCTTCATCCTCCTTTTTCGAGGCCCTCGCCAATGCTGCTCCCCAGGACTACGAAAACTAAACGGGGACCTGCCTATTGATTATCCTTTCACCAAGTATCTTCAAGAATGTAACTCCGTTGGTTCCATCACAAAAATTCTTCAAAGTACCTTCTTCCGCGAATTCAGAGATGATGCAATGATGGATGAAATCCCTCACGTGTTCAATTGATGTCCCACCGTAACTTTGTTATTACCTTCACCCCCAGTTTCGTATAAAATAAAATGTAAAAGAGAGACTGGAATAATATAACTGTACAACCCAGCGGACAGTCGGATATATCGAGTTCACAGAGCAACACCAAACGACGGCTCTTCGTCGCTATCGCCACCATCATCGCCACCTTGAAGATTCTCGTCGTCGTCTTTGCGTGTGTGGTTTTGACTCTCTGCATCTCCATCGCGGGAGAAGGTACTCTTCCTCGGTGTCTCGTCACCTAGCTCCGCGGCCGCAGTTTGCTCCGAAGGTGGTGTTTCCACCTGATTCGGTGGAAGCTTGACGCTCCCTGTCGACGAGGATATAGTTGCTTTCATGTTTTGCAACCACGGAATGTTTTGAGGCGGCACCACCGGCGATGAGGTAGTGCTCGATGGCGCACTCACACTCGACGGGGCCGTTTTCTGCTGCGTTGAAAACCTCGTCGCGCGTGATGCCAAAAAAGTTCCGACACTCGTCCCCCACACGCTCAGCCGTTCCTTGGCTTGAATTGCCGTTGCCTCTACGCCCGCAGGTAGAGTCGTAGGCGGAGGGGACGGTGAGTTGGTGAGCGCACTACTGTCTGGCACCTCCGAAGTTGAGATTACCGTGCCTGAGCTAGTGCTGGTACTGCCAACCGAGAGGGAAGACGCCGATCGCTGTACGAACCGGCCCTTGACGCCTTCAACAGCTTTGAAGAAGTTCGTGGAGCCAGCGGTGATCGTACGCGAAATTGCCTCTCGCGTTGGTGCAAGCTGCTGTTCAAGTTTGAGTTCTTGAATGCCTTCGGAGAGACGTAGTGTGATGTCGGCGATTGCGCTCGGTTTCCCATTACATGGATGTCTGCGGGTGCAAAACAGAATCAACAAATAGAGCAGCGGAGGTGAGAGAGAGATGCTACCGTGGCTCGACAATGTCGAACAGCATCGGGTCTGTAATGCGTTGCCATACATCGAAGGCATTCGTGCGTTTGAACTCGGCGATCCATATAGGATTAAAGTCATCCAGCGCGTTCGCATCCCCACCTGAGGCACACACAACGTATCAATAGAGCAGCGAGTGATAGAATCCAAGATACGCACCAGTTCCAGGGGTGATAAGAACCCCGTTGTTCTCCCCTTTTGTGAGAAAATCTCCGTATTTCACAGAAGCAAGCGCCGCAGAAATGTACTCTTCGAACTTCATGCCACTGCTTCAGCATCGCCTTCCCAAACGAAGCTCGGAACACACCTTGATTCGTAGATGGTCATCACTGCCCTTGAATCTCCTGCCATTATTCGCCTCTAGCAAGAACCAAACATTCAAATAGAATATGCACCCACCGCATACCGGCGTCCTCGGTATCCCATGTATCGTTAACATCTTTTACAATATCGTCCACCCACTTCCTGTCTGCGGGCGTAAGAGCAACTGCTCGCTCAATCTTGGGGTCTCTGAACTCAATAGAACATGATTCAACGTCAACAAGCAATTCGATGTCTTTCTGCTGGCGCACGATCGCGTTCGTGCTCCCGCAGAGGAAAGCGCAGCTCTGAGATCTGATAAGGTCGAGCTGCTGCAGTGGGAGATAGGGCTGGAAGAATGCATCCTGTACACATTTTGGCATGAAGAATCAAGAAGATTTTTGGGACGAAACAAGCACCTTGCCAAAGAGATCTAACGGGAGACCGAGGTAAGCCAATAAACTTCGGCGATCCGATGTACGCAGCGACGTGGGGCGGGAAAGTGTGGGCGCACGTGACGCTAAGGGAGGTGAGCCGCAGTCCTGCAGCGTTTGAAGAAGGCCTAAGAATATCTGTAAGCACTGGGCGGTAAAATCTTCGAGGAGATGTACCAGGTATAAGTGATATTAGCGAGTATTGATATGTACATAGTCGTTCCACTGGATGTCCATAAAATAATATCTAGAGTAACTATGAGTTAGATACGCTGTTGAAAGTGAGCAACCACACGCTAACCTTTTTCTGTAAAATTAATGCCTTGACAAGAACTAAAGTACGATGACGGAATTCGTGAACCAGTTCACGGCTATCATCGTGAGAGAAAGCTGAAAAGGGACAACACATTACTCACAGAGACGTCCCTGGGGTACTATCAGCACAGCACCCATTCCCTGGAAAAAAAGAAACTCATACCCATATAAAGACCACTCTCTGTGAGTTGACTCCGCAAAGTGGCTTGAAGCGACTCATAGAACTCGACGAGTAAATGGGTGTTGGAGAAATCCCTTGAACAACGTCAGCAAGTCGTAACCTTGAGAGTGAGAGGACACTAACTTCTGCTCAAAGAGTGCCAGTGTGACGACACCTAGACGATCGCGAATAGAACCAAATATGGGCTTGGACACGAGAACCACGACGGCTTTCTGCACCGTCGAGCGCGTCATGTCTATTTCCTTAACAAGGAGAGACGACGTAGCAATTTGACGATTGCATCTAAAAGCGTGTCATTGACCTAGCATCGCGGCGCTTGATGTGACTTACGATATGCCAAATATGGTACTCGGATTCGGGATGTTGGGGACAAGGTGGAAATATGAATAATCTTCCGCGGCCTGGACAACGTGAGAGTGAAAATTTACATTAAGGTATCACATTGACGTACGAGATGCGCCCCATCAGGAAGGGCCAGAAACGGGAGGACTTTGTTAATCTCTTCGTCCTCATTTTCAAAGATGCTCCCGACAGAAAACTCCACGCGCGGGCCAACCTACACGTCATAAGTCGCTGCAGTTTTGACGAAGTTTCAATAACATTACCTGGTGGTTAAAGTCTACAAGAGCAACTCCAAGGACCAACGGCCCCTTTGGTGGGTCTGGGAGCAAGCTCTCAGGTCTAGCCTTTTTGGAATACGAGGAAGTGGTAGTCTCGAAAGAAGCCACGGAAGAATGTCCGGGGCTCTGTATTTGCGCCGGTGGATATATATTATTCCGCAAAGCAGCCGTCAGCGGCGTCGGGGGTACTGCTTTGGCAGGGCTGTCAAGTGAGGGCTCGCCACGCGAAGTGACAGCGCTTGAACGTCCATTAAAATGACTGGTATCATCGGGCCCCGAGCTCTCAGTCGAGACGATGTAAGGGCGCAACCGGCGGTGTGACGCGTCAGCGAGAGAGAGTTCGGAAAAGGTAGAATCGCGAGGTGAGGCGGCGGGTGAGGAAGAAAAAGAGATCGAGTGTTGGGATGCGGTGTCCGCGTCGTCGTCATGGCCTGCGAGTGCGCCACGTAAATCAAGGGCTAGGTGGAGGTCTGGATGTGAATTTGTGTCATGACGGTCATGCACGTCGTTATCGGTGGCGAGGGCGGGAGACATGAAAGGACAGGATCAGGCGCTCGCTCAGCGTGTGCCTCTCTTTCCTCACGTGCGTCATTTATGACCCTGTATCGTATCCATCAAATCTCTCCTTATCCACCTCTCGCAGGTTTGGACACCACACAAGTATGTTACCGGGATAATGTCGTCGGCTTATGCACCCCGCCCATTTGCTCGCTCCTCCTCGCTCGACCCAGTAAGACAGTACAAGGAAAGACAACAAAAAATGTCACACTACTTCGCTTCCGGTCTCCCGTATTCAAGGTATCATCATATCATTGACCGATTGGCTATATTTTGATACGGGTGAATAGAAAACTCATCGGGCACTCTTCCTGCGTCAACGCCCTAGCGTTCTCCTCAGGAGAAGGGAGATGGCTGGCGAGCGCTGGGGATGGTAAGTCTCAACTATCCTACCGGGATCGGTATAAGTGGAGCCCATCGAACCATATAGATCGTGTGGTTAAGTTGTGGGATTTACACCAAGAGGACGTGTCGGTGCCATCATGCTCATTTTCTGGTCCTGGTGTCAGTACCTGATGCACTGTCTTAGTTGCTACATACTGATGTTATCCTCTAAAGTCGAATGTGTTCACAGTTACATTCTCCGCAACAAATCAATATGTCTACTCGTGCGCACTTCACCTTTATACATAACTTGTCGCCCTGAATCATATCTGCTCTCATATCAGTGGTGGTGCAGATGATCAAGTCCTCAAGTATGACTTGACACGCTATAATACAAACCAGCAGGACGGTGACGGTCCAATCGAAGCTTACACCCAACATTCTGTTAGTCTCGATGTAGCTTACGAATACCGGACGCTGAAGGTGCGCGTAGGGCTTTATACGGAGCATATCGTGTCATCCGTATCAGGACGAAGTCTTCATGAGCGCAAGGTGGGTACAAGAGGCATCTCTCTTCGAATTCTGTCTAGAATATGCTTCAGCGAAGATGGCCGCGTCATGCTCCATGATGCCCGCACTGAATCACGTATGACCCGCGCTCAGGCAACCTTGCAACAGGCAGCCGAGTTCTCTGGCGCATTTTTCCATCCACGCATGGAGCATTTATTTGCCACAAGTGATGTCCGGGGCAACGTTCGTCTTCGCGATACGCGTATGGCGTTTGGACCTATGCGGCAGCGAACAAAAGATGGTATCGTTCACAAGGTCACTTGTAACTTGTGGTGCTTGAATTTGATGTTATTAACAACCCTCTTGATTTGTTTAGTACGTTACAAGGGTAGCAAGAAGATCCGTTGCTTCGTATATCCGGCCTGAGGCAAGCAGCATGGCGTGGGATCCTGATGGCGAGTATTCAAAAATTACGGCGCATCAACATCCTAATAACTCTTACTAGGGACCAAACTCGGCGTGATCTTTCTTGTGGGTGAAAACGGTGTTCTTTGAGATTTCCAGCTCTGACAGGTCCAAATTAGCACTGGTTCCCTACCATCTACACCCTCTCCGACTCTTATCCCGTAGCTGTCTGCAGCGGGCGCAACCTTCCGGATGGCAGCCCGTCTCCACCTGATGCTAGGACGTTCTCTGATTCTACCACAATGAAGGTGTGACCCTTCGCGCTGTATAAGGCACTTATACTTACGACTGTAGCATGGATCTTTCGGCGGAAGCTCGCTAACCACCGGCGGCGAGGCGTATTATTCATCAGGTTCCGATGATTTTAGAGGATACCTGTGGCAGATTCCATCATTAGACATACTCAAGAACGAACGACAGGTTATTGGTGCGGATGATTGGCTGAATGGGAATGAGGATGGCACCGTCGGTCCGTCTCGTCCCCTTGCAAGTTGCTTGAAGATACGCTAAAAGAAAATCCTCAGCATTCACCGCCGCGTCATTTTCTAGCGAAAAATATGTCCCCAAAGAGCTCTCGACGCCGCTCACGCGTATTTGTGGTACGCATTCGATTATATATTTCCATCTCAATCCAACAAACATGGTTGTTCAAGGTCATCTATCAATTGTCAACACCACTCTCATCCACCCGGTTCTCCCGCTCATCGCCACTGCTGGTATCGAACGGCAGGTCGTACTGCACTCGCCCACGCCGAATACGCCATGGGCGACAAACCTCCCACTCACGCCAACCACGACGCGATCCCTGCCAAGCGAAGGGCTTGGCATGACAGATCCGTCGTCGCTTCTACGGTTATTAATTCGGATGAACACCTTCATGGAACCTGACGAATCATTGGGCGAGGACGCGCGCTCTATTGCATATTTTGACATGTATGTTTCTTTCCTACTGTTCCTCTGATGGCCACCAAACCAGTCGTTGCAGGATTTTGCAGCGGGAGAGTGAAAGGGACCTATTTGCGTTACGACATCCGGCGATGGCTTCGGATGACGACGCGGACGACGATGGGTATGATATTGAGATGGACTCTTCTGATGAGAGACAACTAGGAGCAGGATCAGCAACAGGAAGACGAAGCGAATCCACAGGTAAGTGTAAAAACCGCCTCTATTCGTTTCATATCTTACATTGTCTATCCATCCATCTACTACTTCTAGGCGACGCTTAGAGATCCACCGTAGCATTTCAAGAAATGGGTATTCAAACTCTTGTTCGAGTTAGATTTTGTGATATTCTAGCGAAGGGGTGACAGCATAGTGGACTTGGTGAAAAAGTCGAGTATGAGACATCGGACTAGTTCCTACCTAACCACGTGACCGCCTCTCATACCGTGGCGCAGGGCAACAGGGCAAGGTCCGGGGGACCAGGAAGTGAGCTCAAGGCTCGATCCCGCCAGTGGCCTACTTTGTGAGCCAGGTTGAAGGGCTCCGACATTGAAATTGGATCGCCGTCCGTGTCCTTTTCCGAAACGTCCATCTTGTACTCGACAATTATGTCATTTACGGTACGTACTTACTTTTTTTCCGAATCCGTCGACTTTAGTTGCAAGTTGTGCCTACCACGCGAGTTACTGTACCAGTTGCGCTCTATGATAATCTTTGTATTCTTGGAAACAGTATTCGAACCCATTCTCAGTGACACAGGTTTTCTTGTATTCAAGGTGTCCTCCCATACACGAGAACCGTACAAATACATACAATTTGAACACTTTCTTCTTTCATCGGTTAACGTTAACTTCTTCATCCCTGCATTCACTTAATCCAATCCTGAGTTTACTTCGCGACATCATACGCAATCCGACCACCGATCCATGAGTAAGGATAATTACGCTGGAAGAAGTTGCGCAACGTGCGGCGTTCTGCTTGACGCGGAGTCGTCACGTAGGACCCGCCAATCTTCAAACCGACTCGGTAAGTAACACGTGCGGAAAAAAAAAAGTAGAATGTCCACTTACCACAACGTTATGGAGGGTATCAAAAAAGTCTGCGGAAAATCCGGGGTATAGAGACATTGGCACAAAGCCTTCATACCCATCAAACTCGGTCGAGGTCCACTCCCACACACCACCATTGTGCCCCCGCCCCTCACCTTCCCCGCCAGTCGTAGCGCTGTAGATCCGATGACGCATTTAAAAAATGCTGCTTTATACTTCAGGGCACCAGGAGGGAGGCTACTCACGGAACGGGATGCCAATTACGGAACCCGACGTTCCGTCCTCCTTCATAACCACTCTCAAACTTGTCGTAGAAAAGACGGAGTTCGGCTTCGGTTGGGAGGCGCCCACCGCGAACGATTGCATAATTGGAGAGGCTGTTGTAATCGGCCATGACAGGCCAGAGCTGCGCGATTTTCATCGGAACTGGCCCATAAAGAGTGCGGACCTAGGTGTTCGTAGAAAAGAACATACTAAGTAACCACCCACAGTAGTAGATACCGCTTAGGTAAATGACTTACCATTACGCTGCCATTTCGCATCACCCACGATTTTGGCATTGATACCTTTCCTTCGGCCGCTTTCCAATGTTCGTAGAACTGACCGTTGGTGACAGGACGCCACTCGATACGGAACTCGCCCACGTCAGTCTTGTGCTTCGGATGTTCATTATCCCAGCCAAACTCGTGGTCCCTCACATCGAGGCTATTATCCTCAGCCTCGAAATCATTATGACCAAGCTCAACAGTAGCCGGGCCCAGTGTGACAGTGGCACTGGGCGGGTCCGGAGTATCATTCCAGACCTCGGCAAGTGATTCCCAACAAGGAGTGGCAAAGCCGCCTACGGACGGCGGAATTGTTCCGGTCCCGGCACGTTGTATGAGCATATATAATAAAGTCTGAAGTTCATGTTAAGAACGAGATTCGCCAAACAAATATAAAAAAAATACTAACCTCGGTGTGCCAGGACTCATGTTCGAGAGTCATGAAAAGTACACGAGCCACCTTACGTGTCAGGGCGCGACGACCGGATTCCAATTCTACGTAAAGATTCGACAGGCGAGCACGTACACGGCTCTGGAAATCGAGGATCGTCGAAACCGACGGCCAGTCCTCATCCTTCTCAGGGACTTCGGAATGCGGCTGTTATCGTGGATAAGGAATGAAATGAACTAATGGCTACTGCAGCTTACGTGACACTCTGTGGGGTCATCCACATTCGGGTCTATGCCACGTTCAAAAATATACTGCGTCGTGTAAGAATGTCACTAGGGTTAACATGAATACAAGACGAACTTTGAAATGTTCAGGTTCAGTGTTTGGTTCACCCAAGAGATTAGACAAATGGATGTCCAGGAACGCCGGAATATGACCAGTGTAGAAAAGACAGATGTGCCTCAGGTCAATCGGTTTTTCGAATAACATGGAAACTGGGATCATCTTTCTTGTGATGAAATCCCATGCCGCCCACATTTCCTGGAACTCTTGCAGAGTAGGCACACCAAACGGCGTATTTGATATCGCCGAGGCGGGAGAGCGCAGGAGTCGGAAGTTGAACGGCGGGCGTTCGAGAAGCCAGAGAGAAAACCCGGAATCGGGATCCGTCCAGCGCCTCAACGGGCGCAAATTAGTATCGGTGAACATTTGATACGCCATAGCCTCGGTGTACTGGACCATTTAGTGCTCATTAGTCCGAGTTCATCGTATAAATGAAGCGAAGTACTTTGTGAGACACCTCGATGTGGATAAGCTCATCCTCGAGGAATTCAAAATCGACCTGCGTATGCGGGTCACGAACTGTCTGCGCAGAGCGAGAGCGATAGAACGCGTCATGTCGGCCTAAAACGGAGCGAAGAATCTTTCAGGATACGGGCTGTCAGAAACCGACCCTTTGATGCTGACTCACATTCCTGCGCATCGTAGCGGGATACGTACTCCCACTTCTCCGGCGGAAATAAAGATTCATCTCCCAGTGTCCTGCCGAGGACTTTCAGCCCATTAAGAATAAAGCGCCGCGTAATGCCCGCCCGGTCATCGTATGCGCGCTCAATTTTTCCGGCATCAGACGCGTGATCCAGCCCAAGGAGTAACGTGTCTCCTCTATCGGCCCGTAAAGGGAGTGACCTAAGAAATGCAATATCCTCGCCACGAGAAAAGTTTCCCAGTGAAGAACCCAAGAAGAGGATGTGCAAGGGTGAGTCGAGAGTCTCCCTGTCTGGGGTGGAAGGCGGAGTTTCGATTGTATCCTGCTGCGACGACGAAGTAGGAGAGGACAACTGAGTTGCATCGTCATCGGAACTTAGGGAACGTGAACGGATCGCCGTCGCTGTTGCCACCTCGCGACCCCGTAAGCCGCCTTCCTCCACGAATTTGAGACCACCTTCGTATGTTCCCCAGAGCCCCCGTATGTCGACCTTGCCCTTTATCTCCGACCCAACGGGTGATGCCACCAACTGGTCGAGGGAACGCTCCAGTTCGCGTTGCTCCAAGTCGAGGGCATAGTAGGCGGTTTGTGCGGGAGAAGATTGTGTAGGAATGTTCTTTGACACCGCAGAAAGAATGTGGGACGTCTTGCGCAAGGCACTGTTTTGTATGTAAAGGCGGCGTCAGAGCTATTCAGGGGCACGCGGGTTAACAACAATTATAATGAACGTACCCGGCGCCAAGCTCGAGTACGACGCTCTCCATTGGTTGGTCCTCCTTACCATGCATAACTCGTACGATATCATTTGCGTGCTTCTTCAAAAGGTTTTCTTCGGCAGGGAATATGTAGTAATCGTCGACGCCGGTGGTGATCTCGTCGAAAATGCGCAGACCCTCGTCATCATACAACAAAAGTTGCGGAAGGATCTTCTGACCTGCCGGTCGAGAAAGACCCTTGGTGATTTCGTCACGGATGTTAACCTCACCATTGGAGGCATTGCTATTGAGGCGCACGTCAACAATGCGTGCAGACATGAGAACGACGTTTGGAGCTCTCTTGAGTCTGAGAACGTAAAAATCCATCTGGTTTGATGGGTCGTTTATAAATGGTCTGGAAATGAACACCCGTTCCCTAATCCGTTCCCCGGTGAGTGACTCAGCGACGATGCATTGCCCGACCCAGCTGACATCCTTAGTAATTATCATCGCATCGTGGGACCGTGTCAAGCACAGATCGGAGCGAAACTGCTACATGTATTGCTTGGTGGAGACGCATCGAGTTCGAGATGCCGCATCTAGATTAAATGACGAACAGGGGTGTTTCCATACAGCACGTGGGTTCCTAGCACAACGTACAAGGGACACCTATTTTGGAGCCGTACGGAACTAGGAAAACCCAATGGACGGTATCGAGAACATCAAAATTAACCCCAGAGCCACGAATGGAAGTAAACAATATGGCTAGTCTGGCCGGCGTGGGTACCATGGGCGCCCATCAGAAGTGCGAGTGAATGCGAGTGGCATTGCGGTGGACCATAGTGAGCAAGTGAACGTATGTGGGGATGGAGAGGGGCACTGGACAGGAACGTAGAAGATGGGGAAGAGTGTGCCGAAACGAAGAGCGATGGTGCTTTATATATTCTCAGTGAGTGTTGTGCGATGGCGCAATTGAGGCGCAATCGCTCGGTCACTTTCTCTACACGTAAAAGAGACAAGGAGCATCCTGACCCACTTCAACGCAGTCCAACCCCCTGGTGCTCTCTCCCATGCGTAAGGTTTCGTCAATTTCACCTCTTCCTATCAGAAGAGTCGGGGCCCAAGCCTATTTGATTGTGGCTGCACCCAAGGCAACCCCATGACCCACCCCAGTATCTTTTTTGCCAAAATATTTCTGCGAGATTTCCGGAACGAAGATCCTGGGCGTCAAACTCATCAGTGGCTTTGATCAGATACCGTTCGGGGGAGCCAGGATAGGATAGAATAGGAGGAGAACCGATAATTTGGAGACCAACCACTCCACCATATGACCGCACGCTGCCCATAAGCTAGCTCCTGCTAGTCCTCTCCAAAATGTTACATCCCTAAATATAATACTTGTACGTGTGCCTAGTTGTTCGCGCGCGGGACATAAATTCGGATTTCAAAACCCTTTGGCGGAGTTTCCTGAACCACTTGAAATGACATCGCGTTCGGGGCCGGAGTCTTTTCAAGGCGGAGAAAGAGGGGCCGCATGCGGCAATGACCTGTAGTGGGCATCCCTTACGTAATATACGTCGTATGACGCGGTTTGAAATAATCGTAACATCATATGCAACCCCTCAGCGAGAAAGCCAAAGGCAAGCAGCGCGCGGATCCCATTCCAGAGGATGTATTCAATAATGGTGGTCCTATTCCACCACGCCAGTTAATGGTACGCTTCACAGAGGGGGTCCAGGATTTGGTGCTCCAAGTAGCCGATGACGACTCGGTGCGCGACGTCAAAGTCAAGGTATGTCTCTGCTCTCTGCCCCATTGTCTCTCATTTACACCGTCAGATTCGAGAAGCGCGCCCCAAACTCCAGTGCCGTCGCTTACGCCTCATCCACGCTGGACGGCTTCTCACCGACGGGACGCGAATATCATCCTGGCTCGGTACGCTCGAAAAGCGCCAGCAGCGCGCCGCGACAAAAGTCAAAGACGAAACCGACCCATCGATATTGCCTACCGCGCTTTCCCTACCTACTGGCAGCTCCTCAGCCTCGGCTTCCGCCGTGCCATGGCTTCATTGCTCCGTAGGCGCCCAACTCACCGACGGCGAGGAAGAGGGTGAGGCTCAGCCCCAGGTACGTCCTAACACTCCCTTTCCCATTTCCCTGTTATTTTTCCAAGATATCTGTGCACGTCTGACGTTTCCCGATGACTGGACTTTGGTCGTCCTCATTCTCTCACTCCACATGCGTACGACCGTACTTAGGAGGCGCAAATCAAGCCCTTGCGTGGCTTTGATCGTCTCGCGGCCGCAGGATTTTCCGAAGATGACATTCTCAACTTTCGAAGACAATTCCACTCGCGTTCCGCCGCCGACTACATCTCCACAGCAGAATTCCCAACAGAAGAAGAATGTGCGTCCCCTCTACTACCCCTACCCTACCAACTCTCTCACCACCAAAACCCCCCTTTTTCCCCCCAATCATCCTTATTGTCTTATTGCTCTCTTATCTCTCCTAATTCTATTTTTATGGACAGACGAGGAGCATGCACGTGCCCTAGAAGAGCAGTGGATTGACGCCCTTGGCACCGGCAATACTGGTGCCGGTAGCGGGTCACCCGATAGCGACTCTCGTGCGCGGGCGGTGCTCAACGGCATTGTCATCGGCTTTTTCTTCCCCCTCCTCCCGTTCTTTTTCTTCCGAGGCTCGAAACCCGCCGCATTCTTCGAGAGTGGACATGCTATCGAGACAGCAGAGAGCACCGTCTTTTCGTACGCATTTACCTTTGCTACGTTCGAACTAAAGCTGATATACCGATGTGGTTTAGGCGACGCATGCAGATGGGCCTGGTTGTGGGTTTCATCATGAATGTCATGTTTGGGATGTGGCGATACCTTTGGGGTACATTTTAAACAGGAAGAGGGCAATCCTTTTTCTCATCTTGCAACTTATATATATATTCGCTTTGTGTTAATGCAATGCAAGGTCAACTCGTACTGCTACTGTACGTCCAGGGAGGACGAAATCGCAATTAATACATCGTACATCGGTTGGATCTCTCGTTATAGCATAGTAATGCACGCATCATAACAGATATCTGTTAAACATAACAAAGATCACTCTTGTCCTTGTCGTTCAAGATCACGCAGGCAGGTTTTCCTTCCCTTCCAGCACGCCTCTTGACAGGCTATCGAGGCCCTTACCCGGAAGTTGCGTGCGCTTCGGGCTGCTGGCAATTATCGCGCGCTCGGCGTCGAAGCTCTCATCCTCGAGGCCACCATCCCACTTCTCCTCGAGCAGGCTCGGCTCCGCCCGCAGCCCAGTGAGGTCCATGCGCAGCGGCGATTCAACGATCGGGGGCAAGCGCGTAAGGGATAATTTTCGTGCGGGCGGGGTGTTGCTCAAATTCGACAATGACGAGGACGAAGATAGTCCCGAGGTCAGGGAGTCGAACTTGGTTACGAACGTCGCGAGGGCACGACGTTCGTCTTCCAGCTGCTGCCGTGCCTACAAATACCAACACCGATTATTTATCGACTTGGGCTTTCCGCGAAGCACGAAAGACTTTTTTTTTGACGTGCACTAACCTTTTTCTCTTTTTCGAGGGCACGTGTAAGCTCCGTTGCCCATTCATCCGCTTCTTTGCGTTTCGCTTCCTCCGCGGCAAGTCGCCCGGTCCATTCGCGTTCGACATCCTCACGTACCGCACGCAACGGTGCGCCGAGGTTATCCTCGTAACCCTTGACGACCATCTCGAGTTCACGGATATTACGTGCTTGTTCTGCGAGCAGGCGATCCTTCTCGCTTTCTGGTGCGTCGGGAGGCAGCTCGGGCCGCGCGAGGAGCGCTTCTTCAAGTGCAAGAATTTGTGTCGCTTGGGATTCGATCTCGCGTCGCGCGGAAAGGAGTTCTTGTTGGAGCTGAGCGTTTGTGGTTTGTACGTATCAGTTTCAGAACCTTTCTGGGAGAAAGAGGGGATTGGGAAGATCGCGTACTTGGTAAGGTGTCATATCAAAGTCAACCTTGGAGGGACTCGCTGGACGCGACTCATCCCCGCGGTTCTCGTCAACTGTCTGGCTCGTGAGGATAAGGTTCGTGAGTTGCTTGATGCGCGCGTTAAGATCGCTCATCGCCTTGCTCTCGTCAAGTTGCTACGAAGTCTTGTCAATTAGTTTCGGGAGGTGACATAGAGAATTTACCTCGCGTGCGGAGAGGCGGCGGCCCTTCTCTGGTGCCTCCGCTTCCTTCTCTTTCTCCGTGAGCCGTTTCTTAAGTTCCTCGATCTCTTGCCGATACCGCTCAAGCAGTGCGTCGGTGTCGACGACTTCCTTCTTCTTCGCGTTCAGCTGCACCTTCTTGATGCGCTGCGCGAACAGCAGCGTGCTCGTCGATTCGGCGACCGCACTAACGTCCGGATTGAGCGTGCAAATTACTGAGATGCGCGCGTCGCCTGAAAGCGAAGGTTGCAACATGCGTGTGAGCTTGGAATTGCGGAATGGGACATGGTCACTTCACCCAATGTCAGTACTACCTTAGGCCAAGTTAGTTAACTTCCACTCACTTCTTTCCCTTGGATGCGTTTTCAGCAAGAGTTGCAATTACGCTCCCAAGAGTGAGCAAACTAAACATCATCACAATCAGCCATCAATACGGACGAGCTAGGGTCGTTGTGCACCTCGTATTGATGAATTTCCCCTCCCGCGTCCGCTCTTTATCCGAAGTCGCCTTCTCCGAACCTGCCAAGTCAATCAAGCTGAGCACGCTTGTCTGCACGCTCCTCCCTCCGATTGATTGCAATCTTGGCCCACCGGGTGTTGGTGGTCGGGAAGGTATGCCTGGGGTCTGCCGTCCGCCGCTCGTGTCGCCGCGTTCTCGACTTTCGATTACTACTCGGAACACGCTGTGGCTGCGACTGCTCCGATCGTTCCAATCCGTGCTCGCCGTTCGTCGCCCAGCCCAACCACGCGCGATCACTGCGCGCACAGCGGCAAGGCTCGTCACGACTTCCTCGCGAAGTGGTGCCAGCCACACGTTGGAGCCACTACCTTGGAGTTGTACGGGAGGGGCGGAGGAGGGTGCGAGTAGATCGTGAATCGTCTCGTTGTATATCTCAAGATACGAACAGCGCAGCAAGTACTCGCGTTCCGATGTGCGTCTGATGAAGGCAAAGACGTCCTTCATAGCGCGTGGTATGATTCCAGGCTGGTCATCATCACCCGACTGTAGACGTGTCAGAATATATTATGAGGATTTGAAGATGACTCGTGACAGACCAGAGTGAAGGTCTTGCCGCTGGCTGTTTGACCATAGGCAAAAATGACAGCGTTGTAGCCATCCATAGCCGCGCATACGTGGTTACGTGCGACTGCGTTGTATACCGACTTGTTCTCTGAGCCCGTCAGAATTCCATCAAAATGGAAAACAGGAGGGGCGGTGGCCGCGTTGCGGTGGTGTTGGGACAAGAGCTTGATCGAGTTCGCGTTCGTTTGTGTCTCCCATGCGGAGGAGGCCTCCGAAGGGCGCACGCGGATGGAGACGAGGACTTTGTCGTCTTTATTGGCGGCGCGGAGGAAATTGTCGTCGACTTCACCCGAGATGTCAGCGGGTTCAACGGTTTCCCAGTCTACGAGTACTTCTTCTGGGTCGACTCTGCTAACGTCCATCTCGCTGCGTTCATCCTGGTGTGGGTCATCCTCCGTTTGTCTGGGCGTACCGGGCGTCCTGGGTCGTGGAGAGTCTCTTTTTGTAGGAGTTCCTGGAGCAGGGGGGAATGCTGGTGCTGGTGGCTTAGTCTTCACAGTTGTTCGGGTGCGCGCTTCTGCAGTAAGCGCCGCCTTGAATCTCTTAGCTGAAGCAAGTGGGTTCAATGGCCCGGGGTCGAGGGACGAGAGGAAGATTCGTTGAGCTGGAGGTGGAGTGGGTGCGCCTAGGATTGAATATCGATGTCGGCCGTAGGAGACGTTTTGGACCTTGAGACTGTGGGTTTGAGGATGTGGCCATGCTGGATCGCGGCTGTCTCGCTCAGGCCCAGTTGGGGAAGCACTCGCGATCTTGAACCGTGAGAACTTTCGTAGACGCGACCTGATCACATGATCGCATTTCTTGACTTATCGTACAACATCTTATCTTATCATCATACACCCTTATTCTTTCTACTCCGCTGCGACACCCCGTCCTCAACGATCTTCAAAACGGCAGTTTTACCCAACACACCATCGTATTTATTCTCGACCATCCATTTCTCGAGAGTATACCCATTGGGTTTTTCTTCCGAATCCAATCCATGTCGCGCTGATGCAGGTCGTCTCGGAAGCCATTCCACCAGCCGGTGAAGTTCTCCCCCAAGTGGTCGAACCCGGTCCTCCCTGTGCTGCAACAGGCTTGTCTGCGTTTTCTATTTTGGAGAACCACTCTTCGATGCTTTCGCGATTATATTCGGCCTTTTTCCCAGTCACCTTCTTGAACGTCGCCACGAGGTGGTCCCAGCCGACCATCTCGGATGCGATCTCCAAGTTTTTGGCCGACGTCTCAGAGCGGTGGTCGAACGTGTATCTGGCGAAGAAGCCAAGGTCCTCAAGCGCGATCAGGGGCATGTGGCCATCCCCGATAGGCGAGCTGAACACGAACGTGCCGTCTTCGCGCTGGACAGGCCCCAGCAGATACTGTCAAATATTCGTATGAATTAAACTCCAGTCGTAGACATGTAATCCACCCACAATTTGTAGCATATCCATGTAAGGGCCCGAGGTCACGACAGACCAGGAGAGTTCTGTATCACTGACAACTGAAGCCTGTTGCTCCAACCACTCGGCGACACGGCCCTTAGCGTCAAAGTGTTCACACCTATATTTCTGGTTATAGCCACCCATCTGCACCATGGAGGTTAAGCACTATGCTCCCAGGGCAAATGGACAGGATGTTCAGACGTGCCTTCAAGTTGTAGCTGAGACTGCTCCAGACGTAGTGCCTCAGCGACTTGGTCTGCTTTGCAAGCTCGAAGATGCGCATCCAGCATAAATTCCCGCTGTTCGCCGACAGTGAACCCATCGATGTTGACCCATGCTCCATAGGCACCGTCGAGAGCGGCGGCTACGGATGCCAGATCGTTCGTATCACCTATAAGCAGTCCCCGAGCCATCATCGCGCCACATTTCACATCAGATGCACACATAAATGACCCACCCTTGACGACCTCGACACCTTGCCCGCGCAGCGCCAGGGCGTGCTTACTCTGTGGGTCGCGAGTGAGAGCACGGACGCTGTAAGGCGATGGTGTGCCGTCTTCACTACTGGCAAGCAGGCTGTTGATGACATGGCGACCTTGAGCACCGGTCGCTCCGAGTACGAGGATGAGCTTCGACATTTGCGTTGTTGAATACCGCCGCCGCTTTCCTTAACCACTTTATACATGCTAGATCTTGCCTCGGGGAGCCCTACCTCGGGGATCCTTACCTCGGGCTTCACCTCGGGGAGCCGGGTACGTCATCTGATAAAGACTGGACAGGGGTAACATTGATCCCACCTCCCAGTAGAAGTCATGCAACCATACCCGTCAGAGTTCAGACACCTGGACATTTAGGTAAATGTGTTTATCTCTTTATCACGTCCGGCACATGCAAAAGTAGTAGCCCCGGCAGTATGCCACTTGGCGGTGGTATGAAGCGATCAACGAAGTTGCCGGTCGGCAAATCTGAGGCGGTTGCGCCTATCGCAGATCTCCTATTGTGCCGGTTCTATCTCACTGAACAGGGCACATGGTCCGATCAGATCGTTCAGGCGATGTCGGAGTGTTTGTCAGATTTAATTTTTTTGGTTTTGTCATCGCGTTGCTAATACATGCGATTCGGGTGTGATCACTATTTTAATTTGTGCATCCAGAGCGGACCTATGGTGGCGCTCAGCTCGAAACAAACAGACCGAGAACTGAGAACATACCGACAGGATCGAGGTGTTCATGGAAGATTGTAGTCCAGCTTCCTAGGACGCCATATGATGACCGCACCCCACCGACCTGAATTCCATCACAGCTAGACGATATGGGCTACTATTAGCAACAGCCAATAAGTACTAGATGAATATATATACCTCCAGAGAGTTTGATTGCCCTCACCGCATACCTGAAGGGATTCGTGGGCGAATTAAAGTGGACTGCATAGCAAGAAAAATGAGATGTAAACGCACCCATTTCCAACGCAGATGCCCATATGGCGTCATCTCGACGCGCCCGAACATCGTCTGCCCGTCGCGCACTTCACCCACGAAGATGAGGCGTGGTCTGGTGGGATGATCCGGGTCCTTCTCGGGGCCGATGACACGGAATTGCACGGGTAGCACGCGAAACGTTTCGTGGAACGCTGGGTCTTGGAACATTTTTATGTCAAGCGGGCCCTGCTCATCGGGCTGTATTCGTCCAAAGGTCAGTTTATGCAGGGACAAGAGTATATTCGCCGTGAAGGCGCACCTTGCACTCATTAATCTCTGGGCGCAGATCAGATTATGCTGCCATAAGATAAGGGGTAAAACACTAACGGATAAGCTCACGGTGGTCGATGAAGGAAAACGAGCAGTGCCATAGCCCTTCGACTCCTGCCCAGTCGCGTTCTTTGGCGAGGTCCATGCCGGGTGGGATGATGCTCTGGCAGTACGGCATGCTAATCGGAATAAGCGGGAACACGAACGGTTCGTCTTCGCGTAGATCAACGAGGTGCATGGCAATCGCGCGGTGTATCGCATGTAGGTGGACCCAGTTGATACGCCCACTACCGTCGGACATGTACGGACCAAAGCTGCTGTCATAGCCATAGTTGCGCAGATCATATACGTACGCGAGCGCGGCGGCCTTATTGGCGTTCGTCGTGTCGCATTGAGTAAGTCCGAGGTGAACGAGGAGATAGGCGCGCATCTGTACCTCCGTCTCGGTCGATCCCGGGGTGTGATAGGTCAGGAACGCGCCGTCACGGAGCATGGTTGCGAGCCAGATGAGGTTCTCTGAGAGGGTGTTCCCGCTGTACGATGTGGCCGGGGTAGCATCGCGGAGCATCTTAATCAACGTGCGTAGTATGACCTCGCGCTCGCCGGGCCGGCATTTGGACGGATCCAGCAGCACCGTCCGCGCGCGGATGATGGCTTGCAATGAGCCCTTCCAGTCGATGCTTTGAGGTGGTGGGCGATCGAGGTGAGGCGTAACGGCGCGACGAGGATCGTCGAATGGCTGGGCTAGGTAAAGGGCGCGCCATAGATGATTGTCTTGGGTAGGGTATACGAGGTCGTAAAAACTCTTGCACGTTTGCGAAAAGGGGGCCACATCGAGTGGGTCGAGAAAGACGAGGACTTGCTCAATGACCTCTGGTGGTATCAAGGCGAGCGTCACGGGCATGATGATGGCGGTCGAAGAAAAGACAATGGAATCTGTTCTGCTTCATAATAGAGGGATGCTGATGCTTTATAAAAATGTAGCCACTGGCGGTTAGTCCCACTAGGAAAGCGCGGATGAATTGGTGACAGTCCCGACCTCTTTTCCCATGAGAGTCAATTTGAACATTGGGCCTGTCGACCTTGTTCTTGAAATGCAACGACCACATAATTCAACGATGTCAACGGAATTGTGCTTAGCGGCGTTCGAATCGAGGCCTTGTTCCACTTGACACGTCCCTTTTACGTAATACCCGCTTCATAGACAAACGAATACGCCGGCATACGTACCATGTTCTCTCTCCCCACAATGTCAGAGTCAGAGAATGCTAAAAGGTATTCCAGAAGAAGAAGTTGTTCGTAGTTCACCGCCGCCTTTAAAACGACCACCTCTCCTTCGCTCTCGCTTTCACGCTTTCATCCCGCATTGACCGTGATGGAAGTTTTGCGTCATCAATATCTAAGCCAGGAGGTCGACGGTCATGATGTGTTTGTTCGCCCCTTTGCTTCCCCTTTTTCGAACATTCTAGATCTAGATAGCGATCTTGCCCACAAAGCAACTCCCTCTTCGTACCAAACTCTTCACGACACTACAGCGCAACGCACGCAACCCTTAAGCTCGCAAGACTAGGGTATGCTCAAGTGATATAGGATTGTCTGTCGGGGAACTCAGGTGAGTAAGAAGACGCCAAATCAACAGGGGCCGATAAAATGTGACGTGTATTTCTGTCATCTGACTCATCTCTGAAGGATATCCTGTTCCTTGTATTGCTCTGTTCCTGCAAAAATTGAAGCCATGGACTCGTGTAAAAATCAGCAGGCACAGTGCGAGCATGGTGTCAGATCACCTACCTGGGGACGAGCGATTCTTACATCCGAATGAAGTTCCGCAGCCACAATAGGGATGTTCATCGACTCTTACACATTTCTCAAACAACGGCTGTAAATAATACTTGCTTACGATGTCAAGCTGTCAAGCATGTTTGACATACTGTCACTCTAGACCTCATTTATGCGGACGCGAGCTATCGAGAGCCGCACCTTGCTTCCTTGCTTCCCCAATATCCCTTAATATAGGCCTCAATTCTCGTATTGGTGATCGCCGATGCGTCGATGTAGAACCCGAAATTTAGAACACATCTCTGTGATACAGTGCAGGCGATATACTACCATTTGCGGTGTCTTCTTTATTCCACCTTGAGCTGTTGCGATCTGCGACGCTTGTACGTTTATATCTTATCACGTGTCAGAGTCATCATAAGTTCCACACTCGTGTCTGGTTTGGGCTGTGTTCCACAACACACGGCAGTGCCCACATGCACAACAATATAATTTAATTTTCAACAGATGACTCGATGGAGTTCACCTCACCAACAACCAAACCTAATCCAGACGACATGCCAGAGGTGCGCCATCCACCCCCGCCGGCCTGGAACCCTGCCCCGGAAGGGTCTCATGCATTGGGCTTGTTCAATGAAGCATCCGAGGACGACTGGGAGCGGGCCGGAGCGTTTTGCACAACCCATCCTCCTGCCCCGCCGAAACTTCTTGCCTCCGATGTCATAGACCGCATCCGTCTACTTGGGTGCGCAGCTTGGGATCTCGAGCGCCCCACGGACGCCCACTTTGTTGGACATATCGAGAGGAATGATCCAATCAAGCCAGACAGCAGCGGTGGTGGCACTTGGAAAGTGCGTACCGAGAAACCCTGCCGCGATTCGTGTGTCATGAGTGACCTACCACTCATGGCAGGGCTCTATGATATACATGGTAGACGTGGCGTCTACTACGAGGTGCGGGTGAACAAGATGGACGGCGTAGTAGCCATTGGTACGTCGCTGGTGTCATACTGTGCAGCAACGGTATCTTATCTTACGGTACACTCACAAAATCCCGTCTGCATTCCACCACGATCGCCACCAACTTAATGTTCAATATAACGTTCAATTCCCAATAGGTACGGCATGCAAGCCATACCCGTCTTGGCGTTTGCCCGGGTGGGATCGTCTTAGTGCCGCCTTACACCTGGACGATCTACGCAAGTTCTTCGAAGATCCCGACGGCGGTCGGGACTACACGATTGACGCGCCAGGAGGAGGATTCGCCGGACATTTTCAAATTTCTCCTGGGAACGTCGTCGGCTGCGGCTACGAGTTCCGCACCGGCGCGCTCTTCTTCACCCACGATGGCATTCGCCTGCCAAACGCCTTTGTGGGGATCTACATGCCGCGTGTGGACCACGACGTGTATGCTACTATCGGCTTTGAGGGAGCGAACGAGGTAGAGGTGAACTTTGGATCGTCGGATTTTCTGTGGAGAGAAGGGAATGACGTGGCTTGGCGCGTCGATAATCATGTCGGCTACATGATTGGGAGCGGACCTGGCCAAGACGAACGGCTACCGTCGTATTCTGACTCGGAGGCAGCTGCCGTTACATAGAATGCCTGTCAACTATGTCGCCGCGACATCGACACTCGTGTCCATTCCGCCGACGTGTTGTTATGTTACAGTAACTTACCGCCCGTCTTACAATATGGTACTAATGTTCAATTGTACTGTACGACAAATTTTCGGGTCTGTCAGGGGGCTGATCGTTATTGAATGTAATTACGCGAGATGTTGAGATCTCTTTAAGTGGGTAAGGAACGAGCATCTTCGACATGACGGATGCGCCGGTGCTGCGCGTAGATTGTTTACAGAGTATATACACGTCTGGCGGTCACTCCTTCACACATCGCAGGCCAACAAGGTGTAAATTGACCCACGTCTTAGTGAGCACACAACCGTGATGGTTGGTCCCATGATAGGGACTCTCAGGATATACAAAACGTAAAACAATTATCACTAACTTCCGTTTCTGTTTCCGTTTCTTTTCTGGGACTCGTAAACAGCTTGTAGCGACCTCTTGTTGGGGGAAAAAGGGCAGGCAACAGATTGATCAACTTATTAATAAAAGCGACTGAGTGGATATCGATAGATACAGTATCGATCGAGTGCTGTCTCACCTCACCTCGGGTAATTCCGAGTAGACGGGCGGCTCAACTCCGACACGCGGAATTAAGTCACTCGCGGTCTGTCTTGGATGAGCTGGTGTTGAGTTGAGCTGAACCACATTCTAACACATGATTAAACCGCTCTTGCATTGCATCGCAATTGGGAAGATGCGATACTACTCCATATATCCGAGGCAGAGGCATTGATCCTGCATAGCACAAAGGACTCCCAAGTTTTCCTTAGCTCCTTTCTTCACCTCAACGTTATCGGGTACTGGATAGTGCGTGTATCTTTTCCTTTCATTATATTATAATCAATGACCTCCTCCAATATGTAGCCCTCTTTTTGTTTCTTCTTGGACTGTCCTTTCTTTTTAAAATTTTAATTGGTTGAACGCCCCCACTCAGTCAGGTTGTCTAATTGACGTCACATATCCCACGAAAATGCGATGGTACAAGATACTCGCTCGGATCCTCCTGATGCTTTCCGTCGTCGACTTCGCGCCCGCGGCTCCTGTGGTTGTGCGAGAACATGGAGTGCGCGTTAGCGTGGTGGATGCAGCCAAGAAGGACGGGACTGCCACATCGCAGTGGCGATGGGACACATATAAGTGGCCAGCGCCAGCGAACCTGGCGGACCGGGAAAATGCGCCGCCTATCGCGAGATCGTCAGACTCGGGCCATTGGCGAGAGCAGGGGCCAGGGCCAAGGTCGCGGAGAGATTTGAAAGGTTCAGCCGAGCCATCGAACCCTGCACCGCCACCCATAGATCTATATGCTAACAATCCTCCGAATCTGAGTCCGCCACCGGGCCCTGGGTCTACCTCTCCTTCGTTGTCGAGCCATGCTCTGACAGATGAATCTGATCCGTTGCACCCGTCGTCGCCATCTGACTCCAATCTGGGCCCGTTAGATGATAATTTAGATGCCTTTCCTCAGCCAAACTTTCTTAAATATAAACTCCTCTCCGAGCTCCCGTCAACACCCACACACGACACTCTTCCGCCGGACGGCTTTCCGCATGTCCCTTCTTTGCCGGGCTCTCAATATAGATACCTTCCCGGGGTCATGTTAACAACCTCAAGCGTCAACAATTATCCGCCGAACAGCCAGATATCGACGTGGACTTATTCATCGGGCACAGATTCTGGTTCGACGTCCCAACACCGTGTCCCTGCTCTCCCTGAATTTAAACCCGTTTCTGGGCTCATGGCGACAACTCCACGCGTCACTTCTCCACCAGACGGCTCTCGGCAGATATCGTCGTCGTCAGACGAGACTTATTTACCGGGCACAGACTCAGGTTCGACGAGCTCCGAGTCGTGGTCGCTCGATGTCTCTCCTCCAGCGAGCCCGCAGGGATCGTCACAAGGTTCTGTCGCTGCTCCGCCGAACCCGGGAGACCATTTGCCCCCAGGCCGCCTTTCGTTGTCGTCGGCCTTACCAACAGAGGAATATTATTTGGCCTCGTTAGACCACCTGTCGACAGCCGATTCTCGTCCGCCGATTCCCGGGCCAACAGACAACCCTCCTCCGCCACCCTCGTCATCGAACCCAGGGCCGTCAACCGAACCGAACCCTCCGCCGAGCAGCCCGAAGCGACCTCGTCCCGACGAGTCCAACGATTCTGGGAGTTTTATCAGCAAGGTGTTCAAAGGCAGATTGAGGCGTGGCAACCAGGGGTACTTCCGGGGTACCTTTGACTCTACTACAGCAGTGCGTACACCACTGCATCTCCTCTCCCTCCCTCTCCTGTCAACAAAGGACCGTGTTCACGAACATTCTGACATTCTGATCAATCGTTAGGTGAATAGTCCCGCGACGACCTCGGCGACTAGTGGTGTCATCGACCATGGTGCAGGTACGCGTTTACCCCGTCTCCCGGGCCAACCTCCAGAGCCGGAAGAAATCGGTATTGCGTAATAGTTTTACTGATTCGAATGGCGAGGGTTTCCTGGTGTTTTAGTACGCAGGATGCTTGAGAGGCTCGATTACACGAGGTTCCTCTGGAAGGAAAGGAAACATGATCTTCACTATTTAGTTTGTAAATGCTTTGCTAAGTAGGTTTTGCCTCGAACTCTTTGGTGCTGGAATCACCAATCATACTCGATTAAAACCTTTATTGAATTTTCCATCCGGCAGTAAGATAATCTAGCAAGCATGATATGATGGACTAGAGCACAGTTAGGTGTCTAGTATACAGTATTACAATACCGCCTCGTGCAAAAACACGATATCTGCGGCGCACATCTTCCTCGATGTCCAAATGTGCGTCTGATTCAGGTTACTGACGAACGACTCTGCGCGACTCATGGGCCTCCATGATACCGACTCGGAGCCCTCCCACAGCCACCTCATCATCGGTGTATTATCCCTTGATGGAATGAAACGAGAATATGAATATACGATGATCACAACCTGCCGCGCGCCTCTTAATATTCAAGATGAGGCTTGTTCAGGTTCCCTATGTGAACACTCATGAATTCGAGGCGCAAAACACAGCACACAGTATCCTGCCTGCCCACGTCTCTGGTCTGACCTTGGCAATCCGAGTCCACGCGAGCCTTTCAACATTCTGGGAGATATGGTCTGGTGTAGAGACAGACATAATGAAAGTGGACACACGGGAGGAGATCTCAATGATCAACGACGCTTCAAGTTCGAACTTCGAAATAGCGTAGTTCCCCTCATGTGTGTACTTCCGGCGTACAGATCATGGCTCGTCCAGCCTGATGGCCGGTCACTACGATTTCGTGGGAATGCTAACGTTCCTCCTTAGGTGCTATGACTTCAAATGAACGTGTCCGGTCTGTGGGCTGCCTCGAAACAGGTAATCGCAGTGAAGGCCATAGCAATGACCCGTACGCTGGGCGAAACGGGAGTCGCACGCAAATGGATACGTCGAACGGTAGATGGGACGCAATGGATAAGGAGACAGAGGATGAGGGGGAAGTGCGGGATACCCCCAGACTTGAGGGTATTTGAGAGTGAGATCGTGTTCCTTCGAGCACCTTCATCTACAAAACATTTGAATGCATCCGAGACGCAAAGTATATTGCTAAGAGAACTTTTTCTGATGGGTTTACGCACACTATAATTAGGGATCGATGTTCTCTTCCGCTCGTGAATGCGAATATTACCCGCGCCAACAAAATCCCTTCCCGACTTGTTTCCAAGCCTTGAAAAAATTTTCAACTAGCCGAAATTCCTCCGGGCCATCTGGCGGCGAGTCATTCCGTGGAGGTAGGTGGTATCGACATTTTCGCAGGGACCGCATCAACAGGAGGCGCGGAAAATGAGCAAGAATATCGACAATAGAGATTTACCTTCGCTAGGCCATTCTGTATCCCCCCATGGGTTCGCACAAGAAAGGCACTGGCGGATATGGGAAGGGTGCTACAGTCAGAGGTCATAATGCACTACCCTGCACTATGACATGTTCGACTGTATAAAGGGTTAGAAGGTATCTGGTGGCATCGTTCGTTGGGAGATCGCGTCGGTGAGCTCAACGTATTCCAAACCGTGGACGGGGGAGAGTAAATATCGTCAGTGTGGCCACAACGAGAAGGCATATGTGGATGGAAGGTGTGGGAGCTGCTATTCGATATGGTGCCAGGGACGGGTTGCGACGACACAAAAAATAAACAAGAGGTGGTGTCGAAGTTCGAGGGACTGTTATGTGAGCTACGACGGACTGAAGATAGGGAATGAGAATCACCGTCGCTAATCAATAGATAGATTCTTGTAGGACTCCGTGTTTGTGTTGAGCCTGGGGGTAAGCTACCGAGGAGGGGAAACAAGGGGGAACATGAAGAGGTTGACGGTGGTTGAAGAAGGTGGGAGGGGTGCGGGCATTGAAATGGGGTTGGTTATTCACCGCTCTTGAGTGAGCCACACCCACACTTTGGGGACCCTTCCCTCATTTTCTTCCTTTACCATCCCTCTTCTTGCATATAGTTGCAATTTCAGTCCAGTACCCTTGCGTATCTGCCTTTCTTCTGTCTTGCTCTTGTCTCATTGACACACTCGCAACTCACAAGACATGTTTCCCCGATTTTTGGCCGTTTCGGTTTGCCAGTATTTCGATACAAGCATTTGCACGTCCTCGGCGAAGGCATCGACATCTTGTCCAAGGACCCGTCGCTCCCATCTTTGTGTAGTAACGCCACACGCACACCTTTATCGCATTGCAATCGTTGCACCTGCCACAGGCACAGACTTTTTTGTTCTTTCTTCGAAGGCGATAGTCGCAGCTCAGCGGACATCGGTCAACCGTTTCGAAAGGGCAACGGCAAGTCCTTAGATCAAGGCATAGATGAGTTCCAGCTATCGTTGTTACCCCTCCTTGCTAGTGTCAAGGCACTTCTGATGCACACTGGCCCGCAGGCTTGCGTCTGGTTGCTGTTCATTTCTTCTGCATTGGCGACTTCTCCAGTCTTGTTTGCGGACACTAGTTGATCTTGAAGCATAGCTATATGTGCTATTATTTGATGCAGTCTCTTGGAATATACTGAAAGCTTGGATCACACTGGGCAGGGAATTCGAACTTTCAGAAACTGGTGTTGATATTGGTATTGGACTGAAGAGACGAGGATGACTCGCCTTTTAGCTTTGTCACACTTCTGTCACATTGTCACAGACTGGTGTCCGCCTGCCATTTTAGGAAGTGTCTGGCGCACTGACAGCGCAGGCGCGGGGCTACCTGTCGCAACCACAAGAGTCCTTCAAGAGTCCTTGTCTGGAGGGTTGGAATAAACGGAATCCCAGTGAAATAGTTTCTAGCGAGGCTTGCATCGCTTGGTGGATGGATGCGTTTTTTGTGCGTAAAGACGGAAGAGCAGCGAGATCGCGGCGCATAATGTGAGGGCTAAACGTGGTATGCGTCCTGCGATTGAACATGCCCGTTAGCGATATCAATAGCTCTGTAAAGGGGGGAGTTAATTTTAAGTACGGATACTTCGATGTGCCACTCACAGAGGTGAGATGCATCTAGCCTCAGACATCGGAAGCAAATCCATGTCGATCAGACTGTCGGTCGTCTTTCTCTTGTTATTCTCCTCCATGATTGTGCTCTTACCGTCATGGCACCGTATCCTCAAGCTCGCTATCGAGGAGCGAAGGAGAGCATCTACCACAGGCTGGCGATAGGAACTTGGGCAACAGTTGGGAGATGAAGGTTCCCAACACGAGAACGGCCACTTTTATCGATTTCACTTGAAACACTTTTGTATTTCATCTGGAGGTCATCGGAGGCTCTGGCTTTCACCATCATCAGTATCAGGAATACGCCCAGGGTTCAAGTTTGACTTGCCTGCAGCACCGCTCCCAGTGACAAATTGACCAGGAAGCTTTCCCGAATGGGAACACGCGGAAAGGACGGAGTATAATCGAGGTCTTAGTATTTAGTTGGGCCCTGGAAGCCGCCCGTACGGGCGCGGACACGTCAGGTATGTACTATAACGGCGACTTTTCGACACTCTTATTGGTCGTTGCATGGAGCAGAAAGAGTGCCACTTTTCTCAACGCCTATTTAATTGTGTCATCTTTCAGTCCTTCCTTCATTTTTCTCCCCCACACCCTTCCGTTCCTTTATCCACCAACGTCCGACCTCCCTACGCATGTGCAGAAAAAACAAGGATGAACTGATCCCCGTCCATCCACCCTTCCCGTCGTTTGCTTGGGTAATAACTGCGCAGGCAAACCCACCCACGCAAGCATACGCCTACGGCTACATCCGAAACGCCCAGGGTCGTCACCCACGCCTCCTCGCTACTCCTCCCGGATGCCACCGTCGCTACGCACGTTCTTCGAGGTCACAACCATCGCCAACACAGGCGGAGACTGAGTCGTACGATGAGAAATTCATGGTAGGTCAATCGGCCCTGGACTTTTTTGGTTGCTGCAGCGGATGAACGTCGAATACCTACATTTACGTTTCAGGAAACGGTAGACTATCGCTACCACGACGATCTGCCATCGAGGCCATACGTGCCTTGGCTTGAGGGTTACAAACCGCGAGAGCGCGACGCGCAGCAGCTGCGACACCACCAACAACTAAAACAAGGGCTGCTACCTCCAGGTCTTACCATTGCAGCACCAGCAATAACGCAGACACCACCAGCAGTTACTAGTACGGTCTCGAAATGTGGATTTTCTGGCGGTTATGATGACGTACGACCAAAGAAGAGGGTGATCGTTGACGTTTTAAAACTCAAGCGTCTTGAGGTGTGTACAGTTTAGGTTTTCTCGCTCCTCTTCCATGGGATTTTTGTTTGACAGGCCGTGATTCATACAGATTGCATTTAATGCTCTGCGTCGAGCGTGTGGACTCTCGGGCAAACAGCGTAGCAAGTCATCGATACTGAAATGACTACTACACTATCGATCCGTCGACCCATCGAATTACCCACTCATTTGATCCAATCCACAGTTCACTATCTAACACACGCACTTTTCAATCTCATTTTAATTTTTCATTCTTGATTCTATCTGTGATTTTTCTCTCACTTCTTTTCGTTCCCTGCTATGTTCATCCCTTTTTTATTGTTGCACCGAACGCTTTCGAAAAAAATGAAGACACTTGTCTACTAATTCCCATGCAAATTTATGCCTGATGGAACTTGAAGCAAGAAAGCGGAAGGCAATTACGAAATGCGAATCTGCATAGGAGTCGCAAGAAGATAACTTACTGGCAAGAGCACAACGTCGTCATCGGCTTTGATCATATTAGCTGATAATTGGTAAAAGGGAGGTAACAAATGTAGGGTTCCTGAAGGCAGCAGTTCTTGAGTTGCACGCCCCCATGGTGGTGGGACATGCAAATAGTTACTGCACGGCGCTCGTGTGAGTGTGAATTACCCCACAATAACACGTTGTGAATAATATTGAAAAGGTCAATCTGTCTTGGGGCAACGGCGATGTTCCTGAGATCACTTTCAATTTCGCTCGTTCTTGTAGGCGTCACGAAATGATGTTAATGTCTGGTGACTTGCTCGAAAGGAGTGACAAAACGCGTGAACATGTGAACCCATATAAAAGCTGTGCCGAACTAGTCTCGCTTCCACCCTCTCCGATGAGATCATACCAATTATCACTCCATTAGAGATCAAGGCGCCCGGTTGCCCAGCTACACGTCGACAACGACAAGTAATTGCAAACTTGAGTCCGTGGATAGCAGGGTCTTCCGGACGCCAGTCAACAAGAAATTTGGGCATTGATCGATATTGATGGCCTCGCGCGTGGACCGTGACCATGACGTGTACGCCACTATCGGCTTTGTGGGAACGAACGAGGTGGAGGTGAAATTTGGTTCGTCGGATTTTCTGCGGAGAGAAGGGAATGACGTGGCTTGGTGTGTTTACAGCCATGTCGGATAACTGACATGATTGGGAGCTGACCTGGCCAAGACGAACGACTACAGTACCATCGTATTCGTATTCTGACTCGAGGGAACTGGAACTGTCAACTTTGTCACCTGGGGAATTCCGAGCCGAGTCACGGCACTGTACCCGGGCGGCTCAACTCCGACACGCGACACGCGGATTCAAGTCGGCAAGAAGCGACGGGCTACTCGGTTTCGGCTCCGGCTCTGGTGTTGAGCGGCTCGCGACTCGGAGCCTCGGGCCGTATCATTTAGACTGCTCCTCTTGCTCCTCTTCAGTTGCCACTGCCATTACGTCGCAATTAGGAACCCATATACCCGAGGCAGAGGCATTAACCCTGTAATCCTGCATAGCACGAAGGACTCCCATCAATGACGCTGATTCTCACTGCCGTTCGTACTATAGATGGGAAGGATTCTCAAGTCCATATGAACTTACGCATACAAGTATAAAAACATGTCAACTCCCGACATTTTCTTTATTCACCTCAACGTTACCGGGTACTGGATAGTGCGTGTATCTTTCCCTTCATTTTATTATAATTATTGACTTTTTCCAATATGTAGCCCTTTTTTTGTTTCTTCTGGACTGTGTCCTTTCTTTTTAATTCGGTTGAGCGCCCCTAGTAACCTTGTCTATCGACATCACGATAATGCGACGGTACAAGATCCTCGCTCGGATCCTCCTGATGCTATCTGTCGTCGACTTTGCGTCCGCGGCTCCTGTGGTTGTACAAGAACATGAAATGCGCGTTGGCGTGGTGGATGCAGCCAAGGGTGGGACAGCCACGTCGCCTCTGCGATGGGACCCATATAAGTGGTTGGCGAACGCGATGGACCAGACAATTCCATCGCCTATCGCGAGATCGTCAGACTCGGACCATTGGCGAGAGCAGGAGCCGAGGCAGCATAACCCAAGGTCGCGGAGAGGTCCGAAGGGTTCAGCCGAGCTGTCGAACCCAGCGCCACCTATAGACCGATATGCTAACAATCCTCCGAATCAGAGTCCGCCGAGGGGCCCTGGGTCTACCTCTCCTTCGCCGTCGAGCCGGGCGCCGACAGACGAATCTGATCCGTTGAATCCGTCGTTGCCAGATGGTAAGTTAATACAGATTTAAATCCCTCCCAGGGCCAGGGACTGACAGATAATTTAGATGCCTTTCCTCAGCCAAGCTCGCTTAAATTTAAAGCCGTCTCCGAGGTCGTTTCGCGGTCAGATGAGTCTTATTCATCGAGCTCATGGGAGCAAACAGACATAGATTCTGGTTCGACGAGCTCGCCTGGATTGTCACAAGATCATGCCCTTTCTCCGCCGAACAGCCCGATCCCTAAATTTAAATACATTTCCGAGCTCATGACAACAACCACACCCGTCTCGTCGTCAGATGAGTCTTATTCATCAAGCTCATGGGTGAAAACAGACACAGATTCTGGTTCGATGAGCTCGCCTGGATTGTCACAAAGTCATGCCCCTTCTCCGCCGAGCAACCCGAGCCCTAAATTTATATCCCTTTCCGAGCTCATGACAACAACCACTCCCTTCTCGTCGTCAGACGAGTCTTATTCATCGAGCTCATGGGTGCCAACAGACGCAGGTTCTGGTTCAAAAAACGACCATTTGCCCTCAGACAGCTTGTCGACAACGGAATATTATTTAGGCTCGGCGGAGGATCAGTCGTCGACAGGCGAATCTCATCCACTGACTCCGGGGCCAACAGACAGCCCTCCTTCGCTAGACTCGTCATTGAACCCAGGGCCGTCAACGGAACGGAACCCTCCGCCGAGCACGAAGCGACCCCGTCCCGATGAGTTTGGGAGATTTGTTAGCAAGATAGTCAAAGGCAAATTCAAGCGTCGCTTTTCTGGCTCCGGTCCCTTGAATGTGGCAACAGGGGGACTTGCATGGTACCTTCAATCTCTCCTGTCAACCGTGGTCACGAACTTTCTGACATTCTGATCAATCGTTAGGTGAATAGTCCCGCGACCTCGGCGATTAGTGGTATCATCGACCGTGGTGCAGGCACGCGTTTAGTCATACCCGGTCTTCCGGGCCACCTCCGAGTCTAGAACCGAAAGAAATCGGTATTGCGTGGGGTTTGCTGATTCGAATGGCGAGGATTTCCTCGTGTTTTAGTACGCAGGATGCTTGAGAGGTTCGATTACACTAGGTCCCTCTGGAAGGAACGGAAGCATGACCTTCACTATTTAGTTTGTAAATGCTTTGCTAGTGGCTTTTGCCTCGAACCGTTTGTTGGTGAAACCATCAATCATACTGTCGTACCAGAAAGTATTAAAACCTTTATTGAATTTTCCATCCGGCAGTAAGATAATCTATCGTGGATATGATGGACTGGAGCACAGTTGGGTGTCTAGTATACAGTATTACAATACCGCCTCGTACAAAAACGATATCTGCGGCGCACATCTTCCTCCAATGCTCTGATACGATGTGCAAATGTGCGTCTGATTCAGGTTACTGACGAACGACTCTGCGCGACTCATGGGCCTCCATGATAGTACCGACACTCGGAGATGTCCTCCCGCTGCCACCTCATCATGCATCATCGGTGAATTATTTAATTATCCCTTGATGGAATGAAATGAGAATACGACGATCACAACCTGCCGCGCACCTCTTAATATTCAAGATGAGGCTTGTACAGGTTTCCTATGTGAACATGTGAACACTCATGAACTCGAGACGCAAAACACAGTACGCAGCTTCCTGCCCGCGTCTCTGGTCTGACCTTGACAATCCGAGTCCACGCGAGCACTTTCAACATTCTGGGAGATATGGTCTGGTGTAGAGACAGAGACATAATGAAAGCGGACACAAGGGAGGATATCTCAACGATCAACGACGTTTCAAGTTCAAACTTCGGAATAGCGTAGTTCCCCTCCTCATGTATGTACTTCCGGCGTACAAATCATGGCTCGTCCAGCCTGATGGCCGGTCACTACGATTTCGCGCGAATGCTAACGCTCCTCCTTAGGTGCTACGACTTCAAATGAACGTGTCCGGTCTGTGGGCAGCTTCGAAACGGGCAATCGCAGTGAAGGCCATAGCAATGACCCGTACGCAGGGCGAAAGGGAAGTCGCACGTAAATGGATATGTCGGACGGTAGATGGGACACAATGGCTAAGGAGACAGAGAAACTCGGATGATGGGGAAGCGTGGGATACCCCCAGACTTAAGGGTATTTGAGAGTGAGATCATGTTCCTTCGGGCATCTTCATCTACAAAACATTGCATGCATCCGAGACGCAAAGTATATTGCTAAGAGAACTTTATCTGATGGGTTTACGCACACTATAATTAGGGATCGATGTTCTCTTCCACCTGTGAATGCGAATATTGCCCGCGCCAAGAAAATTCCTGCCCGAATTATTTTCAAGTCTTGAAAAAGAATAATTCTTCAACTAGCGGACATGCCTCCGGGCCATGTAGGCGGCGAGTCATTCCGCGGAGGTAGGTGGGATCTGCATTTTTGCAGGGACTGCATCAACAGGAGGCGCGGAAATTAAGCAAGAATATCGACAATAGGGATTTACCTTCGCTAGGCCACTCTGCCGCTCTCTGTATCCCCCCCATGGGTTCGCACAAGAAAGGCACTGGCGGATGGGGGAAGGGTGGTACAGTCAGATGTCATAATGCACTACGACATGTTCGACTGTATGAAGGGTTAGAAGTTATCTGGTGACATCGTTCGTTGGGAGTTCACGTCGGTGAGCCCAACGTATTCCAATTTGTGGACGGGGAGGGTAAACATTGTCAGTGTGGCCACAATGAGAAGGCATGTGTGAAAGGAAGGTGTGAGAGCTGCTATTCGATATGATGCCGGGGACGGGTGAAGGTTGCGACGTCAAAAAAACAAACACGAGGTGGTGCCAAAGCTCGAGGGAGCGTTATGTGAGTTACGACGGACTGAGGATGGGAATGTGAATCACCGTCGCTAGTCAATAGATTCTTGTAGGACCCCGTGTTTGTGTTGAGACCTGGGGTAAGTTACCGAGGAGGGGAGAGAAGGGGGAACATGAAGAGGTTGACGGTGGTTGAGCTGAGAATTTTGAGGGAAGGCGGGCATTGAAATGGGGCTTGTTATTCACCGCTTCACCCACCCCCTTGGGGACCCTTCCTTCATTTTCTCCCTTTACCATCCCTCTTCTTGTATATAGTTGCAATTTCAGTCCAGTACCCTTGCGTATTCTTGTTCTTGTCTCATTGACACACTCGCAACTCACAAGACATGACATGTTTCCCCGATTTTTGACCGTTTCGGTTTGCTAGTATTTCGATACAAGCATTTGCGCGTCCCCGGCGAAAGTATCGACATCTTGTCCAAGGGCCCGTCGCTCCCATCCTTGTGTAGTGACATCACCCACGCACCTTTATCGCATTGCAATCATTGCACCTGCCACAAGCACAGACTTTTTTGTTCTTCATCCAAGACGACAGTAGCAGCTCAGCGAACATCGGTCAACCGTTTCGATAAGAGCAACGGCAAGCCCTTAGATCAAGGAATAGATAAGTTCCAGCTATCATTGTTGCTTCTCCTTGCTAGTGTCAAGGCACTTCTGATGCACACTGGCCCGCAGGCTTGCGTCTGGTTGCTGTTCATTTTTTCTCCATTGACGACTTCTCCAGTCTTGTTTGCGGACACTAGTTGATCTTGAAGCACGGCTATATGTGCTATCATTTGATGCAGTCTCTTGGAATATACTGAAAGCTTGGATCACACTGGGCTGGGAATTCGAACATTCAGAAACTGGTGTTGATATTGGACTGAAGAGACGAGGATGACTGACTCGCCTTTTGTTTTGTCACACTTCTGTCACATTGTCACAGACTGGTGTTCGCTTGCCATTTGGTGTCTGGCACGCTGACAGGGCGGGGACTAGCTACCTATCGTAATAGAGTCCTTCAAGAGTCCTTGTCTGGAGGGTTGGAATAAACGGAATCCCAGTGAAATAGTTTCTAGCGAGGCTTGCATCACTTGGTGGATGGATGTGTCTTTCGTGCATAAAGACGGAAGAGCTGCGACGTCGCGACGCATAATGGGAGGGCTAAACGGGGTATGCGTCCTGCGATTGAACATGCCCGTTAGCGACGTCAATAGCTCTGCAAAGGGGGGGTTAATTCTACGTACGGTTGGTACTTCGATGTGCCACTCACAGAGGCGAGATGCATAGCCTCGGACCTCGGAAGCAAATCCATGTGTCGATCAGAGAGCGTCGGCCGCTCTTGTTCCTCTCCTCCATGATTGTGCTCACTGTCATGGCACCGTATCCGCAAGCTCGCTATCGAGAAGCGCAGGAAAGCATAAACCACAGGCCGGCGATGGGAACTTCGGCAACAGTTTGCAGATGAAGGTTCCAGACGCGGACGGCCATCTTTATCGATTTCACTTGACACACTCGTCAATTTCGTCCGGAAGTTGAGGGGGTCCTCGCTTTCACCGTCATCAATATCAGGAATATGCCCAGGGCTCAAGTTTGACATGCCTGCTGCGGTGCTCTGAGTGACAATTGACCACGAGGCCTACCCGAATGGGAACACGCGGAGAGGACGGAGTGTAATCCAGACCTTAGTATTCAGTTGGGCCTGGAAGCCACCGTACGGGGGCAGATCCATCAGGTCAGGTATGTACCATAACACGGCGACTTTTCGACACTCTGATTGGCCTCTGCATGAAGCAGTAAGAGCGCCACCTTCTCTCAATGCCTATTTAATTGTCTCATCTTTCCGTCCTTCCTTCATTTTCCTCCCTCTGCTTCTCTGATCGCACCCCTCCGTTCCTTTACTCACCAACATCCAACTCCACACATGTGCAAAAAACACAAGGATGAACTTATCCACGTCCATGTCCACGTCTATCCGCCCTTCCCGTCGTTCGCTTGGGTGATGACCATTCAAGCAAACCCGCCCACGCAAGCATACGCCTACGGCTACATACGAAATGCACAGGCTCCTCACTCACACCTCCTCACGCACTGCTTCAATCCTTCCGGACCACACCGTCCCTGCGCACGTTCTTCAAGGTTACCACTATCACCAGCACGGGCAAAGGTTGAGCCGTTCCATGAGAAATTCATGGTAGGTCGATCGGCGATAAACGTTTTTGGTTGCTTGGAGTGGTCGAAAGTTGAATTCCTACCTTTACGTTTTAGGAAACGGTAGACTATCGCTACCACGATGATCCGCCATTGAGGCCATACGTGCCTTGGCTTGAGGGTTACACACTGCGAGGGCGTGACACGCAGCAGCTGCGGCGCCAACAACAACTAAAACAAGGGCTGCTACCTCCAGGTCATACCATCGCAGCACCAGCAATAGCCCAGACACCGCCAGCGGTCACTACTACGGTCCCAAAACGTGGGTATTCTGGCGGTTATGACGACGTACGACCAAAGAAGAGGGTGATCGTTGACGTTCTAAAACTCAAGCGTCTTGAGGTGTGTCCAGTTTAGGTTTTCTTGCTCTTCCATGGGATTTTTGTTTGACAGACCGTGATTCACACAGATTGCATTGAATGCTCTGCGTCGGGCGTGTGGACTCTCAGGCAAAGAGCGTAGCAAGTCATCAATACTGAAATGACTACACTATCGATCCGTCGACCCATCGAATTAGAATAACCCACTCGTTTGATCCAATCCACAGTTCACCATCTAACTCACATGCACATTTCAATCTCATTTCAATTTCTCATTCTTGATTCTATCCGTGAATTTTCTCTCACTTCTCTTCGTCCCCTGCCACGCTCATCCCTTTTTTTATTGTTGCACCGAACGCTCTCGAAAAAAATGATGAAAATACACTTGTCTAAACATTATACTAATTCCCACACAAACTTATGCCTGATGGAACTTGAAGCAAGAAAGTGGAAGGCAATTACGAAATGGGAATCTGCACAAGAATCACAAGATACTGGCGAGAGCACAACGTCGTCATCTGCATTGATCGTACTAGCTGATAAAAGGGAGGTAACAAATGTAGGGTTCCCAAAGGCGGCAGATCTTGAGGTTGCAATGCATGCACGCCCCCACGGTGGTGGGACATGCAAAGAGTTACAGTATTCGCTTGCCAAACGCCTTTGTGGGGATCTACATGCCGCGCGTGGACCATGACGTACGCCACTATCGGCTTTGAGGGGCGAACGAGGTGGAGGTGAAATTTGGTTCGTCGGAATTTCTGCGGAGGGCAGGGAATGACGTGACTTGGCGTGTTTACAGCCATGTCGGCTAACTTACGTGATTGGGAACGGACTTGGCCAAGAGTACCTAGAATGTCAACTTTGTCACCGCGACGTCGACACTCGCGTCCATTCTGCCGACGTGTCATTATGTTACAGTACCGTCCGTCGCAACTTACAGCATGGTCCTGGTGCTGTAAGTTATGACGAATTGTCGGGGGCCTGTCTGGGGTGGGTTGTTATCGTAAATGCAATAACGTGAGATGTTGCGTTTTGCGGGATCTCTTCAAGTGCAAGTGTCCAAGTCCAAGTTGGCAAGGAACGAGCATCCTAGTTTCTACCAAGCCACTAGACCGCCATAGACATGACGGATTCGTAGATGCAGCGCGTAGATTGTTTACAGAGTATACACGTACTAGTACTGGCGATCACTCCTTGAGTCTCCTTCACACATCGCAGACAAGGCGTAAATTGAGACCCACGTCGTGAGCACACAACTATGATGGTTGGTCCTACTAGAACGATAGGATCTCTAAGGTAACACAATCATCACTGAGCCTGTTTCTTTTCTGAGACTCTTAGGCAGGGCTAATTGAAATGAAAACGACCGCAGTAGCGAGAGTGCCATATTCCGAGCCGAGTCACGGCAGCACAACGGTAGTACCCGGGCGGCTCAACTCCGACACGCGGATTCGGCAAGAAGCGATCGCTACTGGTCTCATCTCAGCGAATTGAGCTGAGCCGCTCGAAGCCTCGGGCCATCTCATTCTGACACATAGATTGGGTCGCAATCCGATTGATCCTGCATAGCACGAAGGACTCCCATCAATGACATTGATGCTCAAGGCCGTTCGTACTGTAGATGGGAAGTCCACATGAACTTACGCATACAAGTATAAAAATCCCGAAAATCCCGACTTTTTCTCTATTCACCTCAACGTTACCGGGTACTGGATAGTGCGTGTATCTTTCCCTTCATTTTATTATAATCAATGACTTTCTCCAATATGTAGCCCTCTTTTCGTTTCTACTGGACTGTGTCCTTTTTTTAAATATTCGGCTGAGCGCTCCTAATCACCTTGTCTAATCAACATCACGATAATGCGATGGTACAAGATCCTCGCTCGGATCCTCCTGATGCTTTCCGTTGTCGACTTCGCGCCCGCGGCTCCTGTGGTTGTACAAGAACGTGAAGTGCGCGTTAACGTGGTGGATGCAGCCAAGGACGGGACAGCCACGTCACCTCTGCCTCTGCGACAGGACCCATATAAGTGGTTATCTAACTCGATGGACCAGACAAATCCACCGCCGATCGCGAGATCGTCAGACTCGGACCATTGGCGAGAGCAGGAGCCGAGGCAGCATAACCCAAGGTCGCGGAGAGATTCGAAAGGTTCAGCCGAGCCATCGAACCCAGCGCCACCTATAGACCTATACGCTAACAATCCTCCGAATCAGAGTCCACCGCCGGGCCCTGGGTCTGCCTCTCCTTCGCCGTCGAGCCGGGCGCTGACAGACGAACCTGTTCCGTTGAATCCGTCGTCGCCAGGTGGTAATACAGCCTCTCCTTACCAGGGCTAGGGACTGACAAATAACTCTCACAGACGGCTCTCATTCGTCAAATCCGGCGTCGCCATCTGAATCTAGTTCCGGCCCATCATCTGATAATTTAGATGCCTTTTCTCGGCCAACCTTTCTTAAATTTAAACCCCTCTCCGAGATCGTGTCGCCATCATCGAGCTCATGGGAGCAAACAGACACAGATTCTGGTTCGACGAGCTCGCCGGGATTGCCACAAGATCATGTCTCTTCTCCGCCGAGCAATCCGAGCCCTAAATATAAATCCGTTTCCGAGCTCATGACAACAACCACAAGCCTCTCGTCGTCAGAGAAGTCTTATTCATCGAGCTCATGGGTGCCAACAGACGCAGGTTCGGATTCAACAGCGGAATATTTAGGCTCGGCGTCGGATCAGTTGTCGACAGGCAAATCTTATCTGCCGTCTTCGGGGCCAACAGATAGCCCTCCTCCGCCAGACTCGTCATCGAACCCAGGGCCGTCAACGGAACCAAACCCTCCGCCGAGCACGAAGCGACCCCGTCCCGACGAGTTTGGGAGCCTTGTTAGCAAGATAGTCAAAAGCAAATTCAAGCCTCGCTTTTCTGGCTCCGGTCCCTTGAATGTGGCAACAGGGGACTTGCATGATACCTTTATCTCTAGTTCGTACGCTTCTGCATCTCTCCTGTCAACCGTGGTCACGAACATTTTGACATTCCGATCAATCGTTAGGTGAATAGTCCCGCGACCTCGGCGATTAGCGGTATCATCGACCGTGATGCAGGCACGCGTTTACCCGGTCTTCCGTGCCACCTCCGAGTCTAGAACCGAAAGAAATCGGTATTGCGTGGGGTTTGCTGATTCGAATGGCGAGGATTTCCTGGTGTTTTAGTACGCAGGATGCTTGAGAGGTTCGATTACACTAGGTCCCTCTGGAAGGGACGGAAGCATGACCTTCACTGTTTAGTTTGTAAATGCTTTGCTGGTGGGTTTTGCCTCGAACCGTTTGTTGATGGAACCATCAATCATACTGTTGTGCTGGAAAGTATTAAAACAAGTTGAATTTCCATCCGGCAACAAGATAATCTAGCATGAATATGATGGAGTATAGTATACTACAATACCGCCTCGTACAAAAACGGTATCTGTGGCACACATCTTCCTCTGATACGTTGTCCGGATGCGCGTCTGATTTAAGTTACTGACGAGCTGCCATTCAACGACAACGACTCATGGGCGCCATGGGCTTCCATACTGACTCGGCCGATCGGAGGCTCGGAGCTATCCTCCACAGCTCCCCTCCCCATGCATTGGTACCCTTTGATAAAATGAAACGGGAATATATACAGTAATGACCGCAACCCGCCGCGCGCCTCCTAATATTTACAGTAAGATCAGGCTCGTACAGATTTCCTATGTGAACGCTCATGAATTCGAGACGCAAAGCACAGCACGCAGCATGATGATCCTCCCCACCTCTCTGCATCTGGTCCGAGTCCGCGACTCAATCCACGCGCTAGGCCCAGCTTTGGATCATCATATAGTGTGGTCGGGATTCGTGTGAATCAAAGCGCCGGTCCATCACTGCTGCAAACTGGCCGGCCAACCGACTGAATCCGGTCCAACATCGTCGCGAGCTGGAGGGTGTGCGGCTTGTTGCTTTGACGATCAACAGAAATGTCACTGTAGTAGGGAGTTAGCAAAGAAGAGAAAAGTACAACATCGCTACTGTACCGTGATCCGCTACGCTTCTCTTCTGGGAATTCTTGGAGGGCGACACGAAGATAGATATTAAAGTCTGGTGTTGAGACAGAGACATAATGAAAGTAGACACAAGGGAGGAGGCGGTGTGCATCTCAACAATCAACGACGCTTCAAGTTCAAACTTCATAGTCAATTCCCCTCCCCGTGTGTGTACTTCTTGCGTACGAATCACCTGGCTCCGGTTACTACGATTTCACACGAATACTAAGCTCCTCCTTGCGTAGTACGACTTCAAATGAACGTGTCCGGTCTGTGGGTGGCTCTCGAAACAAGCAATCGCAGTGAAGAAGGTAGGTCCAATATGTGCAAAGCTCTGAATTACCTTCACGCCTCACAGGGATGATTCCCACTCCATTCGTTGGATCTTTCACCACAAACCATCGCAACGACCCGTACGCTGGGTGGAACGGAAGCCACACGTAAATGGGTGGATCGACCCGTTCGGCACACACACGTCGCAACGACGTCGAATGGGAGACGGGACGCAATAGCAGAGAAGCTCAGATGAGGGGAAGTGCGGGGTAGATTTGAGGGTATTTGAGTGTGAGCTCGTGTTCCTTCATCTACAAAACATTGCATGCATCCGAAACGCAAAGTATATTGCTAAGAGAACTTTTCTGATGGGTTTACGCACACTATAATTAGGGATCGATCTTCTCTTCCGCCCATGAATGCGAATATCGCCCGCGCCAACAAAATCCCTGTTTGAATTGTTTTCAAATCTTGAAAAATTCTTCAACTAGCCGACATTCTTGAGGCCATGTATGCGGCGAGTCATTCCGCGGAGGTAGGTGGGATCGGCATCCCCATTAACAGGAGGCGCTGAAAGTAAATAAGCAAGAATATCGTCAACAGGGATTTACCTTCGCAAGGCCATTCTGCGGTTCTTTGTATCCCCCCATGGGTTCACAAGGGATGCACTGGCGGATGGGGGACACATCGAAGTATGTCATAATGCATTGTCGTGCACTATGACATATTCGACTGTATGAAGGGTTAAAAGTTATTTGGTGGCATCGTTTCTCAGGAGTTCGCGACGTCTTCGAATCAGTGGAAGGGGAAGGGGAAAGGTGAACATTGTCAGTGTGGCCACGATTAGAAGGTGTGTGTTGAGGGAGGTATGGGAGCTGCTGTTCGATATAATGCCGGTGATGGGTAAAGGCGCGACGACATAAAAAAAAAAAACAAGAGGTGACGAAGTTCGAGGGAACATTTTATGAGCTGTGACAGACCGAAAGAAGTGGGAATAAGAATCACCGTCGCTAGTCAATAGATCCTTGTAGGACCCCGTGTTTGTGTTGAGCCTGGGGATAAGTTGGGAGAGAAGGGGGAAACACGGAAAGGTTGAGATGAGAATTTTTGAGAAGGCGGGCATTGAAATGGGGGTTATTCACCGCTCTCTCTGAGCCAACCACACCCACACCCAGGTTGCCCCTTGGGTCCCTTCCCTCATTTTCTTCCCTTACCATCCGTCTTCCAAGAAAGCCGCATATAGTTGCAATTTCAGTCCAGTGCCCTTGCGTATCTGCCTTTCTTCTGTCTTGCTCTTGTCTCATTGACACACTCGCAACTCACAAGACAAGTTTCCCCGATTTTTGACCGTTTCGGCGGGCTAGTATTTCGATGCAAGCATTTGAGCATCATCGGCGAAGGCATCGACATCTTGTCCAAGGGTCCATCGCTCCCATTTTTGTGCAGTGACATCACACACACCTTTATCACATTGCAACCATTGCACCGGCCACAAGCACGGAATCTTTTGTTCTTTTTTCCAAAGCGATAGTAGCAGCTCAGTGGTCATCGGTCAACCGTTTCAATAAGAGCAACGGCAAGACCTTAGATCAAGGCATAGATGCGTTCCAGCTACCGTTGTTGCTTCTCCTTGCTAGTATCAAGGCACTTCTAATGCACACTGGCCCGCAGGCTTGCGTCTGGTTGCTGTTCATTTCTTCTGCATCGGCGACTTCTCCAGTCTTGTTTGCGGACGCTAGTTGATCTTGAAGCACGGCTATATGTGCTATCATTTGATGCAGTCTCTTGGAATATACTGAAAGCTTGGATCACACTGGGCTAGGAATTCGAACATTCAGAACTGGTGTTGATATTGGATTGAAGAGACGAGGATGACTCGCCTTTTAGCTTTGTCACACTTCCGTCACATTGTCACAAAGTGGACCGCCTGCCATTTTAGGAAGTGTCTGGCGCACTGACAACGCGGCTAGCTCCTGTCGCAACCACAAGAGTCCTTCAAGAGTCGTTGTCTGGAGGGTTGGAATAAACGGAATGCCAGTGAAATAGTTTCTAGCGAGGCTTGCATCGCTTGGTGGATGGATGCGTTTTTCGTGTGTAAAGACGGAAGAGCAGCGACGTCGCGAGCATAATGGGAGGGCTAAACGGGATATGCGTCCTGCGATTGAACATGCCCGTTAATGATATCAATAGCCTGCAAAGGGGAGGGGTTGATTTTAGTACGGTTGATACTTCGATGTGCCACTCACATAGGCGAGATGCATCTAGCCTCAGACATCGGAAGCAAATCCATGTCGATCAGACCGTCGGTTGTCTTTCTCTTGTTACTCTCCATGATTGTGCTCACTGTCATGGCACCGTATCCGCAAGCTCGCTATCGAGGAGCGCAGGAGAGCATCTACCACAGGCTGGCGATAGGAACTTTGCCAACAATTTGCAGATGAAGGTTCCCAACACGAGGACGGCCACTTTTATCGATTCACTTGAAACACTTTTGTATTTCGTCTGGAAGTCATCAGAGGTTCTGGCTTCACCAACATCAATATCAGGAATACAGCCAGGGTTCAAGTTTGACTTGCCTGCAGCACCGCTCCCAGTGACAAATTGACCAGGAAGTTTTCCCGAATGGGAACACGCGAAAGGACGGAGTATAATCGAGGGCTTAGTATTCAGTTGGGGCCTGGAAGCCGCCCGTACGGGCGCGGACCCGTCAGGTATGTACTATAACGGCGACTTTTGACACTCTTATTGGCGTTGCATGGAGCAGCAAGAGTGCCACTTTTCTCAACGCCTATTTAACTGTGTCATCTTTCAGTCCTTCCTTCATTTTTCTCCCCCACGCCCTCCGTTCCTTATCCACCAACATCCGACCCCTTTACGCATGTGCAAAAAAAACAAGGATGAACTGATCCACGTCCATCCGCCCTTCCCGTCGTTTGCTTGGGTAATGACTGCGCAGGCAAACCCACCCACGCAAGCATACGCCTACGGCTACATCCGAAACGCCCAGGTCGTCACCCACGCTCCTCGCGCACCGCGCCACTCCTCCTGGACGTCGCCGTCGCTACGCACGTTCTTCGAGGTCATCACCATCGCCAGCACGGGCGAAGATTGAGCAGTGCGATGAGAAATTCATGGTAGGTCAATCGCCTCTGGACTTTTGGTTGCTTGCAGCGGACGAAAGCTGGATACCTGCGTTTGCTTTTTAGGAAACGGTAGACTGTCGCTACCACGATGATCTGCCATCGAGGCCATATGTGCCTTGGCTTGAGGGTTACAAACTGGGAGGGCGCGATGCGCAGCAGCTGCGGCACCACCAACAACTAAGACAAGGGCTGCTACCTCCAGGTCTTACCATTGAAGCACCAGCAATAACGCAGACACCGCCAGCGGTTACTACGGTCTCAGAATGTGGATTTTCTGGCGGTTATGACGACGTACAACCAAAGAAGAGGGTGATCGTTGACGTCTTAAAACTCAAGCGTCTTGAGGTGTGTACAGTTTAGGTTTTCTTGCTCCTCTTCTATGGGATTTTTTTGTTTGACAGACCGGTGATCCACACAGATTGCATTGAATGCTCTGCGTCGGGCGTGTGGACTCTCGGGCAAATGAGCGAAACAAATCATCAATACTGACACGACCACGTTATCGATCCATCGATCCATCGAATTACTCACACATTTGATCCAATCCACAGTTCACCATCTAACACACACACATTTCAATCTCATTTTAATTTCTCATCCTTGATTCTATCTGTGATTTTTCTTTCACTTCTTTTCGTTCTTTACCACTTTCATCCTATCTTTTATGTTGCACCCAACACTCGAAAAAAATGATGAAGATCCACTTGTCTTGACATTATACTGATTCTCGTGCATACTTAAGCCTGATGGAACTTGAAGCAAGAAAGCTGAAGGCAATTACGAAATGCGAATCTGCACAAGAGTCACAAGATACTGGCGAGCAACACAACGTCGTCAATTGTCATCCGCATTGATAATATCGGCTGGTAAAAGGAAAGGTAATAAATGTAGGGTTCCGAAGGCGCCACTTATCTTGAGGTCGCAGTGCATGTGCGCGCTGCGATGGTGGGACATGCTAACTAACAGAGTTAACTGCACGGCGATCAGTGGATGTAAAATACGCCACAACAACACGTGGATAATACCGAAAGGGTACCTCGGGAAGTCGCACCGTGCGCAGGACAACTGTAGACAGAGTATAAGTCTCACCGACACAGGCTCCAAAGGAGCGCGAAACGCGTGAACATATGGTGCAACCCTTATAAAAGCTGTACCCAACTAGTCTCGCTTCCGTCCTCTCCAACGAGATCCTACTTATAGCATAGCAAGATCCATGCGCGAATTCTCCTTTCCTTCACTTCGTACGACCCGAGACAAACACTTTATTCGAACAACAATGCATACTGTACTTCACCAAATTCCGTATGTTAAATCCTGAGGTACTCTAAAATCCTATCCTATTTCATAGAGAACGCGCACATAGATCTATCTAGATGAAGCATGGGTATGAGAGCATGAGAGTCTACATAAAAAACTACAGACTCTGCAGCTTGTCGATGAGAATAGCCCACTCGACAACAGTGATGCCCTTCTTGAGAGCCTCCTCCTTGACTTCACGGTCACGCGTCTGTTCACGCATTCGGGCAAGAGCGGTCATGTGTTCGGAACGTCGCACACCGAGTTCTTCCAAAATAGGTAAGAGGTGCAGTAGGGAGGGCTGACAGGACGCGAGGACGGTTTCGATTTCGTGACCGGACGCGACTTTGGTGGAGGCGCCGTCTGACAGAGATGCGCTGTACTCGGTAGATTTTTTTGGGCCGCGGCGCTGGGACTTCTGAGGGGTTGTAGGTTGAGGAAGAAGGCGCGTCGGTGCTATTACTGGCCACTTGCGGTGTCGCGGACCTCGCTGGTAAGGCGGACTGCAATATCGAGCGCGAGACCTTGAAAAGTTTGACAAAATATTTTTATCAGCGTCGTCAAATTTGAAGAGGAAAGAAAGAGGGACTCGGACATGTACACTTACTTCTGTAAACTCGGCGGATTCTCTGCTGCGGTGTCCCTTGCCCTTCACGCTGGGACTCCCCATGACTGACCCTTGTGCGAGCGAATCGACGCGCCGTCGACTATCCGTGCTCATCCTCCGACGCCCAACATGACTATCCAAGTCACTGCGTCCCTCACCACCAGTACCAGCAGCAGCACCATCATCACCCCACGCAGCATTAGCGCTGCCGCCGCCGCCGCCTCCACCACCACGGCCGGCCTCACCAACCTTCTTCACATGCTCGCGCCAAACAGAGATCGTGCGCTCCGGCCCGTCCTCAAGCACCAATTTCTCCACAAGTCGTTCCGCCCTTTGGCGGGTCCCTTGCCCGACGGGAACGACAGCTGGGCCGGCAGTGGCGAGGAGGGCATGAGCACGTTCCCCGCGCCGAGACTTCGCCGCTGTCCTGTGCGATCACGGTCGCGGTCCCCACCTGCAACGCTGCGTGCCTTGCCTGCACCGTGGCTGTCGCCGCCGCGTCGCGATCCGCGCACGTCCGGGCTGAAGCTGGCAAGGCTGTGGGATGGACTGCTGTGCGGTGCTGACGTGGAGGGCTAGTCACGTTCCGAGAGGGAGAAGTGGCACGAGTGCAGGGGTGGTGGGCATAGGTGCGTGGATTGGCGTCGAGGGTACTGTGAAGATAGGCGCGACGGTGATGTCGTCATAGTCGATTTCTAGGCGGAATTGGTGGCATCGTCATAGACGGTCGTACTGTCGCGTGTCTCTGTGATCGCATCAAAGTCATCTGGGAGTGGCGCGGTCGTAGGTGGTGGGTGTGGACGTCGGACCAGCCGCTTGCCTATGCCGTCGTTGTTGGGCACGAGGTAAAGCGGGCCTCTATATTTTTTTTTTTTCAGTGGGTCGAGATCAGTTCGGATCAGTGGGACTGACGGAGGGAGACGAACCACTTGCGTTGTCGTTGTACATTTGATGGAGATGAGGAAGAGTGTTGGATTTTGCCTTTTTTAACGTGATGTTTCTCGCGTGAGCGCGAAAGACATGTGACGTATGTGGCCCAGGCAGGCCCCTGTACTGTACATATAAAGGATCGTCAAGGACAACAACAAGCCGCACAATGATCACTTGTTCCTAGGAGGATTGAGCGTTTGTTGCATGTTACCTTCGTTCGACGACGTGCGGCGTACGCTGCCTTCGCCTTCTCGTGATGGCTTCTGGTTTTCCTGCTTTGCCGCTACAATTTTTTCAGTCTCGACCGTTCGAAAATAGGCGACTGGCCTGCTTGACACTGAGATCCTTTTGTAGTAGCAATGATGCCGTGAAGTTCTACTGATTTTTTCTCTGCGGTCTTCCGTGTAAGTTGATTCTACCACCATCGAGGCCTACACCAAAATCACCTACTCTGGGCTACATGTCGCTCATTACTAAAAGCGAAACTCTATCCGAATTTACACCCGGCCACTGCACCCCTATTTCTCCCTCTATCGGGGTCTGCTGGGTTGACCTTCTCGTTATATGTACGCGCCGCGTCGCTTCGGTTATCGCTATCATTGATGGCTCTGATACATCAATACATTGGGATCATCGCAGCCCTTATTCTCCTTGTGATCGCAATTTTTCTTTTCGGCGTTCCATTGACCGCTCGCCTGCGTAAAATACTTGGAAGGAAACGCCAGGATCTATCCTCATCCCCGCGGACTGTCGTCTCTTCGCACCACAACCCATTCCAACGCGGCTCTAGCTCTAGGATGTGGCCACGTCGTCAAGATTCACAAGAGACGTTGCTCGACGAGGTAGTGAATATCGGCGATGATAAGTTGGATGGTAGGTTATCCCTCTTTATATTTCCTTCTGCAGTGGCTTACTCGTCTGCATAACTTCCGCCATCAATCAACAGCTATTCCACTCGATCCCTTCCTCGTTGTGCCGCCCTCATTGAATGACTCATTGCTGGTCAAGCAGGGCCTTGTGGAGGAAACGGCGCTACCCCAGCCCACACATAGTGCTTATGACATCCAAGTATGTTTCGCAGTTTAACTTATACCAAAGTTGCTAAAACGTGTGGACTGGTGACAGGGATCACTTTCTCGGGTTGGGCGGAACAGCAATGCATTCAAGTCGTCGTCGCGGACGAGTTTGGGGGGCGGTACTGATGCTACGTCACTCCCGCCAAACCCACATGGGAACATATCGGGGGATGCGCCCATTTTTTCTTGGATAGAGGGCGGAGTGGTGAGGGACACGAAGGTTGGAGATTTTTATGAGACAGAGCGGGGAAAAGGTGTGCCAGTTCCGCCAGCAGTGCACACGGCATTTTCACATGGACGGTACGGTATGATGTGAATGACGAGGCCGATGAGGTCATAGGCTTATATTTATTAATAATACAAATTATTCTCAGCAATGCCTTCTTCAAAACTCCGTGCGAACATTTTTTTGTCTGCAACGTCGCCATGAGGCCCGCCGATCATCGATCACCGTCTGCACATGCCTCCTTACTCCCGTCTCTCCCGCAGAGTTCTCGCCTATACCTCTGCGGGCACTCTCGCCGTCGCAGGAGGTAGCTACTACTTCCTCAATTCTGGTCCTGCCTATTCCACCTCTACGCGCGAGTCTCGTAGGCCACAACCGCCGTGGCTCCCACCGGGGCGCGAAAAAAACATCGATGTCCTCAAGGCTTCGGGATCGGGTGAAGATCGCACAAAGCTAGACCTCCTGATCGTTGGTGGAGGCGCAACTGGAGCTGGTGTTGCAGTCGATGCCGCCAGTCGAGGGCTCAAGGTGGCAGTTGTTGAGAGGGACGATTTTAGTTCAGGTTCGTCGGGCTGGCTATTCACAGCTACTTCAAATCTCGCTTAACTGTGAGGTATCACCACAGGGACGTCGTCGAAATCGACTAAGCTCGTGCATGGCGGTGTTCGTTACTTACAGAAGGCCGTGGTAGAGCTCGACTATGAGCAATATAAACTAGTGAAAGAGGCTCTTTACGAGCGTCGTATCTTCCTCGAATCGGCACCATATCTATCAAGTATGCTCCCCATAATGTTGCCCATCTATAAGTGAGTTCGTACGCTGGTTCTGCTCTGCAGATCCTTGATTTTGTTCGTCAAGGTATTGGCAAATACCTTACTACTGGGCTGGTTGCAAAATGTACGATATTCTAGCGGGAAAGGAGAACATGGAATCGTCTTATCTCATGAACAAGGGGAAGGCTCTCGAGACTTTCCCTATGCTGAAAAGTGAGGGCCTTGTTGGTGCCTTGGTTTACTACGACGGTGGGATTCCTTCGAGAATACACGTTCATATACTAAGCCATTGTTGACCGTAAGGTCAGCACAACGATGCGCGAATGAACATCGCCCTCATTATGACCGCGGTCAAACTTGGGGCGACCGTTGCCAACAAAGTTGAGGTCACACAACTTCTTAAAAATGCTGATGGCAGGATCGAAGGTGCTCGTATAAGAGACAATCTCACTGAGAAGGAATGGGATGTGAAAGCCAGGGTACTGATGTCCCGTTCTGGATGGTTCGACAGCATGTTAAAATGCTTATTTGACTGACAGGGCGTGATCAACGCCACAGGTCCCTTCTCCGATGCGCTCCTAGCAATGGATAACCCAACGCATAAACCCATCGTGCAACCCTCCTCTGGTATCCATATCACACTTCCAAACTATTACTCCCCGCGTACTATGGGCCTCTTGGACCCCGCAACGTCGGATGGGCGGGTCATTTTCTTCTTGCCTTGGGAAGGGAACACGATCGCAGGCACAACGGACGCTCCTGCTCCTGTCGAAAATGAACCCCGCGCAGCGGAGGACGAGATTCGTTGGGTGCTCGAGGAGGTACGACGCTATTTGTCCCCTGACATCAAGGTTCGTCGTGGTGATGTGCTCAGTGCGTGGAGTGGTCTGCGTCCCCTGGTTCGAAATCCCGCAGCTAGTAGCACGGAAGGTCTCGTGCGCAACCATATGATCTACCTTTCTCCGAGCGGTCTTTTGACTATTGCTGGCGGCAAATGGACAACATACCGTGCAATGGCGGAGGAGACAGTCGATGAAGCGGTCAAGATCTTTGGGCTGGAGAGTCGGACCACGAATGCATGCGTGACGGATTCTGTACGCCTCGTTGGGAGCGACGCCTGGAACCGCAATATGTTCATCAGTCTGATCCAACGGGTGTGTTTGTTGGAGCTACCTTTTCTCGGTCATGTCTGAGGGGCCGTTCTAGTATGGTCTCGAAACCGTAGTCGCCAAACATCTGTCGAATAATTACGGTGACCGTGCCTGGACCGTCCTCTCCCTCGCGCAACCTACTGGCGAGGCCTGGCCACTTTATGGAATACGTCTTTCTCCCCACTACCCTTGTTAGCGCCCGTTTTTCCATCTACGTTCCCGCAGCGCGCTGACTACCGACTAAAGTTATCGAGGCGGAAGTCCGCTATGCTGTTCGTCATGAGTACGCGTTGACGGCAGCTGATGTGATCTCGCGTCGTCTGCGACTCTCCTTCCTTAACGCACAGGCGGCATTCGACGCGCTTCCTCGTGTTATCGACATCATGGCTGAAGAACTGAACTGGAACGCGGTGCGCAAGCAACAAGAAATGATGCAGACCACACGTTTCCTGCAGAGCATGGGCCTCCCACCTGGAAACGATGTTCCTACTCCCGTGCGGTCCTCCCAACGCTGGTTTGACTGGGTTTATCGGTTGGTCGGCATCACAGCCACAACCACCAGCAGTCACGGGCGCGCGCAATTTGAGGCGGGCGAGGCGGATTCCCTGCGTGAGGCCTTCTTAGAGCGATCAAGAGACCCGGCTGGACGGCTGGACAAGCCGACCATTCGCGAGTTATTGCAAGGCATCCCCGCTTATGCTGGCATAAGGACCAAAGAATTTGAATATGTGCTTGAGGAGACAGGTCTTGCTAAACAGAACGACATTGACGTTGATGAATTTGTAGAGGTGCGCGGCCATATCCCACTTCCACGTTGGAGCAGGGACTGAGGGTTTTTTTTTATTTGTATAGATATGTGCGGAACTTAAAGACGTGTCGTTCGCTCCTGTGTCCAGAACAACTGCCAAGAATCTGAGACGCGCGATCCCTGTCGAGAAGAGCGGTGGAGGTGTATGAACGAAGCACGTGGCTGATGAGGGTAGGGTAGGAAGAGGGAGACACAAAAGGTCAAGGGAGGCCGAGAAGGCCGGGAATGTGTGCTGGTCGCTAGGTAGGTCTCTTTCGGGTGGGTGATTTCGAAGAATACAATACTGTACCGAGATGGTGGCTGCGCTTGCGCTTGCGCAGACCAAACCGAGCACGTGCAGCCGGCCGCTCGCAGTTGTGTAAACGCAATATATTAGATTCCGTGATCCTTCTTGACCTCAGACACCCATCAGTGTCTAACTCGTCTTTCGATTGGCGCTGAATAGTAGATTGTCTATGGTAAGTTAACATACTGCAGAAAGGTGATGAAGCGCTCCTCGGCGCCCAGCAGACCTCTCACTGGCACGGCGACAGATCGGCAAGATCGCTACACTCTTACTCATACTTTACCTCTTTCGTCGCTTTCCATGACTCACATACACCGTGACCATGATGCCACCCGCTTGGTTCATTCCTTCCCTTACAGCGCTGTAAAACACTCTCTTAGGTACTTATCGCCCCATTCTCGCTTCCCCTTCCCGCTCCCTCTCTGGCCGCTCCCTGGGCTCAAGATAGCAACAAATCATGTACTACTGTATGTACTGTACAGTCAATCGTGCTAGTAATACCGGACACTTGCAATGCAATCTCAGTTTTTCCGGACCCCACTTGGTGATTCGCATTTCTCGCCCTAGATGCCTTTGCATGCCAGTGCCCTGCAGCGGTCTTCTTTCTTTTGAGCCGAGTTTCTCTCTCACTCTGATGAGGCCCTGTTCGGTTTAAATAATCTCGGATTATAATCCAGATTATTTATCCAGATTATATGACCGAGTAGTGGCTGTACTGTAATTGGCTGCATTAGACTTGACGCTCATTCTACAAAGGAATCGATTTATTATTATTTTTTGTATGTACAATCTCGGATTATAATCCGAGATTGTTTCAATCGAACAAGGGCCTTAAAAACTCACTCGCACGACTCCAACGCGCTACAATAGATGTCAGTAATATAATTGGCGGGAGTATGTGGCGTCTACATTTACATTTCTCATTTTGGTTCAATTGGTTGTGTCTCTGCGATAGGTTTACGAGAATCATTTGAAATGTAAAGTTTCTTCCATGTTCCATGCCTTCTGCCGCATACACGCGGCATCATTGGAGTTAGCGCTTTGAAAGAGCCGTGATCGAGTTTCCTTACGGGCCATTGTGACTTCTGCGGTAGTCAAATTTTGGACATAACGTACAGATAGAACGAACATGTAACACATGATTTCGGGCCGAAAGTTTACAGTAGTCTGAATAGTAAAAGGTCATCTGTCTTTTTTCTTTCTAACCCCTTTTCTTTCGCCCATTTAGCTTTGTGACTCACGCGTGGCCAAGGATGGGCATGGGCTTGTACGGTTCCTCGAGATGTTTGATCTCCTCTTCCGATAGCTTAACATCGACCACGTCTGTGCTCGGGATCATGAGACCACTGGTGTGTCGCCAAAGCGAAGAGAGAAAGGAACAAGGGAGCACACGGGGACTCACCGATTAATTCTTTCAATTTATCAAGCGATGTGGAGCCGATGATGGGAGCAGTGACAACTGAACGGGCGAAGTCGGGTCGGAGTCAGCCCCCACGCACCGTGCAACGGGAAACGAAATACACGCACCTTCTTTACTCAGGGTCCACGCCAGGGATATTTGCGCCATGCTCAAATTGCGCTTTTTGGCGAGCTCTTCGACACTAGCGGCGGCCGGCGGGAAAGTCACAGGTCACGCCATTTAGGGAAAAGTAGTGTAGTAAAGAAGGGAAGGTCTCACCGCTTTACGACTTCTTGATTGCTTGGTTCTTTGAGATATTGGTCGTACCATCTGGAGATAATAAAGATCACTTGCTCCAGTCAGACTTAAAATAGATTACGCACAAATCGTTATCAGCGCGGGTGGTGCGTTCTCCCAAGGGGCGTGTAAGAGCACCACGTGCGAGCGGGGACCACGGGATGGAGCCAACGCCAAAGTGCTGGAAATGAGGAGGGCGCCGGAAGAAGAAAAAGAAGAAAAGGATGAGAAACGACTGCGGCAAGCGGCGCTGATGAAGTAATTTCTCCTACCCTGAGTGTGGGCATCATCTCCCGCTCTTCCTCACGGTATAGGAGGTTATAGTGGTTCTGCATCGAAATGAATGGCGTGAGGTGATTATTGATCGCGTAATCTGTTCAGAGAAGACGAGTAGGCACTCGGATCAGCTTCTAACCCATTATAGACAATAGGGTGGTGCTTACTCTGCATCTGATGGACTGGTTTGCGGGGAGGTGGTTTTATTAGCGCTGAAAGATAAGCGGGCTGAGCGATTGGTGCATACATTGGTACGCATAGCATGAACTCATGCCAATGTAATGGACCCAACCCTTCTGGACAACGTCGTGAAGTGCTTGCATCTGCCAAAGCGGGGGAAGGTCATTATGAGCGATTGCGGCGATACTACCACACGTTGTTTGCTATGACGTCAAGCACGCACCACTTCCTCGACAGGAGTATTATAATCAAAACGATGGCCTGCGGGAAAAAAAAAAAAAGAAATGTGGCATCAGAGAAGCCAAGAAACGTCACAGGCGAGAAAATGGCAACGAACACTGCAGCACGTCGATATAATCGAGTTGCAAGCGTTTCAAGCTTTGCTGCACCGAATCAAAGATGTGCTTCCTGCTCTGGCCATACTGGTTCACGTAGCCGATGCTGTCGGAATCTTGAGAACCCCAAAGGAGTTCTCCAGGATTACGGCTAACAGGGAAGTGTAGCTGTGTGTTTCCCGGACTTTTAGTGCACCACGGCGGGGAAATGTCGTATTCTAGACTGACCTTGGTCATAACCACAATCTCCTCACGGGGGAGGTTGAGCTGTTTGATGGCTTTGCCCAGTATGATTTCAGAGGCGCCATTAGAGTACACCTGCCAATTGGTCCACAGCCGTCAGCCGGAGGGAGGGGGAAGGGGAATTAGCAAAAAAAGATGGATTGGATTGAGAGTCACGTTAGCGGTGTCGAAAGTTTGGATGCCGTTCTCGTAACTGAGGCAACCGAAATTGGTCCGCCGGCGGCATCGACAAAAATCAATAAGCGCGCTTTTCCAGGCTTGAATTTGATTAACGAAAACGGACGCACGCGAATTTGATCTGTCCGATCCCTTCTTCCTCCCCTAGCACCCACTTCTGCCACTCGGGCGTGCCATAGGACATGCATCCTAGTATGATCCTAGACACCTTCAACCCGGACTTACCGAGGCGAACTGGTTTTGAAACGAAAAAAAAAAAAAACAAGTGGATCGTGAATTGCAGTCATCACACCAACCGCCGCGACCGGGGTGAAATTTGACTTACCGTAGGGAACTCGACGGTTGACGTTGAGAGACATTTGTGTTCGTGTAGTATGCGGCTGCAATTGCTGGGAGATAGCGAGGCCCGAGATGGGGATTTATATGGTCATGATGGAACAAAGCACCGTCAGGGCCCGCAATTCATCGGCTCCACCCTCCAACGTGTGGCTGCGGAACCTTGCCGCGTCTGTCCATGGCCTATTGTTAGCCGAGAGAAGGACAATATATTGGTCTCTTCTGTGGGTCGCAGGGGGATCCTTTATCTACCTTACGTATCTCTTGCATGTGTACCCTTTTTACGTGGATCAAAACGTGTACTCTATTGGTTCATCTAGTCTAAAATTCGTTAACATCACAACTTCGTAAGCAGTTTGGTCTGGGTGCCGGTGCGTCCACGTTCTCTAGCATACTCATCCTGCAGTTTACGGCGCAGGATCTTACCAGTAGGAAGTTTTGGTATCTGACATATATGTCAATGCTTTAGGTCATTGACTTTTCGACATACAAATCACTCACCTCATCAACTGCCCGTAACCCCCCACGCAGCCATTTGTGCTTGCTCAGCCGCGACCGCGCCCATTCATCGAGGGCGGCTAAAGCTGTTTCCACCCCTCGCTCTTTCCCAACGTTGGAGAGTACAACCCACGCGCATGGAACGAGCTCGCTGGACAGGCGCTCTCCCTTAACGCCCGCGACGGCCACATCAATAATGAGTTGTGAAGGATGTTCCCGAAGGGTATTCTCGATTTCACTGGGCGAGACTTGCTTCCCTGAGACCTTAAAAGTATCCTGATGACAATGACATATAAGTCTTCCTGAGTTTTTTCCAGTATGCTTTATTGCCTACCTTTGCTCGATCCACGTAGCTTCAGTGAACACACTGTCTCAGCATAGTGACCGGAGGAGAACGTAAAAATAATGGGCGTACAAGAACCGTTCTTGCTTATCCACGTAGAAACGATCCCCTGTGTACAGCCATCCATCCTTGAATGTTTCTTTAGTCGCTTTCTCGTTCTTCCAGTAACCTAATACGACCGTGGGCCCTCGCAGGATGAGTTCCCCAATTTCATTGTAGTCTGCCTCACTGCCATCTTCGCGGAGAATGCGCGCTTCTGTCGAAGGGCAAAGAATACCGGTCATGCCGCGCACGGGGTTCACGCGGCCCCCATGCATTCCTGGAAGGGGGAGCAAGAGAGCCGCAAAGGTCTGAGGAGAACCCGCTTAGCGCCGCAGATGGACAGACAGTTTGTGGTACATACGCATTCGGACAGCCCGTACCCTATCAAATACAGATAAGCGCGATCCATTGATGGCACGGAAGATCCGAACCTTCTAAGAACAATGGAAGGTTCCTCGCTCTGCGTTTAAAGGCACCTAGAAGTTCGGAAGGCAAGTGTGCCCCGCCTGTGGCCACAGATGCCAGTGAGCTGAGGTCAAGATTCGAAAGTTCGGGATGATGAAGTATTTGATGCATCATGGAGGGTACCATAATGAAATGCGTAATCGGGTACCTTGAAAACAGGCCATATTAGCAGCCTTGAGATATCATGCGAGATGTGAATAATCACATGGAAAATGTCTTTGTGATCAGATCAACACTCCAACGGGGGAGTACGACTAATGTGCAGGGGAAGATGAATAGCCGGAACAAGAAAGCACTTGCGCCCATTGTATGATACCAGGGTAAGACTGCCAAATGGACAGGGATTTTCAGGGGATCTGGCTATCTGGAGGTTATCCTTACATTTCTGAAGTAGGTAAGAGCATCATACTGGGTACACGTTCGCAGTCTCCTCGCTTACGCTTATCCAATCCATAGAGGAGAAGAACAAGTTGCGATGCGAGACCATAACCGCTAAATCCATTCAACTTTCAAAATGATGGCAAAATTGACACGGATAAAAAAATAACCTTTGGGGAGACCAGTGGTTCCACTGGAGAACACGAGATACGCTAAGGTATCGTCCTGCACTTTTCGAGTAGCCATCTTCGGGAGACCACGAGCCTTGACATTTTCAATTAGGCGCGGAAGACTCGCTTTGCCAGCCACCTCTCCTTGAAGAATGAGGATGCAATTTTCCGAAAAGCCGATCATTTTCGCCGCAGCCGCGGCATGAGGGTACAGCTGCTCGCTCGCGAATAAGCGTGTGACACGAGAAAGCTTCAAAAGTTCTACGGTCTCTTGAAGAGTGGATTGCGAAGGAATTAACGCCATCGGCACAGCTAACTTGAGAAGAGCAAACACGAGAATCGGATATTCCTTTGACGGTTACATCACATGGATAAGCGGCACAGATGACCACGGAAAGGAATTTTTGGACAAACCAGGCAATTTTGGCTGAGAATACCCACTACTTCCTTCCCTGCGACCAGGCCAAGTCCACCATCTCCTGGGGATGCCGCAAGGGCGGTCGCCGCGTGTTCGAAGCGCTCGAGCACATCACGGACCTGCCTCCGTTCTCCAGTCACCGCATCGATATGAAGTGTAAAGTCTGGCCATGACTTGAGCTCAGGACGTCCCAAGAGCCAGTCATAGTAATTGCTTGTGGGTGTGGATAATGGAGCAGAGCGGAATAGACTTTTAATGTGTGGCATCGCGGGGAAGGTCAACGTCGACTGGAGGGCAACTTTGTTGGGCAATATGAAGGTCGATATCTTTTTTGTCTTATGATAAACCCTACCGAAATCATAATCGCGTGTCGAACCCGTGTTCTGAGGCGAGGCATTGAGGTGTCATGTCAATACCACGAACGGTACAGGGCATTTGTCGGGTGCAATTGTAATTGTCAATTGCCTAACCGGCTATTCATTAACCGGTCTTCTTATCGTGGCGATGACTAAGCCATGAGAAGGAATCTCCTGAAAAGGGACGGTGCCCAAGGCCGAGATCGTTCTGGCGGCAACTCGTCGAAGGACGCGCAAGCAACTGGCTATGCAATAAATGTGCTTCTCTCTGCGCTCAACCTCATCGGCCTCATCACTCACTCATGTCTACTGACATATGGGTACTCTCATATGAACACCTGAAGGGTTATCCAAGATCCGATCAGGCACTTACACTCCTCCAGAAAGTCGCCTCACGTGTGAAGCCCATCATGCGGAAGCACAGTTGGAGGCTTCCTGTCCTCGCAGAGTTCTTTCCTGACGAACCAGGTCTTATGGGTACGCTTCCTGCATCTCTCATCCCGTGTATCATATCACCGCGAAACATGTCTGAACGTTTTACGTTTGTTAGGATTGAGTAAGTCTACAGATCATTCATCGTGCAGTAGATCTACAACGTGGCGGCGGCAGATATCAACATGGGTCAGAAGATCCTGCTTCGGCTCAGGCCCGCTTGGGATCGTGACGCGTTTTACCCCGAGGAAGATGTCATCCATACCATGCTCCATGAGGTACCTTATTATTCACTGACCACTCACAGCTTGAGGCTCAACGATTCTTGTTCCATAGCTCATACATTTTGTACATGGGCCGCACGATCAAAACTTTTACAATTTCTTGTCTCGTCTAGAAGAAGAATACTACGAACTCAAGCGAACCGGATATGCGGGTGAAGGCTTCTTCTCAAATGGGCGTCGACTCGGCGCCGGTGGTATACCCCAGACAGGCCCTGCGTTGATCGCACAACAACGCTCAATTGAACTGGAAATCGCCGAGAGGAGGAGAAGGGCTAATACAGTTCCGGGCACGAATGGTCCAGTCAGGCTAGGTGGAGGAAACCTCGCTAGCCTGGGACTAACGCCGCGGGAATTGGCCGTGCTGGTGCGTAGACGAATTCGCTTTTTTACGCGACATGATCATCTCACCAGCTTTCTATTTCTGCGTAGGCTGCCGACATGAGGGCCGCGGACGAGAAGAAGTGTGCTTCAGGGGCCCGGGCACAGCAGGAGGCCGACAAGGCAGCACGTGAAAGTCACCACAACAATGCCAGCGATATCATAGACGTAGACGACTTCGATTTCGGCGAGGACTTAATAATACTAGACGATGATCCTTCAGGGTCAACGAGTGCCAGTGCATCACGTCCAGCTGATCCCCGGCCATCTTCTCACCGCACGCAGCCATTGCGGTCGCAATCGGCAGTGACTCAGCGTACTCCGCCCAGTGTCAACTTCTTGAACAAGCCACGACCTCCTCCCGTCAATAATGCGTCCAAACCGTTGGCAGGATCCCCCTGGACGTGTCCAACTTGTACGCTTGTCAATCAGCCACTCGCTCTGCAGTGTGATGCCTGCCTCGCCATGCGGCCCCCACAACCCGATGCGCAGGTGATAGGCCCTGCTGAGCCCGCAGGATGGACCTGTGATGTTTGCGGTGAGGAAGGTATGGAGCATAACTTTTGGACTTGTAGATTCTGTGGTTCTGTGAAGACTTTCAGTTGATATATTCGGAACATATTCGGAACATTCTATTTTATCTCCTACTAGATGGTGTATGATGTCGTTGTAATAGCTAGCTGGCAGTTGACGAGACGATTAGCTTCTGGATAACTAGCAATTGGAAGGAGTTCATCGACGCGTGCGTGGAAAACCGCCGTAAATGATGTTGCTTGGCTCCTTACTTTCACTCATGTAACTGTTGCGCAATCTTTTTGTTTGGTTCCGATTACTGTAACTTTGAGGACCGGTTGGTTATATCGCATATCGGCATAACCTGCCACCGATGCTGACATTTGCCTTGACCAGACAGAGACAGGTGATTTGGAGGCGGTACATCGGACTTGGTTCGTTCCTTGCTATATACGCAACTAGTACTAGGACACGGCTTCTTTAGTTACTGTACAGTACAGTACGTGATGCCTGCGCATAGCACTGAAAAACAGTACGGGTTGTATAAGGTGCCAAAAGATACCGACCAAGGTGCTGGTGCAGTTCTGAAGGAAGCATAGAATTCTATGATCTAAGATCATCGGTAGCGTGGCGATTAGTAGCCCGAAGGGATTGCCGACATGAGTGGGCGAAAGTCGCTCGCTCTTCCTCTAAAGAACGTGCCAGGTTCAATTGGTTGTTATGACTTGTCTGTGCATCGAAGATATTTTCATCTCGATCAGCTTAACCGGGCTTGCGTGACACGCACCAGAAATGACAGGTTTCAGGTAAGTCGTCATGTTGTAACTGCTGTTTGTTGCAAGAGAGGGAAGTAAAACAATGGTGAAACAATCGGAAGGATGACTGGCTGAGGTGTCGCATGGACATCGAACTGTGACGTCGTTTCACTGAAAAAGAGCTCTAAGTGGGCACTTTGGAAACATTTTGGGCACCGATGAGTGCGGATCGTAAATAGGGTAGAAACACCCAGCGGAGCTCAGAGTCTGCTGCATTGTTCAAATCTTCGTTTCAGTGCGCCTTGGGTACAGAACCCTATGTAGAACTTTAAATAATGATCCCTTGTTTCTTTGACACGTTGTGCATGCAAGTGTTATGCTATGGCGCACACACTGGTCCACTATTCCAATACCTTGGGGACCTAAGTTAGTTAGGCGACCTTGCAGCCCGCTTCTTGCTGGCTTGTGTTCGGGGGCTTGAGCTTGGTGGTTCATTGAGCCTTGGGAGGGAACTGATGGGCTTGCGCTTCAGGCGGGGGGTTACTTGGATTTGAGGCTTCGGCTTCGTAGTCCGCGGGGGTATGGGGTGTGGGAGTGAGTGCTTGGTGAGGTGCAGAGGGCAATTTTGCCGTCCCGATCCTCGAAGGCAACCACGAGGAGGCGGTATCAAGTTTGTAGGAGGGTGGTAGGCGGACCCAGCTTGGTTTTTGCGTAATTGTGAAGTGGCGTAGGAGGGGTTGTGTCGCCGTGATTCTGCCGCATCATATGGGATGCGGATACATTTGTTTGAAGAAGTAAGGCACGATATCCGAACCGATGGGTTAACAAGTTAGATGGACTCGGAGAGCGTTGCTTCATTAACCGACGTATTTCCTAGCAATGTGAACGATGCGGCAAGATCGGGTTCACGTCATGCTTCCAAAAAATGCTGTGCGCCACCCATTTGATTAGATGTCTGACCCGAGGAAGGACGATCACAACCAAAATGGGTTCCCGCGTTTATGGCGGTAACGTCTTATCACCGCAAACGACGATAGTAAGAGTATAGGCTTCATACACTTAGGTGAATTTTAGTACTGTGCAAGAAACCATCATCTTCAGCTCCGCGGGAACAAATTGTGTAACGAACCTTGCTAGTATAATAAGTATGACGCCAGTGTTATGGATCTCCCTGCACAGAAAACGCACCAAGAAGACAGGTTAACTGGCATGAGCAGAAGCTGCACGTCGTAGACGTACATACAGCCCAGGAGGAGTACCTACGTACAGTTCAGGAGTCGAGGAGGAAGGAGGAGTGTGGGTCGACGTCAACTTCGTCATCATGTGTAGTAAGTAGCACGTGATGCACGATGTACGGTAATTGCGCGTCGTCAGCCTCTTACCGTGACCACGCTAGACCCAGCACGGCTCAAAAGCCACGCCAACTCAGCCAAACAAATCGTTCTGAATCCCTCGAGTTTTAGCGGGACTTTTGTGGGAACTCATAAGGTGGATTATGACTAAATGACTCCTCGACCTACGACAAGCTCAATGGGTCAACGGTTCAAAACCGACAGATCGGAAAAACGTCGGACGGGAACGCTTGGTACCCATTCTCCTCTCCTCCAGCCGCGTGCCTTATCAACATGCGAAAATACAGTGCACAGTGAACGGCAAAACCGCCTCTGGACTCCCGACCCAACTTGAAGTAGCTTCAGGAGACTATCTAGTCTGTCACGAGATCATCACCCTCCACCTAGTCATGACATTCAGTGGAGCCGAGCTCTATCTACCCTGCACGTAAATCCGCGTCGGTGGCTCCCAAACGGGTACCCCCAACCAAGCCATCTCGTCCCCAGGTGCATACAATGACAACGGCCTAGGTATCTACGGTCCGAGCGTGTACTCACTCGCAAGATATTGTACAATAATTGTTCGTTCGCCTCCATTTTGTATATTTTACAAACTCTAATCCAGAATCATTACAGGGAAAGGCGATCCGCACTCAGGCTCCCAGTCTGCTTCTACAAAAGACATTGCGCGAGGCCGTGCGCTTGATCAGTCGCGGACGTAGGATGTTGCGCCTCTCGTGCTTGTCATCATCAATGCTGGTGTATCCGCGAAAGGACATTCCAACAGGGGCAGGGGTCGTAATCTGGTCTCGACGCCCGCACGGTCGTCCCACCTGAGTTGACGTCCAGTCTCTCTTTACGACCGATGAGCAATAGGGTCAACCCGATCGCAATACGCTTCTCGCTTCTGCCGTTTTGCGGTGAATTGCATAACTGCATTGGCCTGCCCTTCGCCGAATACGTTTCATTCGATCCTGGAAGGCGCTGGAGGGGATGTGCGCAACGTGATCATGACGTTAGAATTTACTTGTGCTCGCTCGAAGTCTCGGAAGAAGTTGGATAAAAAAACACGTGAGTAAATTGCTTTGTTGGATTGTTGGATCTTGATGTACTTACCCCAGTTCTGGCTCTATTGTATCCGTGACACAGAAAGAAATTGAAAATGCGGGAGTCGATCCTCGTCTTGCCCGCGGATATGACTGGCCAGCTGTCCGATTACGGTTCGTCGTCGTCTCCAGGGGAACTCGTCCCCGTCGTCCGCGGCGAAGAATGGCAAGCCAACTTACCACGAATGGAGCTGGTTCTGGTTCTGGAGCGCAGCCGACAGGGATAGCGCAATTGCCTTACAGCTGCGTTTGCAAGCTCCAGAAGCGCAACGCAGCGGACACAACCATCGTGTATATACTAGTAGGCGCCACATGAGCCTCATACGTGCCATCTGCGACACATTGTATCATTCCTGATCACGTCCTAGCCTTTCCTTCTTTGTTGTTCGTAGCATGGTATTGATGTTACTCACGTGTGTGATCTACTAGCGAGGGACCTGGAATCAATTTCTCCTCTCCATTATCCCCTTCCCCTCTGTCACTGTGTATTATTACACCTTTCTGGGACTCCAGTGGTAGATCATGTAGCCGCTTATCAGACTAACCATCGACTTATGAGCGCAAATCACGCAGGATCGTGGAGATTTGATGGAAACCACAGTGAGATTAGTTCTACTGTAATAGTTCCGCGTATCCAATCACTGGCCTCGTGCTTCGTGAGTACGTGAGTGCCCCTGCTATTTTCTTGTTTCGGAAAGTACATTTTGAACTCTGGATATATCTTCTGCCTACTGTACGTCTCTTGTGCAACAAGCCCCGGCTCAAGCGCTCACGGCCTTGCATCCATTTCCCTGCCAAAGCCGAGCCCATGCCGGAACCAAACAATTCATGGGAGGACTTAGCTCAGGCTAGCCTGTACAGTTGTGCTTAGTAACTTCTGGCTTATGCCAAGGCTTAGAAACTCTGTTAAGCAAACCTTGTTAAGTGCTGCTTAACATTAAGTGGCGTTACGTACAGCTGAACTGAGCTAAGTACTGGTAAGTAAATTTGGGATTTTCCAGTGGGCGTCGACTCAGCGCCGGTGTAACCCCAGACAGGTCCTGCGTTGATCGTACAACAACATTTAATCAAACTATCGTATAGTAGAAATTTGCCGAGAGGAGAAGGACTACTGTAATACAATCCTGGACACGAATGGCCCAGTCAGGTTAGGTGGAGGAAACCTAGCCAGTCTTGGGCTAACGCCGCGGGAAATGTCCGTCCTGGTGCATAGAGGAATTCGCTCTTCGCGCGACATGGTCATCTCACCAACGTTCTATTTCTACGTAGGCTGCCGATATGAGGGCCGCGGACAAGAAGACTCGGAAGTGTCTGAAGGCACCGTCACCGTGACAGCAGGATTCGGAGGCCGACAAGAAAGCATGTGGTAGACACAACAATGCCGGCAATCTTGCATCTTACAGGCGATTTCGATTTCTTTCTGATGGTCTTTCAGAGTCAGCAAGTCACATCATGTTCAGCTGATGCCCAGCCGTCTTCTCACCGCAAGCAGCCAGTGCGCTCACGATCGGCAGTGACTCAGCATACTGCTGTCAACGTCTTGAGCAAGCCACGACCTCCTCCCGTTAATAATGCGTCCAGACTATTGACTGAATCCACTAGACGTGTCTAAGTTGTACAATTATCAACCAGCCACTCGCTCTGAAGTGTGATGCCTGCCTCGCTATGCAGCCTCAACAGCCCGATGCGCAAGTGACAGGCCCTGCCACGCCTGCAGGATGGACATGCCGTCTTTGCAGTGAGGATGGTATGGAGCAAATCTTTTGGTCCTGTAGATTCTGTGGTTCTATGAAGACTGACAGCACTTGCGGTCGATATATTCGGAACACTTTATTTATCTCCTAGTAGATACCAGTGGGGTATGAGCTCGTACCTGGCTGGCAGCCGACGAGACAGTTTTTCAGACTTGCGTCTGCATCTGTAACTTTTGAGGTTCAGTTGGCTGGATAGCATAATTTGCCACCACGATTCTGACATTGGTCTTGACTAGACAGAGACAGGTGATTTGGAGGGGGCACATAAGACCTGGCTCGTTTCTTACATGATGCCTGCGCATAGCACCGAAAAACAGTGTGGGTTGTGGAGGGAGCCAACTGCCAAAAGATACTGACCAAGGTGCTGGTGCAGTTCTGAAGGAAGCAAGAACTTCTAAGATCATCAGTAGCGGGGCGATTAGTAGCCCAGAGGGATTGCCGACATGAGCCGAGGAGGAAGCTATCGAAGTCGCTCGCCCTTCCTCTAAGGAACGTGCCAGAAAGGCGTTATTGGTTGTTGTGACTTGTCTGTGGATCAAAGGTACAGTATATTCATCCTGATCAGCTTAACCGGGACTTCGTGGCACGCACCAGAAACGACAGGTTTCAGGTAAGGCGTCACGTTGTAACTGGCTGTTGTGCGAGGGAGCAAAGCAATGGTAAAACAACTAGTGGTAAAACAATCAGAACGATGACAAAGACCCGCCCCTGAGGTTTCCGCATGGACATCGGACCGTGATGTCGTTTCACTGAAAGAGAGCTAAAAGTGGGATGGGAACCTTGGAAGTATTTTGGTCACCGATGAGCGGAATTACTGACAACTGGAGTAAGAAGAGCGAAGCTCAGAGTTTACCGCATCATACTGTATAGGATGTGGATGCATTTTTTGAAGAAGGCATGATATATGCATGATACTCGAACCGGTGGGATAAATGAGTTGGATGGACTCTGAGGATCTGAGGCCTGAGAGCGTTGTGTCAATAACTGACGTATTTCCATTGAAGAACCCGAGGAAGGGTGATCACAACCAAAAATGGGTTCCGCATTTATGAGGACGTCTTATCACCGCTGCTTACATTCAAACGACTTCATACACTTGGATGAGTTTTGGTACCGTGTAAGAAACCATTATTATCTTCAGCTCCGCGGGGACAAATTGTGTAACGAACCTTGCTGGTGTGATAAGGAGTTTGACGCTGGTCATAAATGTTATGGATCTCCCTGTACATACACAAAACGCGCCACGAAGACAGGGTAATATCGACAGAAGATGCTTCAGCACTTGAGCGCTTGAGCGCTTGAGCCTTCAACCTGTTTTTGTTGCTGAGTGAAAACAATCAAAAGGCACGAACAGGCCTCTAGAATCACGGGATACATCCACGTGGTCTCCCACGTGATTAGCATAACACGTCGTGCAACAACGAAAAATAGCAAACGACTCAGAGGTACCCCGGTACCATGTCCCCGTGAACAGCACAAGACAAAGAGACAAGGCTCTCCCCGAAAATTATGCCAACCGTCAGAAGCTTGTTCATATCGCGGAAACCCACGTCGCTGCCGCCTCCAATCGCACCCGCACCTGAAGTATTTCTCTGTTCTGGTTCTGACTTCTGAGATGCTTCTCGTACATTATATCGTACATGGAGCGCGTTCTCTGTTACCGATTTCGCGCGATGAAACAGCGATTTGCAATTCCATCTGTCCTTCCTCGGAGCGCGGAATCAGATTCAGGGCTGCATACCTAACAAAATTCCGTAAACTCTGGATGAATCATCTCTTATTCTACGGCCGCCTTGAATACGTACCACATGGACCATCGGGCTCCTGCCAGCTTTAGTCAATGTTTCTACGTTCCCATCCGTATCTGGGTGAGTGGAACCACACCAGTGGATAAAACATTTGGTAATAACGTCACAGCGAAAGAATATAGGACTCGGAATCACACTTCTTATTTTCTTACGCACAGGAAAGCTATAAGAATGAGGACGTATCTCTAACATGCATCGTATCCATCTCGCCCATACATGGTGCGCAAGATGTATCCGTCACTCTTTTCACCCACACTCCTTTTACCCACACTCTTTCACTTCCTGACACTGCTCGTCGTAGTGCCTGTACGCGTTTTCCTCAAATCTGTCCTCTCGTTCTCATGTTTTTTTTACGATGCAGCAGTTCGTAAACGCGGACGCGTCACACGGGAGCCTCCACCGTAGTCGCCTTCGTCTCCTCCGCTCCCAGCAGCGCGATGCCCTTCATGACCTTCCTTCGGGTTGGACCCCGGTTGGATGCCACACGTGTGTCATCTTACAATCCCTTCAGGAGAGATAATTATTCTGACTCAACACAAACTAGGGATAACGTTGGTGCACGCACACTCTCATCTGTCGGCTATATGGACGCCAACAACATGACCGTCGAGAATTGCGTGAACTTCTGCAAGGCTCGGATGTTTATCTACGCTGGTGTTGAAAATGGCCAAGAGTGTTGTAAGTGGCGTTTCAGATCATCCCGACTTGTGACGCTTGTCCACTCACCGTGCTTCCTAAAGACTGTGGTACTGCCATCGCCAATGATGGCACTCCAACATCCCAGACTGATTGCTCCGCGGTTTGCTCTGGAAATTGCTCCGAGTTTTGTGGTGGCCCAAACTTTCTCAGCGTGTATAATTATACTGGTACCGACCTTCCGTCAATTGCCTCGGGTTCTGTGGATGGAGGCGATGGACAAGACCGACTTTCGGTTTATTCCTCCTCAGGCTCCGTGGTGGCTCGTGCAGTACCCGCTGTGCAGACCACGAGCCTGCCTGGAAATTGGGAGTATTCCCGATGCTTGGCGTACGTATTCTTTGCATTTCTCTGCGCCTGTAATCGTTAGAATGCCGCTTATCCTGATTTATAGCGAGCCCAATGCCGCTCATGTCTTCCCTTACCAGATTATATTTCTCAACGACAACTCTGCCCAAAACTGTCTTACGCAATGTTCAACCTATGGTTATCCCGCGGCGGGTATGGAAAATGGCGACGAGTGCTGTGTGTAGTCAACTGATGGAGCGCTTACGACGTCGCTTACGGAGACATTTACTCACTAGGGTGCGGCGATGTCGCGGATATCTCTAACAACGGAGGAACGACCGCCGCAGAAACCGACTGCAACACGGCATGCTCGGGAGATTCGTCACATCTTTGCGGAGGCACTCAGAGGTTGCAACTTTATCTTTGGAGTGGCACGCTAAATAACTGGCATACCCCTTCCAATATCGGCCGATACGAGGTACGCACGAAAATCCCCCTTCCCAGCCCCATACACGCACAGGCATGCTACAACTTGATTTAGTACCTCGTCCCCGGTCTCGTACCTCCGCTGCTTGCTACCGTCGGTATAAACGGCAAGGTATCTTTTCTTGAGAAATACACTACGTCTGAGTTTAAAAACTCTTCCGGCGCATACGAACTCGACTTGAGTCTCGTCAATGATTTTAACCATGCTTGGCGTGAGATGCATGTCAAGACGGATGTGTGGTGCTCTGCCGCCATCGTGCTTCCGGACAAGGCTGCGCGTATCCTAAACGTTGGTGGCTGGCTGCAAAACTCGACGATAGGTATTCGTCTTTATACCCCTGATGGTTCTGCTGGCGTCAATGGCACCAATGAGTGGGAGGAAGACCCAGACCACCTCCAATTGCAGGTACGCTGGTGTATCTACTCCTTTAGAACATGTAAAGCTTCGATGCTCAATGAGTTTGTCGTAGGGTGGACGTTGGTACTCGACCGCAGTTGTTATGTCCAATGGCAGTATTCTTATTATGGGCGGCGTGGCGGGCGCAGGTGGCCCGGCCGATCCAACGGTCGAGACTCTCCCGCGGATTCCTGGTGGTAGCACGAAGGTTTCCCTTGACTTTCTCGAGCGGACGAGCCCGAACAATCTCTATCCGTTCGTTAATATTCTCCCTAGCGGTCGCATATTTGTTGGTGAGTTTGAAATAGCCTATTTCTCTAACTCCATCATTGACACTCATGGCCAGGGTATTACAATGAGGCGCGTCTTCTTGACCCAGTATCATTCGCCACCGTCAAAGTCCTTCCCAACATCCCTGGTTCTGTCACGAGTGCCGGCGCTGGTCGTTCATACCCGAATGAAGCTTCGTCCGTACTCTTACCCCAGCATGCCCCCTACACAGACCCAATCAGCGTCCTGATCTGCGGTGGCTCCAACTTCGGGGTTGCCTTAGATAATTGCGTATCCATTCAACCCGATTCTGACGATGCAACGTGGACTATTGAACGAATGGTTCGTTTATTTCTTCCTGGTCTTATCAAAATCACTGTACTGACAGATCTCCGAGAGTAGCCTTCGAAGCGTGTCTTGAGTTGCATAGTGCCACTCCCAGACGGCACTTACATGATCATAAATGGCGCGCAACAAGGTGTTGCGGGCTTTGGCGCTGCAAGCGATCCGAATCTATCAGCGCTGCTGTACGACCCTTCCCAACCGGTTGGCTCTCGTATCTCGATACTCAACAATTCGACGATCCCACGGATGTATCACTCTGAGGCAACGCTTCTCCCCGACGGCCGCGTTCTCGTTTCAGGTTCAGACCCTGAAACGAGCGGATTGGCCGAGGAATTACGCATCGAGGTGTACATCCCGCCATACCTTAGCCAGGGATTGACCCAACCCACCGTGACGGTGCCGAACACGGACTGGGCGTACGGCGGGCAGTACCAGATCAACGTTCAATTGTTCCAGGGCCAGACGATACGTGTTTCGCTCGTTGCGGCAGTGTCGAGCACGCACGGTAATGTCATGGGCTCACGCACCATCTTCCCTGCCTTTTCGTGCCAGGGTACCGTCTGCACCGTCACTGCACCGCCTAATGCGCAAATTTCGCCTCCAGGTTGGCACCAGTTGTTTGTTCTTGATGGTCCGACACCATCGCATGGTGTGTTTGTTCACATTGGTGGTGATCCCGCCATGCTTGGTAATTGGCCTGCTCTTTCTGGTTTCAATCTCCCTGGTGTGTGAGCTTACGTACAGTACACACTTGAAGAATTTTTTGGTCGCGTCGGCTCACTTCGAACACTTAACACGATACCCCGTCTTTGTTCTCAGCTTTATGATTTTTCTTCGGAGTCGCTACGTCGCTGACCTTTCCTTGGACTATCTCACTAATTGGACAGTTTACAACTTACTCATTGGTCGGCTTATCGGTTCGGATTTTATACTGTCAACTGTCCTTACCGGCTGTCTGTTGGAGACATGAACTAGATACCTTCGTGGTCGAGACTAGGCATGTTCTTTCCCCTCCCTGATATCATCTCTGGATGTGCGCCAGTAGATAAAGGATGTACACCATACAAGTATTTGGACAATTTGAATTCCAGAAATGGAGATACTTGTTAAAAAATGGTGCTCAGCACGGAATGTGCAGGTCAATGGGTCTGCACGGAGAGGTGGAACCAAAGGGAAAAGAGGCGAAAAAGATGGGATGAGGGCGGAAAGGAATGAAATTCGTGTTTCGTCCAAGTCTTACGTTAGATATTTTGGTCCTTATTAACTAATTTTAGGCTCTATACGGCATTGGGTGCCAACAGGAAAGTTACTACGATAGGGACGCTTTACTCTCACGGCGGGCAGGATAGCCTCGTAACCGGCCCTCTAAAAGGGGTAAACGCGAGATATCCCTTTTTGGGCTCGCCGAGAGACGGTCACCGGTCTACGGGCAGGAGTGGATAAGGAGAGTCCACTTATGGTCGACTAAGGGATTAAATGATGTCCAATAAGTTAACGACAATAAGTTTTAAATACAAATAGTCTACTTATTGACAAATTGAATTGAGAAAGACATAAGTAGACAGTTTTAATTTAAAATCTGCACCCTGTCGACTTATTGGACACTATTTGATCCCTTAGTTGACCATAAGTGGGCTCCGCTTATCCTTTCCTGCCCGTCGTGTCTGTGACTCATCGATACTCATCGTACTCATCCCTCAGTCTGCCCCCACACCTCCAATATTTGTCACAACATCCACTATCTTTTACGAGCCAAAGCCAACGAGGTAACATACTAGTAGTTATATGCTTACCTGAGCTGTCTTACGTAGCTTAGTCGGCCAAATATATTACGTTTCACGTTTCACTCGCCCCCTTCTTTTTTGACCCAAACTCTCATCGAAGGCAAACGCAACATTTTTTACCGTCTCCATTTCACCTAACCTTTATATCGATGATCTGGAACAACAAATTTATAACGAGCAGCGCGTCGACTTCATCTGTAGCCTTTCGGCTCTCGTTCTAATGAAGGTACACTATATCATGATCTCTTTGTGAACATTAATGTAACGAATGGCCTCTGCTGGCTCTTTACTTCCGAAGGTCGATGCTAATTATGGAGAAAAAAAAATAATTATGGCCGATATCGATTCACTCCCAACGGTCAAGTATTGAATCCAATGGAAGTTATTTCTGAAGCATGGCCCGTGCCACCTCCTCAAGGCTGTCTCCATGTCTTTATTGGTCTACCCGGTGGCAAGAAAAAGAGGTCTGGTGATACTGATACCCCAGCCAGGTGAGTTCTTCGGTCTCCTTGCATCAGCTTAGGTTGTCTAAAGATATCATTTTTCTCGTCTTCACAGTGCCTGCCTCGAGCCAGTCATCTGATCTATGGCGTCGGGGATGGTATCAACTTGGTAATAACGAGCCGTGGAAGCTATTTGGCGATTATTGGAGGAAACAGGATGTTGAGACAATGCGCGCCAGCTCCTCCATCACACTTGCTGTTGCAGAAATCGGTTCGAGGAGCAAGTGGAAGATCATATCTTCTATTTGTTCCTCTAACAGACAGCAAAATCGTTGTTCGCGACTGCTACAAGTCTCTCTACGACCACATTTTCACGCTGAGACGTGAAGAATTCAATGGCCTTGTCCTCAATGGACAGCCCGGAACCGGTGCGTCTTCATTGTGACTGCTCGTCATGTCACCCTGACAGTCATCCACAACCAGGAAAGATGATGTGGCTATCATACGCCCTCGTTCGCCTTCTCGATGAGAATGAAACCAGTCACTTTCCATTCTAGTACTAGGGCATCATAATGCCTTTTCTTAGGGAATTCCGTCTATTCCCCTAATCCGAACGTAGAACTAGTTTTTCCTCGAGTCAAGCCCGTCACGTTTTGTCTTATTGATTCGGACGGAGTGAAAGAACCAGGGGATATCCGTTTATGACCGACGCACCGTTCGCCGAAAGGACCTTTCCCGTTATGGCTTCTTCTCCAATGCCATCCCGTTACCGCATCTGGCAAGAGCAACGAAGCGATGTTACCAAGGAATTGATGCCTTTGTGGGAGAGACTTGAGTCGAAGGAAGGGTGAGACGCCAAACATTTTGATCGAGAATGGTGTTCTGATTCTTTTCAAGGTTCGAGATGCAGTCGCGTTACAACGCCCTCTGACGAGATGTGCAAATGGCGCTTCGCTATCCGTCTGTTGACGATAGTTCGACCATACCTATACGGGAAAGATGGCGTAATGTTATCCTTTCCGCAGTGGAAATAATCAGAAATAGAGATGACTCCACGGATGATGCGAGTCGCATCGTCCGTGGCGTCGTCTCCCGTTGCATCATGCGACGGGGGATGATGCTACGAACGATGCATTGGGAGACGACGCTATGGACGATGCGACAGGAGATGTTGCCACGGAAGAGGTAGACGAGGTACTGGACCAAATTCTGGACAACGCCATTGAGGCATATGGTTTAGCTCGAGACGTCTATCTAGCAACCTTCGCCCTGGCTCTCATCAAAGAAGAGATCACTCGTGCGTTGAAAGGCCGGAAGTACCATGCCCTCTGCGAAGCTGTCACGCGTCCTGAACGGGTCGACTCTGACAACTTTTCGTACAGCATCTTCTCAATGAAGGTGACGAGACCCATTAGGGAGGCGCACGTTCCCAATACATCTCCAGATTTCGAAGTCCAGTTTAAATATCATTGGATTCAAACCAAGGTTTTCAAACACCTCGAGTTTCTAGAACACCTCGACACCGCAGTTATGATCAAGGAGATGAGAGCTGTGACACACCCTACTAGTTTTGCAGGCTTTTTGTATGAAGGATATGCTGAGAGCTAGCTTCTGGGGAGTCGCCTCCGAAACTTGTTCTGATGACGGCAGAAGAGGGCACGACCACTGGTCGTGCCGGATTCGATTGGTGGCACATTCTTCGTCCGATCGAATCCGCCACAATTCCGTCCCCATTCAGTCGATCAAGACTCCGATCCTACGCTTCCTTTTCCCTGTTCGAGGCTTCTCCAAAAAAATCTCTCGTTGACTATTTCTGGATACCGATGGCCGCGAACAATCCACTATTCGATGCGTTCGTTATCGAGTTCAAAGGAAGGTTCAATGCCATCGTTTGGATCCTACAAATGTCGCTGAGCCAAACTCACAAAGGCTTGGCGGAGGGTTATCAGCTAATCAAGTTAATTAAGGAGAAAGTGAAGGAAGCCCACGGATGGAGAAGGAAGCTATGAAGACCATCTCTCGCACCAAGCAGCGGAAGCGCCGGAGGTTGAACTTCGTCGTGAAAGTGAAGTACGTCCTTGTAAGTCCGGAAGCTGGCCAATGGATGCTGCCGAAAAAGAACTGGCCGTCGTGCAAAGGACCTGTTTATTATCAGCGTGTCGAACCCGAAGTAAGTGGTATGTGACTGCTTATCACGTTTGTCCAGATAACTGATGCATTGGGTGCACGCCGAGGTGATAACAGGTCACCTCCGGGTTGAAATCAATTAAGAATGAGGCTGACACGACCACCTTGTGGTCACGTCGGGCGGCTAGCATCATCACCGCATTCCCAAGCTCGCGCTCGTGTATCCTTTGTTGCCATTGGTGGGGTTTCAGTGCTCATGTCCAAGCTCGTACTTTACTGATACCACGTTCTTTATATATACGGGTCAAGCAATCCTGTCCCTCGAAAAGTTCCCGTTCTGTTTCCTGTTACAGATAGGTGTATAAAAGACGGAATTTCATGCGCAGCAAGAAGTAGCGCGAACAATACTATGATGGCCTATCAGCCCACCGGTACACTACAGTACTACACTACCCAGTATCCATATCAGTGATAGGGGGTATTGATACAGATTTACAGTGGAGCGTCGGACTTAGTATTGCCAGGCAGCCCGGCCTGAAGCTGATTGGCCCATAAAGTCGCGGGGCTGAAACGTGTACGTTCAGTACGTTCACAGTACGTTCACAGTAGCGCAAGTATGAATTTTTTAGAATTTGGGCTCGGTATTGTTGTTGGTCTTGTCGGGTGATGGTGCAGACAGTCGCGAGTCGACTCAGTTGACCTCACCCTCTGCTCAGGTTGAAGCTGTTGCTGGCCCGGTTGGCGATATCCAGAAGTGTCTATGTGTATAGGGGCCAAATCCACGTCATTTGGAGCGGGGTTTGAAGACACGAGCTATATCACGAGCTACTCCTCTATTCCCCGCCTAGATATATACACCCATACCTACAACATGTCTGAGGTTGTATCCTACAGGCTTTGGTGCATTTTTGAAGGGGACAGCAACCCTTTTTATATCACTGCCTCAACTACTACGTTTATTGACAACTTGAAAGGAGAGATCAAAGCAGCGAAAAGCAACTCTCTCCAAAGGATTGACGCCTCAAGCCTGACTCTCTGGAAGGTGTGCTATTTCTAGTGAATCATCCTGACATTATGAGTGACACCACTTTAGCCTCTAGAGGTTATCCCAGTCAAGCCATCCAAAAATCTTGCAGAACGCATTGGAGACCTAGGACAGGATTTCCCCCAATTTTCTGAACAGTTGGATCCAACCGATTCGGTTTCAGAAGTCTTCCAAAATCCAAATCAAGATCTAAAAAATCCTCGACTCGACATTATTGTTCAAGTTCCTGCGCAGAGTAAGTGGCAAGATGTGAATAGTCACTACCATTCCGCTAATTTCGTACTCTCGTTACTCTTTCCCCTTCTTATATCCCAAACCCATTTCGTGCTTCACCCTGCTATCGACTCTACCCGCTATCCACGCTTCTCCCATCTTTGTTGCTGGCTCATTGGGTTGTCTTTGTCTGCATCAGTTCTTGGCGAGCCATCTCGTGCTGCCGGCGAGCCGAAGCAAACCGACTTCTCATGGTTAGAGGAGCTTCACTCAAAGATTTGGAAGCGAGAGGACCTTAGACCGCAAATTTTCCGAAAAGTAAAGGTCACTCGAGCAGATTATGTTGCACTGCAAAAACGCCTGAGGGAGCTACACTCGGATCGTGACTCGTCGGATTATGATGGCACCAAGTCTGATGTCCTAAGTGTCAAACTCGATTTCCTTCAGTCGCTCACCCCAGTAGACGATGACTGTGACATGGGGGCAACGCGCGAGGATGATGATTCGGAGGCAATGAGCGAAGATGATGATTCGGAAGCAATGAGCGAGGTCGGTGATCAGGAGGTAGGGAACGGGGTCGGTGATCCGGAGGCAAGGAGCGAGGTCGATGATCCGGAGGTGGACTACGACGACAATTTTGAACTCAATTTTGAACTTGGACATCTCTTCCCATCCATTCTCAGCTTTTTGGATTTCTCCACTTTGAAGCTCGAGAAGGACCTTCCGATCCACTTTCCTTTGCCACTTTTACTTCGTCAAGAATACAAACACATTTCAGAGCTGATCGAGAACCAACCTCAAAATAGCGGAGGTTCGGTAATAGTTACTGGTCAGCCGGGAACGGGTGAGTTTCTTGTGTCTCTGTCTCAAACAAAATCCAACCAACCTTGCCGGTATCAAGGAAAGACCGCATATCTCTACCTTAGGGTCATCGAGAATATGATCGAAGGTCGCACATTCTTATATCAGGCCAGAGAAGGGACTGTGTATCATGTTTCCGAGAAGGGTGTCGAGGTGGCCCGGTCGTGGTCATCAAAAGAATCAATCACGGCCTTTATTGACGGTGACGAGGGGGATTACAAACCTGATAAGGCTCTCCTCCGTCACTCAGTGCAGCTAATTGTGGCATCACCCCCAAAGGGCGCAAATAAAAAATGGATCAAGCAAATAGGTCACGCCTCTCACATTACCAAACTTGTAATTAAATTATGGTCGTACGAGGAGCTCATACTAACTGGGTTGGTCTTACCATTGCTTTCAACACTCGACTGATGCCTCTGTAGGATTTTCCTTCATTCCACTGATCTCACTCACAAGATGCTCTACGAGTCGTCCATCTATTTTGGTTACGATCCTCGTCGATGCTTAGGAATTTCCTCCGTCGCTAAATTGAATGACCAAAAGAGCGAACTCACGTCTTTAATCCGTGATGTTGCCAGAAAACGGGACCTCGACGAAATTATGCAGCTGCTTCTCAATACTCGAACGGGTGCCTCAGACGTCTCCTATGAGATTTTTCATATTTTTCCGAGCGATACCAATGAAAACCGGTTGCTCTCAGATTACCAGGTTAATATTGTCTCGCGATGGGCTTTGGATATCTTGATGACCGAACTCGAAACTCAAAGCAATCGCCCGTCTCTCGGACATACCTTACGCACTCGGTACTAGTAGGTTCGTAACCAGCTCCTTGACAATGAGGTAAACGGTCGGAGATAATGCCGGATTTCAGCTCGCGCTCGTCTGCATGTCACGATGCCGCTCACTGTCACTTATTGAGCTCCGTTCTCCTTGATCAGTCATCTTTTTCTTTGACCTGTCTACCTTACTTTTATCTTAGTGTCGTTATCTCTTTACAGTTCGATCACACTTACCATCCTATTCGTTTCTTTGACCTTTTCTCGCGCTCGTCTCTCATGCTTCAAACGCGACTCGCCGACAAGCTCGTACCTCGCTTAGTCTCGTCCTGTTTCAGTTCCTTTCACTTTTTATTGTCTCCTTTTCTCTTTTCCGTCGCCTCATGCTTCAGTTGATCTTACATACTATAGTTGTAGTACAAAGGATTCTACATGTATTTAGGAGCGTCTTCTACAGCTCGAATATTATCAGTCTCGTCTTCTTCTCTCGTGTGTGCACAGTCGTGCTTCTTGTCTTGCTCCATTTCGACTCGCGTCCTCTCCATCGCTCTTCAGATAACTACTTTATAAGGATAAGGCCAGTAAAGAAATTTGTCATGTGATTGTGAATAAAGGACATTTTCTGAGCATGTGTCTCGTTGTATACACCGCGGCGAACCTTCTGGCCAAACCAACATACATCTGTAGCGAGGGCAGTACTACGCGTACGAGCTCCTTAGTGGACTATTCGCCAAAGCCCTCGAGGATGTCGGTGCGGCGCGAAGACTCGTCGCCTCGTGGTTACCTGGCCACGGTTGTGCCAGTGGGGAGAGCAAGTCGTCATGGATGATTTGGGTGTGTGGATTAAGGACTTGCGCTTCATCCTTTGCAGGACTATATTGTGCTGCTTGAGCATTGTCCCGCTCCTGGGAGCCCTTCTATGGCAGGAGCTGATATCTGTGTACATCTTAGGAAACTTTGAGCGGTCGTTGTGCCCTATCCAGCTGCGACTCGGAAGAACCCCACCTGCGTTGTCGTGCTATTGGACCCGTGCATGAATGTATGATACAGATTGTCTAGGATATCGTGGGGATGTACTTTTGGGTGCCTTTCCATGCTGTGCTCATCCTGAGCCGGATATCCGCAGAGGAACTCTTGGTGCGTCTAAATTATCTCTCTATCCTTATTCTTTCTCATGGTAGGCCGGCTTACGAGAAAAGAAAGACCCTCCGGAAACTTATAACGAAAAACACCGCGGCCTGTGTCCGCAGGTGATCATCATTTCAAATATCGTCTTCTGAGTTTGAGGAATCAATCGCAACGTGCTCATCGACACCCAGTATTCACCAGCCGAGATACCAGGAGGCATTTCCGGGACGTTGTGCTCAAGGAAAATGAAGGAATTGCAAGACAGAGAATTGATAGGGTCAATGGGAATGTCAAGATGAAATAGGAGCCCGAGTTCTCTGGGCGCTTATATAAAATCAGGTGTATTCTCCCTTGTTCGGGTCGAGGCTTCGGTGGCATTCGGATCGCTAGAACTGGAACTGCAGGGCACCTTCGCTGACCTCTGCCTGGGCAGGCAGTTGCAATAAGCGTCATGAGTTGGCCAGCGCTTACATTGCCAGGCTCCGTATACGAGCTTTGATCCATGGATATCACGTCCAGCAGTCATGGCCAAACCCCCGACCGTCCTCTCACCTCAACCAGCCCACCGACACGGAACACGTTAATGTATAGGCCAAGCCACGCGTGCCTCAATAATACGTCTTGGCTGTCGACTGGACATATCCAACATGCAAGTGTACGTCGAAATAACAATGACAAGAACGCTAATGCCCATCATACAAATCCGCACAAGAGCCACGAGGTCTCTCAAGTATCACATGAACATGGGGCCGAGAAGTCGCAGCAACAATGAGAGCGGCTCAAGTAGCACAGAGAGCTATTATAGAAACACACATCGGGACTCAATGCGAACTGGCACATCAGAAAGGCTGCGCATACATTTTGTCTGAATAATTGGCCGACGTTCGAACTGATCAAGCGACCTGAGTTGATAGCCCCGGAGAGCGTTCGCAGCGCATTTCACGCCGGAAAGTGGCGAATACTTCTAAAAATGTTGTGCGCCTCGCATTCGATTCGACATCCGACCCATGTAACGACGATCGCAATCCAACAGTTATATAAAAAGTACTTGTACATAAATGACAACAATAGGAATATCGGTCCATATAATCTGGTTATTTAAGATTGTCCATAAAGGATCTGTGACTCCGCGGTGATAAATCGCAACGAACCTTGCTTGGATATGCTCATCGATAATATGGTTCCCTCGCATGCCAGACACACCGAAAAGCCAGTCATCCACGGAAAGTTCGCGTATACGTCAACGAGCTTCCTGTCCAAAGTGAAGTCTGCCTTTTGCGTCACCAGTGGAAGAGCGCAAGAGAGACCATGAATCGCAGGGTCTCCATGATGGATATGAGCTGTCCATCCGGGGTATGAATGAAGCATTTTTCTAACTTTGATGAGCTTTGCGAAATCTCATGAGGATCTTCATGGAGGAGCAATTCGCCAGTTACATACAGAAACGGAAAGAGCCATTGCAGGAATCCACGTGATCTCCCTCGGGCACGGTTGAGATCGCACTGAGATCTGAGGACCCAAGTCTCCCGCTTTCCAACCGCAGCGTGCACTGTGCCAGTCATGCCCACGCTACTTATTAATGGCGACAACTATCGATACACTGTGAATAACAGAAGACAAACCTCCCCATGAAAGCGTTCTTAGTGTGCCCAGCGTGCTCACTGGCACTTTGTCCGAGTCTGGCGCCTATTTTTCCAACCGCACTGTGATGCACTCCTCATGTCTAATATACTTCTTACCTGGGGAATATACTAGTCCATCAATGCCTTCCGGCAGCAAACTCCAATAATTAAAGGGCAATTCGCCATTCTGCCTACCCACAGATGTCCATTCTTGGAGCGCGGACTCGCCGAGCCAGGCGTACGTAGCCGCGTAGGGCACCGTAGTACCAAAAAATCCTAGAACTCTGAATTGCTCGTCTCTTACTTTGTTTACTTGAAGCCGAGCCACCGGACCTCAGTTAGCCTGTATCAATGTCCCCTGGGGTGAGTGGAATTCTACTAATCGTGATATGGATATACGCTTGGTGATATAATACAGCCGAAAAAATATTTCTATCCCACGTCCTATTTTTGTGCGCACAGAAGGACTTTAAGAACGCCATGCTTCTTTAGCGTCTCACCCACGTCTCGCCCAAGAATAGTGCGCAAGATGCACCCCACGCTCCTTTCACCCACACTCTTTTATATCGTAACACTGCTCGTCGTAGTGCCTGTAAGTGTTTTGTTCATATCTGTTTCTTTGCAGAACTCCTCATGAGTTGTCACGTCATGGTAGTTCGTAAACGCGGGCGCACCATACATTCTTAGCAGGAGCCTCCGCCATAGTCACCTTCGCCATCTCCGACTCCAGCAGCGTGATGCCATTAATGACCTTCCTGCTGGTTGGACCCAAGTCGGATGCTACACGTTAGTCGCATACCCCTTCCAAACGAGGTATCAATTTTCTGACTTTATTTCAAACTAGGGATAGTGTCGCTTCGCGCACACTCGCATCCGGCGGCTATACAGACGCGCAGAGCATGACTATCGAGAATTGCGTGAACTTTTGCAACACTCGGAATTTTTTCTATGCCGGTGTCGAAAATGGTCAGGAGTGCTGTAAGTGGTGTTTACGCGTTGCCCATGGCCTCCTTTTCTTTCCTATCTCTGTCATTCAATCTGATCAAACGATTTGGGAATAAGATTGTGGGAATGCTATTTCCAACGGGACAACTGCACCGGAATCAGATTGTGGCGTTCCGTGTAACGGCAATGTGAATGAGAATTGTGGTGCCAGCCATCGCCTGAATATGTACCGGAATGGCGTTGCATCTCCCCCCGTCCCTGTCACCGCACCGAAATACGGACCATGGGTTTCTTTGGGATGTTATAGGTAAACTACTTCGCTTTTCGATGAAATGCGGATTACTAATGGTTGCATTAGCGATATCCCAGATATGAGGGGAATGAGGACTCTCAGCCAGCGAACAGCCGTCCTTGGTGGTGCATATAACAACAGTGTTCAAGGTTGCACCGATGCTTGCCTCTCCTCTGGTTACTCTCTGGCTGGAGTGGAATACGGTCACGAGTGCCGTAGGTACAATCTATCGCCTCGATTTGCTGCCCACTCACTGTACTTCCTGAAGACTGCGGTACCGCCATCAACAGTGTCGCTGTTTCTGCACCCCTGGCTGATTGTTCCATGCTCTGCACCGGAAATGGCTCCGAGTTTTGTGGTGGTCGAAACCGCATTAACCTGTACAACTATACCAGTACCAACCAAGGTATTACCTCCCCACTGGCAGGCTCCGTGACACCCACTGTGCAGACAACAAACCTTCCTGGAAATTGGCAGTATTCGCGATGCTTGGCGTACGTATACCTTGTATTCCTAAGTACCCGGAGCCACTCTGAGGCCGCTTACCATGATTGATAGCGAGCCGAGTGGTACCTCTGGGGTATTCCCATATCAGATCATGTTCCCCCAAAACAACACTGTCCAAAGTTGTCTTACACAATGCTCAACCTTTGGTTATCCCGCGGCGGGTATGGAAAATGGCAATGAGTGCTGTGTGTAATCTTCTGCAATGGAACGCTTACGAGTGTCACTTACTATGGAAACACTGTTCACTAGGGTGCGGCGATGTCGCGGATATCTCTAACAATAAAGGAACGACTGCCCCGGAAACCGACTGCAACATGCCATGCTCGGGAGACTCCTCACATCTTTGTGGAGGTTCCTCGAGGCTACAACTTTATCTTTGGAATGGTATACTAAACAACTGGCAAACCCCTTCCAATATGGGCCAATACGTGGTATGCACGAAATTCTCCTTCCTATACATGCGTGCTAAGTGCTACATGTTCATGCAACCTAGTACATCATCGACGCTCCCATACCTGCGATAGTTGCCACCGTCGGTATAAATGGCAAGATATCTTTCCTCGAGAAATTCGGCAATTCTGAGATAATGTCCTCTACTGGCGCTTACGAACTCGACTTGAGTCTCCTCGACCAGCCCGACCGCGCTTGGCGCACAATGCATACCGAGACCAATACTTGGTGCTCTGCAGCCGTCGTACTTCCGGACAAGGCAGCCCGTGTTTTCAATGTTGCTGGCTGGTCAGACGACGCTGCGCAAGGTCTACGTTTTTATGCCCCTGATGGCTCGCCTGGCGTCGATGGCACCAATGACTGGGAGGAAAACCCGCAAACCTTCCATTTACAGGTACGCTGGCGCATTCACTCCCACAGCATATGTAAAGTTTTGGTGCTCAATGAATTCACCATACAGTCTCAACGTTGGTATCCGACCGCGCTTGTTTTATCTAATGGCAGTGTTGTTGTTATGGGCGGCTCGGAAGGCGCAGGCGGAGCGAATAACCCAACGCTTGAGATTCTCCCTCGGATTCCCGGAGGTAATACGCAAGTCTACCTTGACTTTCTCCAGCAGACGGCCCCGAATAATCTCTATCCATTCCTTCATGTTCTCCCTAGTGGTGGCATATTTGTCGGTGAGTTAGAAATAACCGATTTCTCTAATTCCCCTCTTTGACACTCATGGGCAGGGTATGACAACGAGGCACGTATTCTTGATCCGGGGTCATTCGTCACCATCAAAGTCCTTCCCAACATCCCTGGTTCTGTCGATGGCCCCGGCGCAGGTCGAACTAGCCCGAATCAAGGCTCATCCGTACTACTGCCCCAACATGCTCCTTACACTGACCCAATTAGTGTCCTGATCTGCGGTGGTTCCAACTTTGGGATTGCCCTGGATAATTGCGTATCCATACAGCCCGACTCTGACAACCCAACGTGGGCTATTGAACGAATGGTTCGTTCATTCCTTCCCGATCTCATTAAGATCACAACATTAACAGATATATGAATGTAGCCCTCGAAGCGTGTCATGCCTTCCATAGTGCCGCTCCCAGACGGCACTTACATGATCATGAATGGCGCGCAACAAGGTGTCGCGGGCTTTGACCTCGCAAAGGACCCGAATCTATCAGCGCTGTTGTACGACCCTTCCCAACCTGTTGGCTCGCGTATCTCGATACTCAACAATTCAACAATCCCCCGGATGTATCACTCTGAGGCGACGCTTCTCCCCGACGGCCGCGTGATCGTCTCAGGCTCAGACCCTGAAACGCGCGGATTACCCGAGGAACTACGCATCGAGTTATACATCCCGCCATACCTCAGCCAGGGACTGACCCAACCCATCGTGACGGTGCCGAACACGGACTGGGCGTACGGCGGGCAACACCAGATCAACGTTCAATTGTTCCAGGGCCAGACGATGCGTGTTTCGCTCATTGCGGCAGTGTCGAGCACACACGGTAATGTCATGGGCTCACGCACCATCTTCCCTGCCTTTTCGTGCCAGGGTACCGTCTGCACCGTCACTGCACCGCCTAATGCACAAGTCTCGCCGCCAGGATGGCACCAGTTGTTTATTCTGGATGGTCCGACGCCATCGCATAGCGTTTTTGTTCGCATTGGTGGTGATCCTGCACAGCTGGGTAACTGGCCCAATCTTCCTGGCTTTAACCTTCCGGGCGTATGAGCGTACCTGTAACCGAGTACGCGCACAAAAAAAAATTGCTTCTTTTCTTGACTTGGGACTCTTTGCGTTGCGGCCTTTTGCCTCGGACTATCTCTCCAACCGGACATTTCATGGCTTATTATTCATCGGCCAGACTATCATCTCGTATATTAGATTATTTTTACCAGCTATCTCTTCCTCCCTCTTGGTTAGATGCAGACCTCTTGAAAATCCGATCACGCCTACCGTTACATCGAATAACTTAGTACCACAACATGATCATATTCGATCACCTCGCTCATTTCCCACCCTATTCACACAAAATTAGAATTAGTACACGGTTTTACTGTAAATAGGCCGCCAGGGTATCGATAATATTTCGTGCGGTATTATTGTAAATTGAGTCCGTGCTACGTGGCGAAAAGAAAAGGGCGGGTTGGCTCGCCTGCTACTAGTAACCATCATCATCATCATCTGTCCTGAGATCCGCGGCCAATCATCCATCATGGATGCATTATCGCTCACGCACTTTTCGCGCATGCACCGACTAACCGAGTGAAGATGCAATGGTACAGTATTCGTGCTGTACAGTGTCCCCGAGTCAACAACCGACAGAGCCATATGCATGCCTGCGTGATAGCCGACGTTTGATCAGATTATCAGAACCGATTCTCTCACGCACTGGTCTCCTTCATAGGTCCAGCACACCCAACTTGATCTTCTAAATTAACAACAAAAGCTGCGCAAGAGCAAACTTAACAAAATCCCAGGCAAAGGAGGGTATGATCCTTTGACAGATTATTTTTCATGTTGCCTGTACCGTAAGTTACGTCGACACGAGTCACTGGCATTCACGACGACACTTCAACCGCCAGGCGCTCCCACCCGAGCGCTTGGCCCCACGACCTCCACATCCTCTCGACCACCCTCAATTTTTCCTCCCTGCCTAGCCTCGGATCCTCCAGATCTCCGACGTCCTCTAAGAAGCCCTCCCTGAGCCGGCTCCTCAGTGGCAACTTCGTCTCCGCGTACTGTCGAAGGGAGGACACGGAGAGCAGCAATAAGCCGGTGGTCAGTGGCGGGATCGCGCTCTTTGTGCTTTTTGTATCATGTTGTTCCGCTTTGACGTGAGTGCCGTGGTGCTCGTGCCTACGTGTGCGCGGCTGCGTGATGAGGAGGCGCTCTATGCGGCGCATAGTCAACCAGGCTGACGTACGCCGCCGCCTCCCGCCACCTACGTGGCTACTGCTGGATGCGATGAGCTTGCCCATGATACCACCCATGACATATATAAGTGACAGTGCAGGCGCAACACCGACAAAGGCAAATGTGAGCTCCTGTGACTTGAGGAGCTTATCGATTCCTGCGAGCGCCTGGTCGACGTCCACCTAGGAGGATAGATGCTATAAGCCAAGCCCGTCAACGCGGGCAAATGGACGTACCTTAGCCTTCTGAATCTGGATGAAGGCAGAGCGCAGAAGTGTCCCAGAGACGGTGGAACGAACAGGACTCTTAATATCTTCCTCATAGATTTGGAGTATAGGCGTGAGATCGCCGAGGCGTAATTTATTAGAAAGGCCATCGAGTTGTGCTGGGCTGTAGTTCAACTTGTCCCTGGCCAGTGATAGTGCCATACGTTCTAATGACTGCAAAGCAGAAGTCAAGGCAAGGAATTGTGGATGGCGGATACATACCTCTAAATCGGCATTGATGCTCCCTTTCTGGACGATAATACTGTCCTCTCCGCCTGTGCGAACTGTCTTTGCAATGTCTGCCAGTGGCTCTACTAACCATCCCCGCCAGAATCCTTTCATTGTCTCCCACGTCTCCTTAGCCAGACAAAATAGAGTATCTTGGGATGCACTGATTCTCTGGATAGCATACAGTGTTAGTGGTGGCAAGACAAGAAGGCGCGGCCAGATTCTGACGAGGCGACTTGGACGAAGAAGAGAATAAGTGCGGAGGTCCTCCTTATGTAGAGACGTGTGGATGGGCAAAACCCTGGAGGATGTAATAACCAAGGCGTCTAGAAGAGACGTGGAAGACCCCAACTTCGCTGCATCTACGCGCTGTTGGCCGACTAACACCTGGTCTACAACCTGTAGAAATGCTGCGCGCTCGTCCAAATCATTTCGAAGGGCACGTGAGATATGCTCATGGTGGTTTGCAAGTTCACCAAGGGCTTCGGCTCGCTCGTCACGAATGCGCTCAAGCTCCGAGCGTTTGACATGGACCTCTTGGTTCGTAAGTTGAAGGGGTAAAGTGATATAATGGAGGATATATCGGGCGGCAAGAGAGAGGACATGCCATAACGACCGACTGGCTGAGGCGATGATGTTGGAAGGTGACGTTGATGATAGAAGAAAAGACGAAGAGTGTAGGTACTCGCCAAGTGGCGCAAGTGGTGGTGGTACGACACTAGGATGTGTACGAAGATGCGGGAACATGGAAGCTGTCATAGATATAGGCCGCCAGATATCCCTGTTGAGAAGCCCACGAATTGACGAGGGCTTGAAGACCGAAAATGAAATGGGCTGGGTATTAGAGTGCAACACATGAAGTACATCTTCGAAGAGATTGGAGATGCGGAGGGGCAAGGCTAGAAACAGTCGCAAGTTGCAACAACAAATAGAGGCGAGTTTGGAGGATGACGCACTTTGGACGAGGTGGTATGCTACCCTCAGCCGAGACCGCTCGAGGTCAGCCCACCACTGAGCCTCTATCTCTGAATTAATTGCTTCCGACAAGAGGGTATCCAGTGCCTCCGCGTAAACTGCAGCAACCAGTCTACCGAGCACGGCATCTTTCAGAGCTTGCTCTTCACCGTCGATACTACGTGAAGCGTATCCTCCCACGAGCTTGCCATCTTCTTGCAGGTACTTTATAGCGTCTCTTGTACGGTTTGGAGAGAAGGGTGGCGAAAGGGACAGAAAAAGAGAACGAAGAACGTCCTTGGATGGGTCAAATGTGGAAGAAAGGGACGACTCCGGTGTGACCGGCGACGCTTGAGGTATTTTCCACTGAGATGGTGATGGACTGAGGATGAGTTTGTCCGTTATATGCGATATTGACATCACTCGACCCCGTCTCGCGTGGAATAAGTAAAGAGGTGACCGTCGTAGCAAGCAAGTTCATCTATACACTATGATCATCCCTCCATGCTACCCGCCCAACAGTCCACTGATCACCCCACATCACTCGTTTATGATACGTTTTACGTAGTTCACGAAACTCCTTCACGAAGTCATCCACCTCTTTTCCGTTCGCAGGAGTCGCCTCGGGCTCAGATGACGTCGACCGCACGAAAGTGGATGCAAGGGCCTCAGACAAGTCATCCTGCGCCGTCGCGGCATGTCGGAGGCGCATGAGGAGAAATTGAGGTGCGAATCGCTGAGATCATTGTGAGCAGAGTGTATAACTACGAGGACATCTGCAGAGTACGGTGGAGTACCTGGTAGACTTCTTTCTGTTCACGTTGTAGCTCTGTCCACCTGGCTTCTAATGCTTTGGCTTCGTCAAAGGCTTCCTTGGTCTCCGAACGTAGTTTGTATAGTTCGTCCTGAAGAGCAAGATTCTGCTCTGGTATCTTCGTATGAGGATGGATAAGAACCAAAGGTACTTGATGTCAACGCACTCGCAATCGTTTCATTCGCATGTCCGAGCTCCGCTTGGCCCTTATACAACTCCTTTACCTTGGAAAGAGTATGAAAGGTGGCTTGGAAATAAGCCGGATCTGCAAGCATGTCTTCCAAGTCCTCGCGTCTAGATGCATTGCCGTAAGCTATGAGAGTCTTATACATGACATCGGCATAAAATGCACGTTAGGTATGATAGCTCAGGGAACTCTGTAGTTAGGGCTGTCTGAATAGACTGAATAGACATAGCGTTGGAGGAGCAGAGGAAAGGTTGCGCCACGTGCCCGAACCCGTCCGGCCTCTAACATTCCTCTAACATGCCCGTCGTCCTCCTGGCGAGATAATACAAACACAACACAAAACTCTGAAGCTGGGTCCGGGGCTCCAGCAATTTTCCGACCCTGGAGGGAGGACATCGAACATTGTGACGCGCGCTGGGACTTTGGAGCAGAACGCGAAGGGAAACCAGTTCTGGGTCGAAGGGAATTCGCGTCGCGTGGGTCTCTCGGCCGCTCATCTGTCATTCTGTCGTCTTATGCTTGGACAAAGTACGTGCCAGCCGCACAAGAGTTTGTTGTCGGCATCGTGAGTGCTCGACAGGGTGAGGGTTGGAGAGTAGATATTGGCTCCGCCCACCAGGCGTCCTTGATGGTCTTGCCTTCGAGGGGCAAGTAGACGAAATCGACCGAACTTAAAAGTATGTTGGGTATTGATCTTGTCAGATCGAGAGGTTAATAGACGTCAGGTTAATTCTCTCGTCTATGCTCGCGTTTCTCTCGCCCATAAAGATATGGAACCAGAGCTCGAATGTTTCGACGCGCAGACACGCAAAACAGAAGGTTTTGGAGAACTCAAGGGGGGATTTTTGGTACGCTGTAGTCTTAAAATGTCCCGAAAGTACGTGTTCTTCTTTACCAATTGCTTTGGCTCATGGAAATAACATAGCCTACTGAATCCGAACTACTTCCTTCTGCCTCTGCTTGGATCACGCTTTCCTCTAGATACAGCGGTTGGCGTGAATGGGAGGGTCTGGGTTAGTACCAAGGAGGTCAAACAGACAATCATCGCGGCTCGGTGTATCGAGGCTGCTGACCCGGACGGTGGCGGTATGGACCAAAATGCTATCAAGAGATTTATCGGCACCCTTGACCTCTAGCATTCTGAAGTCCAGAGGGCTCACTTGCATTAGGAAGAGGGTATGTGCGATCGCATAAGGTGAGGAAAGCAATGTAGCAATGTCTATAAATACAAAGAAAACATAGTTCATCCCTGAAGTGGCTGAGTGAGCAGGTCACGCGAACGAGGCCAACGCAGGTTCCACTCGCCTCACTGAAACATTGACCGGCTGAGGAGGTCAATCATCGTCGGCGACGCGAACCCGTTTGATGGGCCGTCGGCCACCCGCTGTAGTGGCACTACCTTCGTCGTCGCTCACGGTCCCGACACTTCGACGACCAGCGGCCGCTCGTTTTTTCCGCTGATACTCTCGGTCACGGTTCTTCTTTAGTTGGGCGGCCGTGAGCTCAGGTACCCGAGGTGCGGGAGGCAGGACAACGGTAGTGAGTCCAGAGGTTGACTGTTTGAAATCGTCCATATTGGCGGCGTCTTCTTCTCCCTCACCAGATAGTTCCAACGACTACGTATAGTTAGCGTATATTAGTATTTTGATCATGCAATAAATGCGCGAATCATACCCTCTGATATGTCAAGCTACTCGTTGAGAATAGCCTGTCTGCGTCACTCAACTCGTACCGCTTTTTTGTCACCTGGTTTTTCAAATACCCCTCGAATCCATGGATAATGTTCCCGCCGCTGTGCGCCGACGTTTCTATAAGGTATTGTCCTTCGAGGGTGTGTATCTGGACTTCTATTTGAGCCTAGGAAAGCGATAAGTGGTCAATGAATTAGACAGAAACATGATTTAACGCACCAATTGTTTATCCAGAGCGCGCCTTTTTACCAGGGCTTGTATCAATTCCTTTTTTGCCGTCATTATACGGTTTTTTTCCTCTGCCGTTGGGATCGGTCCTTCCGTGGCCGCCATGATGGCTGCGACGCTGCGTGCAGGCCAGACGGGGATGTCGGAATCCGGGCCGCTGATCAAGTATGCACACGAGTGCTACACGTGACCTTATTATGTAAACGGGACGCGCGTCCGATTCAGGACCAAGTGTCTCTACGGTTGCGATTGTTCATCATCATGTCCTCACTCCCTCCTGCAGAGCACCCAAATAATGATGGCCAACCAAACGACGCGAACAAGCCAGAGTCTGATGACTCGTCGAGTGCACAAGCGGAAGTCGCCGAAATGGATACAACACCCGACCAGCCCCCAGAGGAGACCTGGGACGATATTCCCGAGGAAATCATGGAACTAGACACGGAGGATGTTCTGACGCGTATTCGCCTGATTGACAATGATATAAAGGTGCTTTTTTCCCCATTTGTTGCGATGTAAGTAAAATAATCATAATCTTTGCGGCTAGGTCATGCGTTCAGAACAGTTGCGGTTAAGCCACGAGCAGAGCGTTATGAAGGAGAAAATTAGGGACAATGGTGAGAAGATAAAACAGAATAAGGTACTTCCTTATCTTGTGGCGAATGTCATTGAGGTGCGTTCAAGGCCTTGTCGGCGACTTCGTAATTCATATCATTCTACCGCTAAGATCTTAGACGTCGATCCTGAAGGCCAAGAGGACGGTGCAAACCAGGATCTTGACTCTATGCGTAAGGGGAAGACCGCAGTCATCAAGACGTCCACCCGCCAAACCGTTTTCCTCCCACTTATCGGTCTCGTTCCCCCAGAAAAGCTGGAGCCACAAGACCTGATTGGCGTCAACAAAGATTCGTACCTTATCCTTGACACGCTACCTGCAGAGTATGACTCGCGTGTGAAAGCCATGGAAGTTGACGAGCGACCGACGGAGACCTACACGGATATTGGGGGCTTAGAAAAACAGATTGAGGAACTGGTTGAAGCTATTGTTCTACCTATGGAGCAGTCAGACAAGTTTAAGACACTTGGTATCACGCCACCCAAGGGCTGTTTGATGTACGGGGCCCCAGGTGAGCAAATAGTTGCATGCTGCGTTTTGCTCGAGTGTTCACCCCACTAAGGAACTGGAAAGACTCTTCTCGCTCGAGCCTGTGCCGCACAGACAAATGCCTGTTACCTCAAACTTGCCGGTCCCTCACTGGTGCAAATGTTCATTGGTGATGGAGCCAAGCTCGTCCGTGATGCATTCAAGCTGGCGAAGGAGAAGGCACCGGCCATCATTTTCATTGACGAGCTTGATGCAATTGGCACCAAGCGGTTCGACTCGGATAAGAGTGGTGATAGGGAAGTGCAACGCACGATGCTCGAGCTTCTCAACCAGCTCGATGGCTTCAGCAGTGATGAAAGGATTAAGGCACGTCGGCACGTTTGGTCTACGTCTGTGTATTTATTTGTTGTCCAGGTCATCGCCGCAACAAATCGTATCGACATTCTAGATCCGGCACTTCTTCGTTCAGGTCGACTCGACCGTAAGATTGAGTTCCCACTACCAGGGGAAACTGCTCGTGCACGTATTCTTGAAATCCACTCTCGCAAGATGTCGACTGGCCCAGATGTCAACTTTGAGGAACTCGCGCGTAGTACAGATGAATTCAACGGCGCACAATTAAAGGCAGTATGTGTTGAAGCTGGCATGATTGCGCTACGTGAGGGTGCAACCAAGCTGGGACATGAACACTTCATCAGTGGCATCGCGGAGGGTGAGTCGTACTGCCCTGTCAGATTCAAGTATCGAAAATTGACGCATGCCCCAAATCCAGTGCAAAGCAAGAAAAAGAATGACCTGATGTACTTTGCCTAGTCCCCTCTAGATTACCCTTGCTATTCCCCGCACCACACTCATACTGTACATCCACAAATGTTCACGGATTTATTCTTTGGTCGATGCAGTCGGGCAAGTCTCCGGCAGCTGTCCCGAGAATACCCCCATCCGCTGGGATGATGATCTGAAATGGACAAATCATTATGGCTTAAAGGCATTTTTTTGTGTTGTCTCCAACGCTTCCGAATAATTGTGCATGGCACTGACATGGGGATGACATGCTGGCGGACATACAACACTATGGCGATCAAGTTATATTAATGAAGAGTCAAAAGTATTTCCCGGCTCGGTTTTCACACCATCGTGAAAGTAGAGTGGATCGATCACTGGGGAGGGGCGGTGATGCCCTGACTTCTTCGAAGGTATACATTCTATTGTGCGCGCCCAGCCGCAGGCACGCTTTCTTGACTCTTCTCGGCGGCGCTCAGACAAGCTTGAGATAGTGCATTGATGTTTGGAGCCAGGTAATGTTTGTAGTATTGTTACTGCACAGCTACTCTATTTGGACACATTTGTTTGTCAATTGATTACTGTACTGTACACCCTCGCAATTTAGCTTGAGTGCACCATTTTCTTTCCCATCCTGTCATGTCCTCTAGTAAGGAATGCTTCGCTCTGCGCTTTCGCGACAGAAACGTACTCGTGTTTCCCGACCAATGCCCCCATTATTCAGTGAGTCTCCCTTGCAACCACGGCGCTGCACGGCGCCAGTGTAGGTCTGACTGCCGCAACCCCACTGCAGGACATCCTTGCGCTTGTAAGGACCACTTTTGCGTCCTTGCAACACACGGCAGTCGAAGATATTGTGTTCCTGGGGGGTGGCAAAGATTGCCCCTGGTGGTGCGGGGAGATTGAGCTCTCAGAGAGAGCTTGGGAGACTTTCTCCCACAGCTGCAATACGTTACTGTTGCTTTAAAATGGGGTATGTACTACTACTACCCACTGGCCTCGGAGGACTCTACGGAAGTCATTGACTAGAATCCATTAGAAATAGTTCAAAGAGAGCAGCTCGCCGAAAAGGTAGAATCAAAGCTGGAGTCAGACTCGGAGTAAAGCCTGAGCTTTCTAGTAATAGATGGTCGTGATCATTCTGATCCACTTGTCATATTACTTACAATTGTATATGCATCACTTTTCTCTCTGGGCACGCGGCTATGGCCGTTCTGGTTATAATTACCATCTCGCGTGTCGTGCTGCCGCGACTCGGTCCAAATGGTGCGAGTCGCGGCAGCTGGGCACTACCGCGGCGTGTGTGCGGAACAACCGCCGCTTTCCTGTGAACGCGGAACATTAAAACAACCTCTTCATCTCACTCACAAACGTGGGCTAATCTTGCTTTGCCAGCATGTCGTTTCCCAGATGTGATACTTATAATTCAGAGCATTAGTCCTGTGCAAGATCTATCAATGATTTATGTCCACTGTCTTGACGCATGCACAGTGGTAGTATATAACAAAGTCGACCTTCACCGTTATCTCTAGTTCCTTTGCTTCCCCTAACACTACTCGGTACTGGATAGTGCGTTTGCCTTTTCCTTCACTTTTGACTGGCTAGTCCATGACCTTTTCTCCAATTTCTAGCCGACTTCTGTTTGCTCTGTACTTTGTGTCCTTTCTTTTCGACAACCCCCAGTGAACGTTGTGAACACTCACCTTGACTATTAACCAACAACGTCGTCTAATCCACGTCCCACAAAATGCGTCCGTACAAGATAATAGCTCGAATCCTTATTATCCTCCCCATCATCAACTTCGCATTTGCGTTTCCTGTGGCAGTACAAGAGACACGTCAAGTGTACCCCGATGTGGTCCCCGATGTCGCGATAACCACATCGGCAAAGCGGGGTGCCAATGAGCAAATGGAAAAGCCATGGGATATGTACTCTGAAAGGTTCTCCAGGAAACCGGGCTCAGATCAAGCAGGTCCCAGAGGACTTCAAGATGAAGCGCCTAATCGTGGGTCAATGGATCCTCCTCAAACGGGCACGAGCGAGATTCAACAGCCGGAGCTGTCGAACTCTCCGTCCCTTGGCCATTATCAGAAGTCGCCGTTCGAAGCGTCCTTGGACCATTATGTGACGCCGCCATCCAATGCGCCCATGTCGTTGGCGGATCATTTTCTAGCGTCGCCACCCAATGTGCACCCGTCATTGGCGGATCATTTTCTAGCGTCGCCTCCGATGTGCACCCGTCATTGGCAGATCATTTTCTAGCGTCGCCTCCCAATGTGCACCCGTCGTTGGCGGATCATTTTCTAGCATCGCCACCCAATGCGCCCACTTCGCCCGTGGGCGATCATCCGATGTCAACAGTCTCCAAGTCGCCGGGTTCGAGTGGGAGTAGTCTGTCGATGACGAATTTGCCAACGAAAAAGCTCACGTTCAAGAGTTTTCTGGGAAAGATGTTCAGCAAACTCAAGCTTTGGCGTCGTACCTCCGGCCCAGGCTCTGTCAGGGATGCGATGAACGCGGCCCAGAGGGAGTTACAAGGTCTGGTTGACACTGGAGCGTACGGTTCTGCTCTTCCCCGACTCACAAACGTTCTAACTTTATCATTTTCTCAGTAGAGTAGTTAGAGATATTGGAAAATCCTTGACCTCTGCAGCTAGAGGCGTCCGCCAACCTGCTCCTGGCAAACCTCATAAAGTCTCAAGAATCGACATTGGATGATTCTTCTAATCTGAGGGGCGAGAATGTTCCAAATTGTTGGCCAGAGTTAGTCTTCGTAGTTAGTAGTGCTTCGCTAGCGGATGTCGGCCTTTCGGTGCTGGAATCATCAATAAGGAATACAGAACGTTACATCATGCCAGCAGTGATCAAAAAGAGTGCTAAAAATTCAGTAAGCCAAGCATTCAATGCCAGTGAGCTGCTATGGTGTCAGCAATAGTGTTACAAGTGCAAGTTACAACGACTTACACACCGGAGTCATAGGTATAAATTCTCCCTTAAACTCTCCTACATGCATGAGCCTTGTCACCAAGTCATGGACCTCATGGCAGATTTTTGACTCTTTGTACAGTAGTGACACGAAGTGAATAATGGCTGACGACGACGACTGAGGTACTGAGGTATGAGACTCATGTGACCGTGTGGATCAACGAACGGTTACGAGTCGCGTCACGGACTCACTCGAGTCTTTAGCGCTTTAGCCGTCGCCGTCATGTCGAACTCTCCGAATTGGAAAACACTGTTCTCAGAAGGCATAGAGAGATTCCGACACGAAGACCTAGTCGGGGCTCTCAAATCTTTTGACGAGGTACGACTGATCTTTCCTTCCTTCGCGCTGTAGGCTCAGAGCATGACTTCTCCGTATTTTCGTTAGGCTATCCGTCTTGCAGATGGCGCATCTTATGCGCTACACGACTCCCGTGCGGCTGTCTACGAGAAGCAGGACCGTCTCAAAGACGCGCTGCGCGATGCGAAGAAAACCATCGACATCGCTCCCACTCAGTGGCATGGCTATTTTCGCTCAGCTCGCCTCTTTGCCTCCCTCAACAAATCTTCCGCAGCCCTGCGTATGTGTTCACTCGCGCTAGAACGCCTCGGCGAGGACTCAAAGCACGACGGACGACGGCGCGAACTTACGGCCCTGCGTTGCCAGCTAGAGGCACGGACCAAGTCCCCGATCGCGGGAATGCCCGTTGAGCTGCTCTTGATGGTGTTCGACCTTGTGTGCAGGCCCGTTACCGTTTCCCTTGTTTGCCGCCGATGGCGCGAGATCGCACTCTCCCATCCCACGCTCTGGCACTCGTTGGTGCTTGCAGAACCGTCGAAGAAAGCGCTTCACAAGGTGCAGGAGTGGCGCAGACGATCCCGCGGGCAGGTTCAGAAACTCACTATCCGAAAGTCGCTCGGCGGTGTTGTCTTAATACCACTGGATGACCACCAAATGATACATCCCGATGATCTTGCGATGCGAGACAAAATTATAGCCGAACTGCGTCGTTTAGATTTGGCGCACCTCAAAACATGCGACTTGGAGAATGTGGACGTAGCGTTGTTCCTAGCCGGATTGTGGGGCGACATATCCTCGCCTAGCCCACAATGTCTGGAAACCCTCTCTGTATCACAGTCACTACCCGGACGTGGGCCACCCTTTGGGAGAATCGAATGCACTGTTCCGGTGTGGACAAACATACGGGCCCTCAAAATCAGTAACATGAAGTGTCACTGGATGGCATTCACAGTGTTTGTTCGTGGTTTAACATCATTCGAGTGCAACATATCCAACTCTCCTATCGATTTCGAACCTATCCGTCACCTTCTCCAGGCCAACCCCACCTTGGAAAAACTCGTGGTCGGAACTAACACTGGTTCTCCCCCGCATGGCATTGATGTTCCGGAGCCCTTGATAATGCCACGCCTACGCCATGTCGAACTCAGCGGCGTAGCTCTGTCACCTCTCTCTACTCAAAATCTGAGTCTTCCTTCACTTCAAGTATTACGACTATGCCAACTCCCCGGTTCGACAATGATATTAGAAAATCTTGTTGGAGATCTAGGAACTTCCCTCGCGGAACTGGTCGAGTTGACGATGAAGAATTGCTCCTTCCAGATACTACCCCTCACTTTGGCGTTATTCTGCGCACCCAGGCTTGAAGTTTTGCAGCTCAGGGGCGACTTTGATGCTAATGCCGTTGTAGAGTCCTTATCATCACTTCCGACGCTCCCCCCTCTCCTTACCTCCGAAAGCCGGGGCCACGTCCCCACTGAACTACCCATCCTATGCCCTTCACTCACTGTTTTGGATCTTTCTGGATCCCCAAATCTGAGGACTGGCCCCGTTATGCGGTTAGTCAAAGAGAGACTTGGCTTGGCCGCTTCTCAGGACGTTGGGAAATACAGATTACCTGGACAGGATAGTGATCAGCTCGTTCCGTGCATTCGAACGCTCAAGATCGACGAATGCCCTCACATTGAGGCAGAGATACTGCCCTGGTTTCGGAAGAACATACCACAGTTTAGCTGTCGTTACGCCACGGAGAAGCGTGCCATGAGATGACGTCATCCGAGGCCGGGAAGGCCCGTTCCTCAAAGTCCCGTACATCTCATATGTCATCTTTTCCTCATCTTCCCGTTCCCATGACCACAGAAAGCAAGCAGACAAGTCCACTTCATGTTCCTCGCTTCACTCCTGCCAACTATGGCAGCTTCTTTCTGGCGGGTCAGTTTCGTCACTGAAGTTGCCTAAATGTTCTCAGACCCGCTTGCTTAGGAGCACTTTGTGCTACGTGCGCTTATGCACTCTCTGCATATGCGACATCCGTTCTCACTTTTCTTGAAGAATCACACATGGTGCCATGACTCGTAAGCACCTCTTCCCTTGGCTATCCTTATGCCGACGCCTGGGACTCCACAGCGATCGATGTCGTCAAAACGCGTATCCAAATTGACCCCGCACTTGCACACCACAGCCTCTTTTCTGGAGGGCGTATTATTGTCGCGAAAGAAGGTTCCTCTGCTCTCTTGACCGGCTTTGGGCCTACTGCTGTCGGCTACTTCGTCCAGGGCGGTGGCAAATTCGCTGGTTATGAGTTTTGGAAAAAGCAATTCGTGACTCTTGCTGGTGACAAGGACACGGCTGTCAAGTATCGCACGCCGATATACCTCGGCGCCGCGAGTATTGGAGAGTCTGTATCAAGTTTATTGTGTCAAATCACGAGTTGTCGCGCTAATGTGCTCGCGCTTAGGTTCTTTGCAGACATTCTCCTAACACCTCTAGAAGCCACGCGCATTCGATTGGTTTCGCAGCGCGGCTACGCAAACGGGTTAGCATCCGGTTTCATGCGCATTCTGCGCGAAGGTGGCGTACGCGATCTGTATGCTGGGTTCATTCCAATCCTGTTTAAGTAAGCTCTCGTCTTCCATTCTGTCTGCGCCAGCAGTCCCTCATGCATTTCTCGTCTAGGCAAATTCCATACGCGATCGGTCAGTTCACAGTCAATGAGTTATGCCATGAAGTTGCTTTCCGGAGTATGTCCAAGGAGACACGCGCCAACCTCTCACCCACTGCCAAGTTCTCGATCTTGCTTGGCAGTGGTGTCATAGCTGGTTTTGCTGCCGCCGTCCTTTCCCAACCCGCAGACACGCTGCTTTCGCAGATAAACAAGGGTCATGGGCCAAAAGGGCAGAATACTCTATCGCCTCGGCGTTCTGGCAAGGCAGAATGGTTCAAGGGCTTGTTTGCGGGTCTTGGCCCACGTATGGTGATGACGGCGGGCCTCGTGTCTGGCCAATTCTTGCTATATGATTCCATTAAACGGGGTGCGTGTATTTCAAGGTCCTTCTCGGATGTATTTGCTGATTAATGTTCAAATGGACAGCGATGGGTGCTCCACACGGCATCGAGATTCATAAGGAATCAGAAAGAAATAGAACACTTCAGATAATTACGTGAATTTCTTATTTAATGTCCTGCCGTGCTTGTTATACTCGACTAGAACCCGTCGATTGAGCAGTGATCCGTAATAAACTGGTGTTTTTGTCTGCAGCCGCAGCCGTCTCGTCCCGGTTTTGCGCATCGACACGCCTGCCGTATTTATTCCTCGTCCGTGCGGTCCATATCCCGGCCCAACACTTGTGCCAGTCTCGCCCTGACTTCTCCAAACGAAGCTTCCTGAGTCTCCAAGTCCCATTCAAGAAATCGTTGGCACACCGCCGACGCGAGATCCATGTCGAGCTGTTCTTCCTCGGAAATTGCTTCCTCCAAGAGCTTCGGAAGCTCGTGCACAGAAAGTAGCTCCCTGCGAGTAGGCAGCAAGACCAAATTCCAGTGGATCATCGTCAAGAGGTCGGATCCTTCAATCTATTATTATAGGGGACGTACGTGACATATTGGGCGCGCTGGACGATATGAGCCGGGACACCAAATAGCTGTGCGCAGCGTGCCGCGTGTGATTCGAGTGAGAGCCCATTTACGGCCCTAATCTCATGCCACTGAATCAGCAGGGCTGATTCCTCAACAATAGCATGATTAGAGCAACCTGTAGAGATATGTGATATTTTCGCCCTTGGTTATCGTAGTAGTCGAGGCGTCGTCGATGATCTCGCCGGTGCGCGTAGCGAACATGACCTCCATATGGATGAAAGTGATGGGCAGCTCTCGAGGATCGAGCGCGCCAGTAGAGAATAGCTCGTGAAAGTGTGTCGTGGCAATCACCTTTGCGCAGTCGGCGCCGCGGGCGAGTAGGTGCTTCAAGACTCCAGCAAAGAGGGCTGCACCGTCTGTTCAGAACAAAGGCAGGGAGGGACAAGAGGGGACGGTTAGGAACAAGGAAGAGGAAGCATGGCGTCGGTTTTTTTTAGAAGGCAAGTCTTTGTGTTAGATTCGGATATGTATACGAGCCTGCAGCAGCCGTTCCCTTCCCGAACTCGTCTAGCAGAATTAGGAGCGCGCCGTGGAGTTTCGTAGCGCCAGGGACACCTGGTTGAGGTCGATCATAAAAGACGATTGTACCTTGCGTATGGTATATGAAGCGACGCCGGGAAGATAATAATAAAAACAGTCAGTTACAACTCTACACGCAAATAAAAGCAAGAGCTCGATTTCGAGATTACTTTGGAGACCGACTCGCGGGTTTGAACGCGTGTGAAAACTGGGGGCGGGGCAAATAGAAATTAGAAATTAGAAAATAGTGATGCTTGTCGCTGCCGTATTGCATGCATGCATGGTTGAAACGCACTCTTATCTACGATGCCGAGTGTCGCGGACTCGGCGGGGACAAAGCTGTGACCATGTGGGCAAGAACCTGAACTTCACGGAAGAAGGGAAACCTCAACACGTGTACACGCACCACCCAATCTAAGGGTGTTGTTTGTTTGAAACCAGGCGTAGATATAACAGGTAAAGAGAATGCCTTACTTGTGACATCAACTGTATCAGCGCGGCCTTTTTTCAAGGTCGGGTTCCAAAATTTTCTCCGAAAGAATGATTATTTTTAGCGAGTGATGAACGCACCTGCTTGAGATAGACACTCTTGGCCATCATATCACGTTAAGACGCATGTATACTGTAAGTTCTGAAGGGAGGAGCCAAGATCGAGAGCTTCTTTACCTTTCCGCACGCATTAGCACCCGTGCATATGACCACGCTATTTCCCCGTACACTTCCTTCCGACATGAGGTCGTCACCTTCACCGTGAACAGCCGGGTATGACCCAATCCCCGCTCCGCCGACAATGAGGATGTCATTTGGTACGAACGTGTCGACGGTTTGTTCCTGCAGTGGGTGCCTGTATACATAAAAATACAATTGGCGACTGGGCTCCGATACCGAGAATACTCCGTACCGGCCCTGCTTGATATTGATCACGTTTTCCTCGCTCATTTGCGGTCTTCTATAATTGTACTGGTTCGTGGCCTCCGCAAAACAGAGGAGACAATCAAGCTCCGCGCAAATATCACAAGCTTCACTTATAGCCTCAGAAAATGGAAGGACCTTCTCTGCCAGTTCGTGTATGATTTCCAATTCTCGGTCTTTCCTCATTTCTTCAGGCTGGTGGCTTCCTATTCATCATAACGACTAGAAAACATACCGATAATCGAAGGATAGAGGTCTCCCAAATGTTTGTCCAGGTCTTGTAACGTGGTCAAACGTAAATCTAATGCACCTGGTCTGGGGAGGGAAAAAAAAACTTGCCATGCATCTTGTCATTTTTAAAATAAACGTGAGATCTAATAGAAAAAAAAAGGTTAATTAATGGACATTCTGTCATTTCTGGAATACGTGTACTGACTCGGATGAGAACTGAATACGCAAATATATCAGGTCCCGTAATTTGATCGGTATATATAAGAGATACCTGGAATGTCCAGCCATCCAGGACTTCTATCCCATCTCCGCTTCGCCATTCTTCCAGCATCGGCACGCAGACCAGAAAACCTGCCTTATAAGAAAGCGATCCAAAGACGCTAGACAACATAAAAACTATGCTTCACCTAACTGGGGGAAATAAACGACGTTCAGCGATGTCGCATAGGTCTCGGGGACAGTAGGGCTGATTCCCTCGGCAACTTTTGACTGGGTCGCATTAACTCCGCGTTGGGACCAGAGCCTAATTTGTCAATCTCCATTCACTCACGAGGACCGCATCTATGCCGTTGTATACATGCTTGCGATTGTCCAGCTCTTCATCAATGTGTGGGCGGACGCATACACGTTGCAGTAACGTGGACTCTTCCCAGTCAATCTGCACAAAACTGTAGTGTTGGATACCCGGATCGTATGATAAGAGGTGCACCATACGGTTTCATTTACCATCTTGCCGACTTCTTTGAAGGCCGCGTTATCCAAAGTGGTGATCAGCTGGTCGTGAAAATTAGTTCTTGCAAACTTGTACGGAAAAGGTACGAATACAGTTCAGGTACCTTTTTGACGATATCGACGTCTCCCGCCATGGTGAGTTCCCTGAGCTTATCCCGAAGTATCGCAGTGTGGAAAGTGAACTTTCACAAGTCCAGATTCGTTTGTAATGTGATGATACGGCACACCCGCCTCAAGTTCACTCTTACCTTGACAAGACTTTGCCAATTTGCGAGGTTAGCCCTCCCAGCCTTCAAGGCGGAAAGGATTCGAGGAATATTCTTGATTCCCCCTAGTTGGCTATGCATTATATTGGCGATGTCTAGGTTCTCGGGGCACGTGAAACACTCCACGGCATTGTGGCGGGAATTTATGACTTCAAGAGATAGTGAGGGTCGCAGGAGCCATGTCCGAAGGAGCGAGCGTCCCAGTGTTGTCCTGGTACTGTCCAGCGTACCTAAGGTATCTCGTCAACCCAAATGCAGCATTGCGTGGAGCTGGAGCGCGGACCGAACAGTGACAATCCCTCCTTGGTTTTCGTAGAGTGGATCGACGCATGGCTTTCGTTTTCGAATACTTGCAAGGAACTTATGGCAAAACCCATCACCATCATATCAAGAACGTGCTTCATGCAAAAGGAGAGAGGGAAAAAATTCTCACAATAAGGCATCAGCATTAATTTGCATGGTCTCGTCCCTTTGTGACGCACGTGGGTGAGAGAGTGGACCACCTCAAATGGGAAAAACTCTCGGCTTACAAGGCCAAGTTCACTATCCCGCGGACATCTAGACCTCCGACCCCTCATGTTCTAAATCGCCGAGTGCTTTCTCCCTAATGAGATAGTCGAGCAACGCGCCTATCGAACCCAGCTATGAATGTGGGCGGGCGGGGGTCATGGTTCATACCAAACACGGACAAGGACGGGGACCTACCGCGAACGGGGACGAGTCGAGGGTAGCAAAGTTCGACATACGAATCGAGGCATTCCACCGTTTCAGGGTGGGATCCCCGGTGATCCGTCTCCGTTGCATAAATTCGTATGCGTTTCGAGGCTCCTCAGACGCATTTGGTTCAGGGGAATCTAGAGCTTCTTCGGGGAGGTCGGACAGGAGCCCAAGTGATAATAGATTGTTGCGCCCTCTCTCCGGCCTGAAGTCTTTCTGTGGACGTATCTGAAAGAAGCCTCCAGAAGCACCCACTGCAAAAAAAGGGAAGGTGATATTACTACCAGGAGCGCATATATTTATTATGCGCCGAAAGAGAAGGTTCGCACTGGAATCACTGCAGAGGTCCATGAATCTGTCATCGGCCTTAGAGCTGACAAGGCAGATGTCAGGGGTGACCTGATCCAAAACTGCAGCGCGAACCGCCGGTTTGAGAGAATATCAGAAAACTCTAAAATTTCATTATAGAACTAACTAACTTGTCCTAGTCACGTCGAAGTGAGACGTCTCTTGCGTGTCTTCAAGAACGTAGATAAGACAATCCACTGGGTCGTAGTATGCGCTACCAATTCGTTCCCTTCAGAGTCATTTGTTGTGGGGGTGAGAAATGGGCTGAAAGCATATATATGCGCATAATCGCCTTACGCCGAGTATGTGGCAGCTAGACAAATCTTCCAGGCAGTCGGCGACGCGTGGGTGTCAAGTGACGAAAAGATGTTGACATGAATGGACAAGAGCTACGCACCTTACATTCGTAGGTGTTCTCTTCCGAGTCATCTTGTTTGTCACCCTCCATATTACTATCTGAGTTCCACCGCACTTTCTTTCTACGTCTCCCATCAGGGTCTGGAGTATCTGTGCGCGGCAGTGGCTCCTGGACTGTTCCTAGCGAGGTTCGAGACATGAAGAGAGTCGGCGGCCTGGATCTTGGATGACGCGATGTCGCGACACGCGACACGAATACAAGACCACGTGCGCGAGATTGGCGCCCGCGTGAGCCCGCGCCTTGGCGCCGTAACTTGGCGACCTGGCGAGGCCACCACCTGACATTCCCACCTGAGCTGACCAGGAGACACTGGGCGCTGGCAGTTGCGGAATACGAACAGGTAGCAGATAGCTAGCTTTGACTGGAATATAGATGATATTTGAACAGAAGAATACGCGCACGACAGGCAATCCCACGACGCTCTATCTGTCGTTCTACTTTTTACTTTTGAGCAAATCCTTCGTGTCATCGCCCACTACTATGAATTTTTAAAATAGATCAGCCACTCCACTTTCTGAAATCACATTTCGCTAAAGCAGCTTACCGTTCAACAGGAGGGATTGTGCATCCAACATGACCTTGTTCCCAGACTCAGAAAGCAAAGTAGCAATGTCACGAGCAGCCTCCAATCTTCGCAATTGCAAGAATCCCTTGTTGTTCCGCATGGCCTCCCCAATAAGCTCAGCGCTCCGCGCCTCACCCTGCGCCCTCACAATAATGGACTAAAAGGGAAGTCGATCAATATGACAGCGTGTCAACGAGAGATGACAAATAGATTACCTGCTTCTCTTGAATAGCCTGATCCACAAGAAATGCAGCTCGAAGAGCAGTTTGTTGCGCAATCTTAAGAACATATTGAGGTATGATTCTATAGATGGAAATGGCGCATGCCCCGTACCTGCTTCGCTTCTACCGCATGTGTGAACTCAGGGGAAAAGGCGACGTGGGTGATCGATACGTCGTCCAAAACTAGGTTGAATCGGAGCGCGCGGTTAGTGAGGTTCTCCCGCACGAGCCGCGAGACCTGCATTGCAAGAATTCAGATATTACATATTAGGTATTAGAGGAAAAGAATAACCATTTCACGTTGTGTGATGAGTTGGCTGGCATTGAACTGTGCCACTACGCTCTTTAAAACCTCATTCACTATGGAAGGCAGAACGCGCTCGTCGAAATCTTGGCCAAGTTCGCGGTAGATTGTAGGAAGTGCCTGTGGGGATGGCCGAGACAATACACGACAAGTGATGTTAACCATTTGTAGGTCTACAGTCCGTATGAGATTCTAAGAAAGTGCAGATGAAAAAGGTCCGTGGCGAACCTTTTGTGCCTGTCAGGCTTGCGATGTTTCTCGGTTTCGCTCGAATGTCGAATACTATCGGTGTCTCGAGCCATGGAATCTAGAGCGAGTGTGTGTGCGTAGAAAGGCTAGAGGAGCTGCGTGAACACGTACCCTAAAATGCGTGCCCTCACTATACACATCCTCTGTCACACCATGTAGCCTGCAAACACCTATCAGACGGCGAAAGCGAGAGGCCTCCAACTCGCGTACCTGGTATATTTGATGGCGCGGTGACCTCCGTCAACTGCATTTGGGTCATTTAGTCTGTTATCCAGGATACACGATGGGGAGTATGCTTACCGTTGAACAGGCTCGCATTCAAGGCCAGACCCCCGGCAATGAGAGTGATAAGCAGGCCACCGCCTGCAAATAGACCTCGTGGAGAACCCCCCGGAAAGCCCCCACCGCCTTGACTAACGCGCTGCAGCTGCTGTTGAGCAAACCTGCGGAACGCCTCTTGTTGACTGTTCATGACGGCCGGGGGAAATAAGGGTAATAATGACGGAGGTGGCCGGCTGGCCGGAGATGTCAGCAGGGCGGCGATTGCCGGGTACGGGTGACAGATTTGAGGGGAGGTCAATCATACGATAATCCTAGTCTATTCGTACGCAAACGTATAGAAGTGGTCCAAGTGAGGTCCACTCTCAATTCTTTTAGAGTGCAACGTCTACACACCATCCCATTCCACATTACCATCGATATGACCTATTTCACTGACGCTCTGAGCGGCATTGTACGTCACTTTTACATCGATTCAGTAGCCTTTCCTGACATACCGATTGTCTCACAGCTCGGCTGGACCTCCATCGCTACGTGGTGAGCACTAATACCCCTTGCGCATGTTGTGTACATAGTCTAATTTACGTATTGCACGTAGGGTTGTCGTCTACACACCACAACTGTACAAAAATTTCACCTTGAAATCGGGGGAGGGTCTCAGCGTCGCCTTTGTTGTCATTTGGCTCGTTGGTGACTTGTGCAACCTGATTGGAGCGAGCAGAGCTGGCCTTTTGCCAACGGTCATCATCCTAGCCGGATACGTGCGTCACTTTCTGTTACCGGCCTCAGCCTCTGACGTCGTGCTTTGTGACAGTATACCCTGTGCGATACCATCCTTCTGATTCAAATATACTATTACCGTTGGATGAAAATGGGGACGCCGGGGCGCCGACAAATACAACACGTTGGAGACGTTGAAGAAGCAACGCCGCTGGTTACTTCAAGTAATTGTGACAAAGAAACCGAAAAGGAACGTTCCCTGAAACGCCACGTATTGGAATACATCGGCATGATCCACTGCCTCGTTGTGGCCGGCATTGTGGCCTGGGCCGTCAGTAAAAAAGTTCAGGGGAGTGATGCTGGAGGACGGGCCGAAGAGATCGTGGAGTGGAAGAGTCAATTGATGGGTTACGCCAGCGCAATGCTATATGGTAAGCATTTTCTCACACTTTGAGACTGGTTATGGTATCGATGGTATCTCCCAAGTGGGATCACGTATACCCCAAATATGTGAGTGATTGGTATAACCGTCGGAGACGGATTAGACTAAGAGATGAATCAGTGAAAAACTTTGACACGGAGTGTCATGGCCTTTCCCCCGGACTGTTTGTGTTTGCGATCATGGGAAACTTGACGTATGTGTTGTCTATATGCGTATCGTCGATGGATATGGGTCATCTGATGGTCAATGCGAGTTGGCTGGGAGGTGAGTTATCAGTCAAGAATACGGAAGAGTAGCTAAATGGGTTGGTATGAAGGGAGTGTGTTGACGATATTCTTTGATATATTTGTGAGTGAGAAGTGGTTGTATGCTTTAGTTGTACTGACGGGAAGGGATGGCAGGTGCTGGGACAATTTGTGCACTATAGAGGTGGAGGGAGAGAGGATTCGGAGTGAGCGGGGTTGGCCGGGGTGTTGAGAAGATGTCGGAAGTTGTAATCTTGCCTCGTTGCGGACCTCGTGTCCCTCGTGTCCCGTCCTTTTTGCCGCGGCGGTCCACGTTGCAGGTCTCCACTAGCGCGCCGCCCCCCGAACCTGGGCACGCTGTCGGCCTCGTGCGTGTCATAATCATTGCATGCAACAATGCCATTCACCGCCATTTATCATCGTGAGAGATGCCCTTGCAATCACAACCCGTCTTTTAAATCCCTTTCTCCTCTCCTTTCCCGCCACAAATATGTCTCCCTCTCCCCAACCCACCCTCTGAGGCCTCCCCCTTGCCCACCCCACCCTACCTATCTCTCCTCCTTCTATCCCCACTCTATTATACCCTGCATTTATAACCCCCTCCCCGCAAAGTCAATCCTCTTCCCAACACACCTCCCCGACGACCACATCCATCCTCAACATTCTCCATTCACTCCGTCCACATCACCACCATGTCTCGCTCGCAAATAATTTATCCACCACCATTCCCCCCATCCATGGATGCCTCATTTTCCCGTGTGCCCCGGGATGACCTAGCGCCAGTCACCTCTAAGCTTTCGGCGTCTCACACAACTCCGATCGACCCAATCCATGCTCCTCGCCGAATGAGGGTTCCTGCGGGTTTTTTCACCAATCCAGCCGGCACCACGAGCGTGTCCCTGGGCAGAGGGTCCGGTGCGGCGGTCGCACGCGACATCGCCACTTACAACGTACTGCCTCCCCAATCGAGTCATCCACGCGATGGTACTGACCCAGAGGCCTCTATCACGGATCTCCGTGAAGCGCTCTCAACCCTCGAATCCAAGATGGCGTCTCTCATGAGTGAACGCGAGCGACTCGAGAGAAGCCTCGAACAGGCTGTACGCCTCCAGGCACCTATTCAGCACCTGCCAAGTGAGCTCTTGGCCTCTATTTTTACCATTGGTGTTTTGGGTGCGGAAGAAGAGGATACCCTTATGCTGTCCAATATCGTGCTGGTGTGTCGATACTGGGCGGACGTCGCGATGAATACCCCCATCCTCTGGTCGCGCGTTGTGGTGAGCAATCACGTCTCCCTGGACAAGGCCCGTCGGCGATTGTCGCGCTCAAAATCGGTGCCACTTCACGTCGATATCAACTTCAGCCCGCAGATGGACGGCAGAGGCGGGACGACAGAGGCCATCATCCATGCCATGGATATCTTATACCCATCAATTTGGCGGTGGAAGTCTTTCCACTTATCGGTTCCCACCCGACCCCAAGCGCACGCCGCGCTGTCACGTTGCAAAGAGAAGGCTCCGATGCTCCAAGTTCTGCAGGTCCGCGTGTTCAACTCCATGCAAGATGACCACTATTCTCCTCCACCACTACCATTATTCGAGGGGCACTTTCCTCGGTTAGAAGTATGTTCATTCAACTCGTTCAACTTTGGGTGGGATCTTAGCATGGTTCGCGGCCTGCGAGTTTTGGAGCTAGGTGGCTATTGGAACAACTGCACGCCAGCAGTGGACATCATCCTCGACATCCTACGCGCTTCTCCGCAGTTAGAGGAGCTATCGTTGCGAAACATGTCCGACGTCGACCCAGAAACGTGTGCAATGTACGAGCACGAACCCCACCTCGACAAACGTTTCCCGTCCCATATGATCCAGTTACCACGGCTCACCAAAATGTCGTTTCACTACGCGGGCATCCAACGCACTCGGACGATTCTCAGTCAAATTGCGTTCCCGGCGCTTGAGAAGGTTGCGCTGTGTTACATGGACAATGTGACGACTTTGCTCAATCACCTAAAGCGGCAGTCTCTGACGTCGCTGCCATTGCAACACCTGAGAATTGAGGCGTCCTTTTTTGGCGAGTTGGAATTGGTTAGGCTCCTGAGTCGGACGTCCTCGCTGACGACGCTGGAACTTGTGGACGTGGAGGATGCTTCCTCTAGTCTGATCAAGGTGCGCATGACTTTCACTGTGAAGAATTCTCAGATACTGATATATGTATGCGTTCCTCGCTTTGACAGAGTCTCTCCGCTCCGACGACCACGACGACCTGGATCTGTCCCAAACTCGAGACACTGAGCCTCGATGGATGTACGACGCTTGACTGGGATGCACTGCGAACGTTCGTCGAGTCGCGTCTACCAGCACACGTACGGGCATACCCACGGCAGGCCGTACCGCCAATGCTCACCCTCGCCCCACCGGTATCCTATTCTGCGCAAGCATCGAACTCGAACTCAACCTCAACCTCGACGACGACAACGACGACGACGCTGCGGCAGCCACACCCAACGCATGCGCTTGCGCATCCGACATCGCATGGACGCTCGCACTCGGTACCGCCAAACGTTTCTAGCTTCTCGTGGCCGCTAAGGCTGAGGAGTCTGGACCTCTCGCGGTGTCACCAGATTGGGAAAGAGATGGTGCAGTGGTTGAGGTTGTACGTCGATGAGGTCAAGTGCGAGAGTACGCGCTGCGGTGGGTCATGGCAGGAATCGTGATTCCGCCTTTGACCCTCTCTCCTCGTCTTCCTCTTCCACTCTCGCTACCTTCTGAAAGCCCCAACTCAATCAATCTCCAATCTTCCAACGCGAGAAATCAAGACTTCGAAGCATTGTCGTTTTTACTGTAGTCTCGGTGTTCGGATTCCGTCGCTTCAAGAAAAGCCTCATGCGCACCCCCACCCCAAAAAGGCCCACCTAAGCGGTTGATTCGTAATTTGACTCTTCATAACCTGGCGCATGATGCCTGCTCACTGTGAACCCTTTTCTTCCTTCTTTAATTAACCTTAATGTACGATGCATAGAGATTTCCCATTTCGACGTGTGCCACACCCCTTCTCTTTTTTTCTCTTCACAATCGCGATGAGCAAATGATTTCAATACATATGTAAACTCCTGTATCTATATCTATACCTCACAAACAATCTTAAAATACACGAAGTGGAAGACAACGCTTGCTTTACAATTGAAAATACTCTAAAAATGAATGATGCCGAACTTGAAGCCAGATGCCCATCTAGCACGGCTCTCATAGCTTCACACTAGTACAGCACTCTGAGGGCGGGGGCAGAGTTTCAGACGCAAGCTCTCAGGGTTTGCTGAGGTAGGCCATCATATTCTGTCGACGTTCCCTCTCGAGACGGTCTGCGCGCGCAAACGCTCTGCGCCCCTTGCCCAGCAGGCGCTGCGTGCGCCGCCTGTCCTCGGCAGCTTTAACGTGCGCCGCAAGCGCGGCGGCGTTGTGTGTCACGCGCTTGACAGAGGAACGGTAGGGGCCCTCGGTCTTCGCTTTGAGACCGATGCCCAGCCGGTCGGATTTGAGTACGGTGGGTAGTGGCGTCAGGAGGGCTGTTTGGGTCGCGCGGGGGTCGTCAGAGCCGGTTCTTTTTTCTCTGTGTGTCGTGGACGATGAAGGGGGTGCGCGTGAGTTGAGATCATTCTCATCCTCGTCCTCGTCGTTTTCGTCAATAGTATCATCGTTCTCATCCTCGTCCTCGTCCTCGTCCTCTCCTTCTTCGTCCGACTCGGTATCGGATTGTGTGAGGTCGATCATGGGCACGTGTGCTTTTTTCCGAATCTCGACTATGGGGTCGTCGTCGTCATCGTCTATGAGGATTTCTTCTTCCTGTTCTCCGATTGTGGCCCGCTCCTGAGAGAGCGAGGTCGAGGTCGGAAGCATCGGCGCAGGTGCCGATGGAGATTGAGAGTCAAACCTCATTCTCTTCTTCCCCTTCTCCTTTTCGGTCTGTAAAGTCTCTTTTTTGGCGTGTGCGTCTTTGCTTTTACTTCCAGTGCCGAGACCCTCGCCCTCGGACCACCCCTTGTTCTGCAGCATGACCCATCCTTTATTTGATGGACCGAGGTGGAGGAAGACTGGAGGTCGAATGGGCTCGGTGGATGGTCCGTAGCGCGAGAGTATGTCTGCGAGTGAATCACTGGGCCGAGGCGACGGTGGGGCCGATGCGGATTGGGATTGGGAAATCGCGCGAGAGATGAACCAATCGTGACCACTTCGCTGCCGTCTTCGCGATTCAACTAGAGCAGATGATGCAAGGGTGCCTGTGGCGTGGATCGGGCTGGAAGGAGCTGGAGCAGTGATAGATGGGGATGATGACATTGATGAGGAAGGTTCTGGGGTTGCCCCGGGGGCCAGGGTTCGGTGGCGAGTATCGCCACCATGAGATTGGGACTCGGACTTTTGGTGTGGCCGGGCGGGATTCGGGGCCTCTCGGCTGAGAGACCTGTACCATGACGCTACATCACCACCGTGTGGCGAATCAGACGGTGTGGGCGTAGATTCAGCGTTGGTAGGGGGGGTCGAGACGTTTCCCCATTCGTCGTACGAAAGAAGGGCTGGGACGAACTTTGGAGCATTAGCTAGACGTCGGGAAGTGTGGAAACCTGCGGAGAAGGATTCAGTCTGCCAAGGGTCGAGAGCGTCGTCGACTACTTGGCCTGTTTCTCGCAATAGACGGTCTTTGTCTGCTTCAGCATCGTATTCTGAGCGGATGTAGTGGGTAACTGTGGCCATGGCTTACCGGGCCGGATCAACATCGTCCATTCAGTCATGTCTGTGTCTACCTCTTCCGCCCTGCACTACACAAGTTATGGCACAATCACGCCCACGAACCGTAGACCTCCTTCATTGCGCAGTCTTCCACAAGACGACGCATTCGGTGAAACTGGTTCTTCTTCGTCCGACGACAGCCCAGGCACCCTTCATCGCGGCTTGTCATCTCGCCAGGTACAGATGATCGCTATCGCAGGCACCATTGGCACCGGCTTGTTCTTGGGAACTGGGCGTTCGCTAGCTCAAGGCGGCCCAGCCAGTATGCTTATATGTTATTCCATTGTCGGTTTCATCGTTTATGTCACTCTACTCCTCCTGGGCGAGATGGCAACTCAGTACCCGGTTGCAGGTGAGTGCTAATGTGTATCTCTGTTCGCCAAGGAGCGGTTCCTGTACATCTATCACATTCCCCAGTTTCTCGTCAGTACAAACAAATGTACAGAGTCAACAGAGAAAATTCTCTTTTGCGTATTGTTACATTTGGCAATTTGGGAGCTGAATTTGGTTACACACACCTCCCGTTGAAAGAGCGTATTCCTCTGCGTCTTGTTCATCTCCGTCCTTTCTTGCTTACAACCTTCTTCGCGTTCTGACCTCTTTATCAACACCCAGGATCCTTCAATGCCTATGCTACCAGGTTTTTCTCCCCAGCTTACGGATTCGCTCTCTCATGGAATTATTGGTTCAATGATGCTATCTCTGTCGCCACCGATCTTACTGCTGCTCAATTAGTATTGAGCTTCTGGGATGTTCCCAATGCATGGATTTTTAGTCTTGTACTCTGGGTGTTCATTGTTTCCATTAATGCCATCCATGTCAAAGGGTACGGAGAACTGGGCGGGTACATCCTCCTTCTCTTCTGGATCCCCGCTGATTTTTATGACGCGAAAAATAGAGTACTGGTTATCTTCACTCAAAGTCGTCACTATCGTGGTCTTTATTCTGCTCGGCATTCTTGTCAACGTTGGCGCCAATCGCGATCACCACTTCATTGGCTTTGAGAACTGGAATATCCCTGGTGCGCCGTTCGTCGGTGGCTTTGGCGGATTCGCCCGTGTCTTTGTTACGGCCAGCTTTGCGTGTAAGCTGTTCCACGTCAATTCCTATCGACAAACTAATAATGCCTCATCTTGGCGTAGATGGGGGAACAGAGAGCCTAGGCATCACTGCTGGAGAAACAGAGAATCCGACCAGGAATATGCCACGGGTTGTTGAGTTTGTGTTTTGGCGGTACGTATTCACGTTAGAGACCTTTCACCCTTGCTGACGTATCATACAGCATCCTTCTTTTCTACCTCTTGAGTATCCTACTAATCGGTTTGAACGGTGAGCTTGCCCTTATTCTGATCTCTCTGATCTTTAAAGTGTCCCCCGTTCTCACCACAGTTCCTTGGGACTACCCAAACCTCTCTAATAAGAGTGCAACGACATCCCCGTTCACCATCGTTTTCAAACAATTTGGCTCCAGTGCGTTTCATTCACTTCTGGTACCGATATTTGTATTCATTTCGCAGTCGCCAGTGCATCTTTTATGAACACCGTCATTCTCAGCTCTGCGATTTCCGCTGGAAATCACGCGCTTTTTTCTGGCACACGCGTGCTCTATGGACTTGCGCAAGCGTCTCAAGCACCGTCCGTGTTCACGTGGACGACGCGCGGAGGCGTACCGCTACCCGCGCTGCTTCTGACGAGCAGCTTCAGCGTGTTGTGCTTCGCCAGCTCATTCATCGGCAGCGGCCAGCTATGGGTGTGGCTACAGAATCTCGTTGGCGTGTCTAACCAGGTACAGCTGCCGTTTTCAACGCGAAGCCCATTTGCCACGCCGTGTTTCCATCCATCCATCCATCTTGATGCGATTTTTACTGATGCGTGTTTGTTGTCATCGGGCCGTGCCGTGCTGCGTGGCATGCGTGTAGATCGCGTGGTTGTCGATCGGGATTGCGTCGTGGCGTTTTCGTGCCGCGTGGAAGACGCAAGGCCGACCGCTCTCGGAGATGAAGTTCCGCGCACGGTGGACGTGGCCTTGGGGCCCTCCTTTCGTGGTGCGCATAAACCCTACTCCCGCTCCTCCCTCCAAACCCACAACCCACAACCCTCACTTTTTTTCCCTTTCTTTTACTTTCACTACACGTTTACGCTGACATTGACCATGCTTAATCGATGGGTTGGCACCCGCGCCAGATCATAGCTGTATCAGCCATTATCCTGGGTGCGTATCAACAAAAACTCCCCTTTTTTTTCTCTTCTTTCCACCTGTTCTCCGGATAGCTGACTAAAAGATTAATTAATCACCGCGCGGCGGAACACGACCGGGTTTGGATTCACCGATTCCATGCGATTTGTTTTTGCGTCGTGCCCCGTTTGTTTTTTCTATTGATCCTTTTTTTTTTTCTTGCTGCGCAGTCCAGGGCTGGAGTTCCGTCATCCCTCGCTTCTCGGTAGTTGACTTTTTGTCGTTTTATATCGAGCTGCTCGTGATGGCTATCATGTACTTCCTCTGGCTCGTCCTGCATCGCGCGCTCAGACCGCGCGCTGCTGCTGCGCTATTGACGTCGTCCCCAACGACTGAATCGGAGTCAACGCACCCTGAAGCGCAACATTTCTTTGACTTTGTAGATGAATCAGATGTAGATCTATATCGTGACGAGCACGAGGAGACGCATGTAGACAAGCACGAGGACGAGGTGCGTGCGCAGCGGCTACGTGGACGCGCTGGCTGGGCCTGGACCCTGTATTACATTGTTGCCTAGAGTTTCTAGAGGACGGCTCTCTTAGATTGTGTACACACGCCAACTTTATACGTATTTTTAGCTCATGCAGGCCTGCATGTGGTGATAAACAGAACTCCGATTTGACGCGGAGGGAGATAGTAGCATGGTGTGGACAAACAAACGAGAGACTAACTGTAAGGGACACTATACGAGACTATGGGATTATGGAACGTACGTGGCAAGCGACCAAGCGCATGCGAACGATGGAGTAATGAGCGGTATGGGGATTAGTAAGTAAAATCACAGGGGGACGATTAAACAAACAGTATACATTGGCATAACAGAGGGAAGGAGATGGTCCAGGGTCGAGAAGTGAGAGAGCGAGAGGGAAAAGGAGAAAGCTGGAAGCTAGAGCCACATGACGATAGTGGCTGAGCTGAGGAGAGGACAACATTACGATGGTGGTGGTAAGAAGGGCTAGACCTTGGTCTGTCAGTCCGTATGCGCGGTAAGTCCTCGCGCGTTATACGAGAAACCTATATGAAAAACACAACGAGAGCGAGTCAGATTGTCAAATTCTTTTCCCCATTGATCCGAAACGGGGGACAGGGACCAAGTGATACGCACCCTCAAATTGGGCCTGGACCGTCCGAGAGAGCTGCGAACCCTCGACCACCGAGTCGAGAGGCTGTTCCGTTGTGAAGACCGTGTCGAAATTGGACACATCCACAGGGCTGCGCACGCTCGGTTTGAACGGCGGTTGAATCTTCTTTTGCGCGAGGCGCCGCCAGTCGATCTTCTCAAAGAACGGATGGCGCTTGATCACCTCTGCGCCGTTCACGCCCAGACGTTGCGCTGGGTCGCGCGTTAGCAGGCCAGTCAGGATCGATCGCGCGCTGGGGGAGACCTCGTCTGGGAAGAGGAGCGGATCGCGCAGAATCTTTTCGTACATCTTGTCGGTGATTTCTGTGCGGAAGAGGGAGAAGAGGTGAAGAGAAGACAGGGGACATCAGGCATTAAGACATAGCACGCCAGATAGGTGTGTAACGCCAGACGTGGTTGGGGACGCACCATCATAAAATGGGGGAAGGCCCACAAGCATTTCATACAAGAGCACACCCAGAGTCCACCAGTCGATTGTGCGGTCTGCGGTGCGATATTCAGCTATTCGTAGAGGGAAAGAGGAAGGCGCATGGCGTACTGTATCCAGCACCGTTGAGGATCTCGGGGGCAAGGTACTCCGGGGTCCCGCAGAACGTATTGGTCATATCGTTATCCTTCATGTTGAGCTTGCACAGACCAAAGTCACAAAGGGCGATGTGGCCCGTGTAATCGAGAAGGATGTTTTCCGGCTTGAGGTCACTGTAGGCCGATGTGAATAATGATCAGGTCTGATCGGAAACATTCATCGAAACGTGGTACCCACCGGTAGACGACATCTAGATCATGAAGGTGTTCAAGGGCAAGAAGAAGCTCTGCGCTGTAAAAGCGACTACGTTCTTCATTGAACTTTTGTTCGCGCTGGAGATGGTGGAAGAGCTCTCCTCCGTTGACGAATCTACACCGTGCCAATCAGACAGTGAAGGGCGACAAGGTAAGAGTGGGACACGCACGCGAGCACGAGATACAACTTCTGTTCTGACTGGAAGCTAAACTTGAGTGGCACAATGAAAGGACTTGTCACCCTAGAGAGCACGAGACGCTCCGCAAGGGTATGCGTAATCTCTCCACGATCCACAATATGTGCCTTGCGTATGGTTTTCAAAGCGTAGATGCGTTGTGTGTCCCGCTTGCGGACTTGCATAACCTTGCCAAAGCTGCCTTTGCCAATAACGGTGGTCAATTCGAAATCATCGATAGTGAGTGAGTGACCCTAATGCCAAGTCATTGCAAGGATAACAAGACGAAAAGGGCTACTCACGCTGCTCGACTGGAAGGAGACACCGACGAGAATTTTACCATTACCACCGTTGAGATCATACCACTGATCCTGAGTAGACGGGTTATCAAAGTCTGGAGTGAACTTGATACCCCCGAGGAAGACGTCATTGCCCATGTCGTCATCCGCGCCTCGTTTTGGCTCCTCCTTTCGCAAGTAGCACTGTAAGGATATTTCGGAATTGCGAGATACATCACTGAATGACCAATAAGCGTCTCTAAAATTAGGCTGCAGTGGACACGTACAAGTGTGCCTGATACATGTAAAGTGGCTTATCCAGCTCGCCACCGAGGGGAGTGATGAGGATTTGGTTGACCTCGAATTCCATGACGATGTATGGAAGCCACCAACATTGAGTGCGCTGTATGCTATCGCGCTTACCTCTGGCGGCGAGCCTAGACTGGGAGACACTGGCTGGTGAAATAGAGGCCGCTACCTTTGCTTGTTGGGAGGAGAGCGTGGCTTGAACGACGGCAGGGACGGATGTACCCTGGGGAACGGAAAGACCTTCCGCCCAAAGGACACGAATAGAAAGTATGCCGGTGCGGACGTGAGGTTTATCGTCGCCTGGCGTTGGGGTTATAGAACGAGTGGACGCGGCATCGTCGCGGTCGGCGGTAAGGGTCGCCTTCTTGCTCTTTCCAAGTTTCCAGGACATGATGAAAGGGAAAGGATGTAAGCAATATTGTACTCAGGGCGGGGGCAAATGAGGAATTGAAGAGAAAATTAAGCGAGAGTAATCGAGGATGAAGAAAAAAAAAGGATGTATTTCGGGAATTGTGACAAGCGTGGCAACGAACAAATACTCTATTTCTTTCGTCAGCGGGCCTCGTGTGGAGTGGCAAGGCGATGGGACAGTCTGATGCAAGTAGTATATGCGCGTGCATACCGCGAGGAAACCATGGTGTTTGATGAAGGGAAGAGATAGAAAAGCATTGGACCCATTCTGTATTCATTCACTCTTTACACTCACTGCACTCGCATACATTTGGCATACATTTGCATTTGCCCTCCCTTCTTGCTGCCACTCATCGGTATTAGTCAGCACCGCCTCTCCGCTGCCTCCCTTCCTCGCCTCACCCATCCATCCACTCCCTTTTCCATCACCGTCCAAAAAATGTCCGTCACTCTTCAACCAAGCAATTCGCTCGGCTTCAATCGTGCGTCTCTTCTTTCCTCATGTCTCCCCGTCTTCTTTTCTCACTTCCCTACCTTCAAGGTCCTTTGACCCAGAACGTAAAACGTTCCATAAGCATCACAAATCCCAATGTAGATCCTGTATCATTCAAAATAAAGACTACTGCTCCCAAGGTCCGTTCTTCCCGCGTTCAAATTCGACTGGGCTTACCTGTCTCTCAAGCTGTACTGCGTACGGCCCAACTCTGGCAAGGTCGACCCAGGACAGACAGTTGACGTTCAAGGTGCAATATGTCTTCTAATATTCAACGCAGTGGGCTAACCCGACGTGCCCCAAGTGATGCTTCAAGCTATGAAGGAGGAACCACCACTGAATGCGAAATGTAAAGACAAGTTCTTGATTCAGAGCATGTTGATCCCCCCAGAGAAGGGTGACATCCCTCTCCATGATCTCGTGCGTCCTTTCTTGCGCAACCCTGTCTCCCACTTAACTTTTCTCGCAGTGGACTACGCCCGAGGGCGAGGAGCCAGGAAAGGTTCACTCCCAGAAAGTGAAGGTTAACTATCTCCCTCCAGAAGGCCACCCGCTCGAAGAGGAAGATGAGTTCCCCCACCGGATGTCCATGATGAGTGGTGTCACTGGTGTGGTCCCAGATGACACGGTAAGCAAGTATTCATAATAACTTGACAGCTTCCTAACATCCTCGTAGCCCTCCTTTGGCACCGTCAAAGGCAGACCGACACCCAGTACATATGGTGCTCCCGGAGATCAGTTCTCCGTCATCCATGAGCCCTCGCGCCAAACTGTCGTTGAGCGCCCCGCCACGCCTCTTGATTACTCCAGCCAGGCGGAAGAACCCTCACGTGAAGAACCCGCAGGTGGCGTGGGTGTGATCAACGTGAACGTGCACTCCCCACAGCCCCCTCCTCCTCCTGTCCCTGCCCTGATGGCGCCTGCACCCTCGGAGCCCAACCCAGAGATGGTTGCCAAATACAATGATGCTCAGGATGAAATTAAGCGGTTGCGCGCCTTACTTGCTGCAGTCCCTGACCCCAGCTCTGTTGCCAGCAGCGGCACGAGTCCAACGGTACTTCGGGAGCGGCACCGTAGCAGTCGGGCCCAAAGCGATGATGGCACGGTCGTCGGTTCGGAAACAGCAACTTATGTATCGGATGCCTCCTTGCAGCCGGAAGGTGTGCCGCTCCAAGTTGTGGTCATTATTGCGTTACTTGTCTTCATCACCACATATCTATTCTTCTAATGCCTTTGTCTTATTTGCCCTCGGGCTTCTTTTTGAACATAAATGGTAGCGCTGCTTTCCCGCAAGCCACCTACAAGAGAAGTTATCCAATTGCCCGACAAGTTTTGTTTTTTATAGGTGTATCGGTGCTCTCAGTTTCATATGAGCGGTCGTCGCTCCCATATCCCCCATTTTTTGATCGGTTCATTTAATGCGTCTGCGAGGCTCACAGCACACCGTGCAAACCAATATACATACACTCATTCGTTATTTACATTGTAAGTAGCACTACGACCCGAGACTGACGCACCTCGTCCGTGAGGTCGCGCTCGCAATCGAAAATTCTGACATTAGCCAAGTTGTATCATATCACCGACCTCCCTTCGACTTTGGACAGAGCGTCTACTGCGCAGATGCGGCAACCTCCTTTTCGATCCGCAGCAGATCATCGATAGTGTCCAGAACTGTGTCCTGCCACTTGACGTAATTCTTCAGACCAAGGATATTCTCGGTCGCGCTGGTATCCAGCGTAGCGAACGGCGGAACCGGGGGCTCATTACCCGTAACGACAGGCAGACGTCCCTTCAGCTCCGGCCTCGCCTTGGCGATGAACTCAATCGCCTCCTTCCAAGTGAACGTGCTCGAGGACAGGATGAATCGTTTCGGCTCATCGGAGGGTGGAACTTTGAGCGCCAGGACGTGTGCACGCGCCACGTCACGTACGTCGACGTTCAGCGGAGGAGCGCGGACCGCGGGATCATACCCGCTGACTGGACGCTCTGGTGCGCCGCTGCCACCGGCAATCAAACCGTAGATGTACCCATTCGAGCCCGTTGCGGGAGAGTTGTAAACTTGGCCCGAGCCTAGAGGTCCGAACACGTATCCTGGGTGGATCGTCGTCACGTCTAGATCTCGGTGGGCGAGCTTGAAATCGCGTACGGCGCGATCTGCGAGACCCTTCGAGACTGAGTAGACGAGGAAAGGGGGAGCGTTGGGTCGGAGCGCGTCTTCGGTCGCTTGTGGATTGTATGCTATGTGCAGAGCAGAGAGCAGGGACCGGGAGGCAACGCGCGATCGCATAAAGTCAGCTTGATCCACTCTCGTCGTTGATGCGAGTTGAGGACTCACATTTTTCCGTGATAGTTATCTCTTTCCAGAAATCTGTCGTTGCGACGAGTGACACGATGCTTGCTGTGATAACGAGTTGCTTCACGCCAGCTGCGAGGGCGGCATCAAGGATACGCGTGGTTCCGGAGACGGCACTCTACAAAGAATTTTGGGAGGTAAGAGTACATGGAGTTGAAACTGGGCAGGGGAACCACGCACGTCGAGGATGACTTGAGGGGTGGATGTATCGGGCAGCGGGGACGCGACGTGCATAATAACATCAACACCTGAGGGAGATACATTCAGCTTTCGGAGATAGGGAGACAGTCGCGATGCGACACAGACCTTTTACGGCCTGTGAGAGGTCTGAGGTGGCTATGTCATCGACAATGGTGGTGGTGAACCTGTCGCCGAAGGATTCGTAGCTTTTCCTTATGCGTGCGACCTTGTGACTTCGAACCGCGCTGACAACAGTGACGACGAGCCTGTAAGTTTACACTGTGCGACTGCGCAGGTTTAGGACATATGCGTACCCTCGAACGGAGTAGCCTTGCCTCAGTAGCTCATCGACAACGTGAGAGCCAACAAAGCCAGATGCACCAGTAACCTGATAATTGAGGGTCGTGGCATCACTTGAGGCACGTAACGAAAACTAGTCCAATCACGTACGAGAATGAGAGTCATGGTGATGGTTGATTAAAGAGATAGAGTGGTGAGTGGGGAGTCCATCGATGTTCGAAGGAGTTCATATATCGATATCCGCCTCTCGTGCCCGAGACCGAGACCGACTGATACACGTTGATCAACTAAGGTAGTTTGTAAGCCACCTCCACAATCAATGAAATACATCAATGATGCTTACCGAGCATTCCTGGGGCCGATGTCAGACATTGTCAGTTGTGCAGATGTATGTGAATGTGAATTCCATCTTTGAAATGTATGTTAGGAGCGCGAGAAAACTACCAGCTGGACCAAGGAACGTTACGACTATTTTTTTCTGAACAGCGCCATCCGTGGTGTACTATAACAGTGTGCGTGTTCGTATTCATGCGTGGCGCTATGCATGGTGCACTCACTGTTGCAGTAAGTTAGTGATGTTGTGATAAAAGGACTAACTTCGGAGTGAACTTTGCCGGAAAGCCGGAAAGTTCTCCTTCAGGGTTTCACCATCCGCAATAATGATTAGCCCATGTCTCAAGTTCTCAAGATCTCAAGCTCTCAAGAGTCAAGACTTGCGAGCTTTATGGTCACGACATCGTGCGACATCGTGTATGAGCAGTAAGCAACTCTTCCAAAAAAAAATAACCACGGCACCCAGGATTCCCGCGTGGTCCCCCACCGTGGTACTAACTGAGCGGCACTCCGGTTTACTGCGCAGATCGAACGGGATGCGGTGCTTTCGAAGTCCTATGGCCGTGGATACTGATATATATGAGGAACTGCTTTTATGCACTTTTTTCTTGATGCTTTCTCTGATGTTTGGCAATTCCGAGAATATTGAGGTGGTTGCTGTGCCGTTTCACACAGCGCGTCAACTTTACTGATTCGGATACTACAACTAAGAGGGTATCGTATTGTGTGGAGACTTATTGTAAACGTACATGTATGATAGAATCGTGAAAGTGGAGGTATAGGTGTCACGTCGCTGCCCTCGAGAAAAAAAATCCCGTCCACCATGGGCGCTTCCAAGTCTTTGCGTTCTCCTCCGCCTCCTCTTTCCTCATGCGTTCAACCATGACCTTTCTTTCTTCAACCACCGCCTCCCGTGTCACCGCTTCCGCGAGTGGTACAGTCGATGCTTCCGTCATATGATCCCTTGGCCGTTGTTGTGAAGATGCCAGGAGCCCGACCGATGCATTCACACCCGGTAGCTTGCCGGCGATCTCTGCTAGCTCGGGATCTCGCGATGTCGAGCTTTGGTTCCATCTTACGATAGGCTGAGACGCAGAACGGGTGGAAGGGTCAAGAAAGGGTCGCCCTTCCGAATAGAAAGAATTGATGGGTGGGCAACCAGCGGTGGTAGGTGTCGTCTGGGATCGATTATATCCGCGCTGTCTGTAAATGGAGGAATGGCGCTCGAGTTGCGAAACTTCGTCATCATTTGAACTGTGTATCCCGGACGCCGAGTGAAGTGGAAATACCATCTCTTCATTGCTACTGTGATGGGGTGGCATAGTGGCAGCAAGTGCCTCAGGAGGTACGCTGGCCATGCCTGAGTGCTCTAAGAGTGAGGATTGAAGGTCAGATGGTGGGCTCCGTGAACCAATAGCCCACGACCCGAGGTCGCCCGAGGTTTCTGATGAAGTGAGGGCCTCGCTGAGATCTATGGTGTCATCTAGGTCCAGCAAGTCGCAGGGGTTTCTCGGCAGCCAAAGGCTATCCCTAATCGGTCTGCTATAGTATGGATTGTCGTATGGGTGATCCGGATCCGACTCATCGTTCCACTTTGGATGAGGAGGGCGAGGTGAGACTAAAGATCGTGATTTGTCGTTATTTGATTCAGTAATATGCGCTGAAACTGTCGCGCGATAATCCGCAGCTTCTGGGGATCCAACTCGAACTGGTGCGTAGTGAACACCCGTATTCTCAAATGGGATGGAGCGACGTTGGGTATTGCTGCGTGCGCGAGGTGGGGACATAGTATAATTGAATGGAAAAAGACGAGGAACTCGCCATGTTGCTGAGATCCGTGTTTGTTTGACAGAACCTTGCCTGGTATCTGATTTGCCAATCTTCCGTTCATGACTAGAAGGAGATTGTGCTTCTACATCGCGAGGCTGGCTGTCCTGGAGCCCACAAATGATCATAGCCTCATCAAGGTCGTCACGCTCAAATTTTGCGCGGCAGACACGAGTCAAACTAGAAGGCACTTCAGCATACTCATCGTCATGGCGTTTCGGTAGGGACCTACACTATCTTCGTCAGGGCAGTCAACGTGATCAGAACAGCAGCCGTGACGAGGTTGGCTTCCTTCCCCATGACAGCCATATATGCAAGAAAGACGGCCTAAACAGATCAATAATTACCCAATCAACCTGGACCTAAAGACCTACCTGAGCAAGCATCAGACCTGTCAACACCCTCGTCAGACTTTTTTATTGTCTTCTAGTTAAGAAAGACGTACCATCCAGAGAGTATCGAATGATCCGGATTAAAATCCTCTGACCATTCTCTTCGTAGTTCTTTGCATATACGTGTAAGAATTGGTTCTTGATGACGACTAGAATAAAATAGAGCATCAGCTATGCATACACTAGCGTCACGCAAAGATTGGCACTTTTCTCTACCGTGAAGTAAATTAGTCCGAATGGCATGACCAGCGGGTTGAGCACGGCGAAGACGAAAAGGACGTGAATCACGAGAAGGTGGTTAGGAAGCCAGTCTCGGAAGTATCCGGGTTAATACGTCGCCTAGTGCAAGAGCGACGGAGCTTACAATAATAATTAAATGTCCTGGGACGGATACCGACATTCCGTTTACGTGGTGTGATTGAGCGTCTCGTTGCAGGATACATGATCAATGGCAGCTGGGGGGAGATTAATAGTCCAAGAGTCAATTACCGAATCTGTGTTGAATTCACACTCACCCCGACTGTGAATAGAGATTTGGATAGTCTGAAAATAAATATCACTTGAAGAAGTCAAGGACCTACAGAGTACAAGCTCCACTCCTCCATGAACGGCCGTCGTAAAAATGACTACATATACATTAGCAAGAGAAAGTGTTGTAGCAAATAGTACGCACGCCATCCAACGTAAAATGGTCCAGCCGATGGGAAACTGTCCGACAAAATATGCAGCGCATTTCTGTTCGTTTCCTTGATGGCAAATCCTATCAGGAAACTCTGTAACGTAGCGGTTCCAATGCAGAAAAACACTAGGACGTTGACAATCAGAAACCTGTAGTAACGTCTCAAGATCCAATCATGAAGAGCAGAAAGGGTGACAAATGTATGGGCCTTTTTTGCGATGAGGAAGAGGATGGGTGGTATAAGGAGCGTAAGCAGCGAGACAAGGATAGTGGGGATGAACGATTGCAAAAGTTCCTCTTCCCATGGGTGATGAGCGAGGTAGTTAGCCTGTACAAGCAATGTCACAAATTCGATCAAATAGAAACTAATTGAGATATTTTTACGAGGCTGGGCCAGTATGCACTGATATTTTGAATAGAAACTAGGCCGACAAGCAGTGACACCGGGAAGAGCCACGAAAGAGTAAATGCCCTTTGTATCATTCAAGTTAGCAAGCTATTGATTAGAGAGCTTTAGACAAACCAGATTCCGACGTCGACAACCCAGTTCTTGATGAACTTTAAGGTATAATTAATACTTGTCCTTCCGTTGTCTTCATACGCTTACCTCAGCTTTGAAGGTAGACTTCATGATCCTTGTCCAATCTAAGTCCTCAAAACTTGGTGCCATCTGTACCACGCAGCTGATTGGGCTATCGGGATGTGACGACAGATACCGACATGCTCGCCTGGCATCCCTTGGATCGGAAAAGGTCACGAAAGCCGTAGATACGGGGGGATGATGCTCGATAGCGCGAGCTCGATTCTCAGTGATGAGAGTAGTCAAATAATTGAGTTTCACAATGAAGAGATCGATCTCCGGCGCGGAGCTTCCATGCGAAAAGTGAGAAAGCTGAACTAACGGTTGATAACTATCAAGTACACTGCGTGGGAGAGAGTGCAGTGCTTCCCAAACTGTTTTGTGGTTCGGGTCTGAGAGGTCCCGCTGTTCTGAGTGACCATCAATTAGCACAGAGAAAGTCAAGACGTCACGGCAAAGCCTTACTTTCTGAGGTGGTGTTACAGCGTAGTCCGAACTCCTCTACGAAGGGTCGCAGGGTACGAATAAGCCGATCCCTGACACTCTTGTCATCCTCGGCCATATCAGGCCGCACATCTTCGCCCTCTCCCCCTTTGAAAAGGCTCGGATCTCGCGTTTTTGGTGTATGGCAGCCTTCGCACTTATCCAATTCTTGCTTGACAACGTTCAGAACGTTCCGCGCAAGCTTTATATGCGCAGCCTCCAAACGCTGCAGGATGTATTCACGCCGTTCGAGTAAAGAAGAAAGTGTTGTCAATTTCCGGCCGACAACAACGTGTGAGATAAGCGGGACTTTGTTCGTGTTCGGTTCGAGGTCTCTGTTTATGGCATCTTCACTGGGTAATCCAATATGAAATATTTCCTTGATGTGCTCGATGACTCGTCTGCTGCGATTGTATACGACCGCTACCAGCTTGTTAAAGAAGCCAGGCTGCAAAGACAGAGCTACAGCAGGAATAACACCCCGTCGCGAAAGGTGATACTCGAAGTAGTCTGCCAGGTCCTTCTCAGAACGAAGGTGTAAGGGTATATTTGTGACCATGAGAGTACGCAGCCGGAGGCCGCGATTCGACTGGTCGCCATCAATTATGGGAAGAGACGAAAAAGGGTATCGCGGGTGGAGGTGGGGGTGGTACGAGTCATTCTGGTCTTGTGTAGCGGAGGCACAACTCTCTGCGACGCGTTGAATCTGCGCCTTGCGATATTGAAACACACCTCGACAGATCCAAATAAGAGATGCGATCCAAGACAGAGCGAGGTAGAATAGAAGGGTGATATGTATCCAAAGAAGACTTGTCCCTTCTATGGTTCCGACCAGGGACGAGATGGATGCGCGCGTCATGGAGCGTTGAGAGACTGAATTGTCCGAAAAGTGAATATGTATAGGGAGAAGGATGGGAACCGTAGTGAATGTATGCAGCAGGACAAATCGTGCTAAAAGAAGGGACATGACCCACAACTTGAAGGCATCAAAATAAAAGATAAACGTACTGCATGCTTTCAAGAAAAGCAGATAAACAGTTGCGTCAAGGCCCCTGAGCTTGTTGAGCTTATCTTCGGGGAACTGTATAACATGCTTGATCCAAGAGAGAGGCCAGCCCTGCGGTATTGGAGGAGATGGATTTCTATATACATTTGAGAACGGAAGTAGTAATCATTGAAAGGGAGATGCACCTTGCCCAAGACCTGCCTTGGTACAAGCTGTAAGTAGACCTGTCAACTTGTGTCTCACGCAGCGGGGAAGGAGAAGTCATGAGACAACAAACGTACTATCCAAATTCCCAAGACTCAACGCTGCCGAGACCTTCAACATTATTTTTGCGTCGTTTTCGTTTCATAAATTCATGACATGTAATACATATTCCTGCGATGCATACAGCAATTACAGATTGATTCGATAGGCCACTGCAGAGCAGAGACGACGTAAGAACAATGAGATCTCAGACGAGAGCTGTTTACCTGTAGTCCTTTGAGAATGGCCTATCGTGAAGCGTGGCCATCAAACGGTAATTAGATGGGTGATGGGGTATGAGTCAGAGAGTCGTTCGAGGGCCACACGGGGCTAGTGTGGGCGTCGAACAAAGTCCCCAAGGCGGCCTCGACAACGGAGACGGTCCGTGAAACCGGAAACAACCACATGACCGCGATCGCTCTTCCCAGTTTCGAATAGGAAGCAGAGTTGCCATTCTGAAACTGAAACCAGAGTCACCGGCTTCACCCGAATAAAATTGTAACCGCATCAAGATAGCCCGCTTTACCTTTACATTATGATATAGAGATTGTAAAGTGAACATCATGGCAACAGAGTACCCTTCTTCTACTTCACCTGTAGATTGATCCTGTCTGTTTCCGTCCGAGGCATCCTGAAAACACACCGCTAAGAACAGACAGGAATAATCCCGACGAGCAAACCGATGGCCTACCTCAGTTATCCCATTAATGTAAGATCGCTTCTTTTCATCCTGCTGGATTGAGAGATTAGGAGACGACCGTTTTCTACTGTTCTCCATCATGTATGAGACACTGGCAGGCTCAGGCTTTCTGAGATAGCTTCGGGGCGACGAAGCCGGCTCCTAATTTTCCACTGCATGAATTCCTTGAACTAATGCCTGTCGACATCAAGGATGGTGGCAAGTTGGGCCTTAGTTGGCTGAGCAAAGGCCAGAGTGGTTGATAGACCGAATGAGTAGCGTCAGTGCCACCTTCGGGAATGTTCGCCGCTCTGTGTTCTCAGTCCCCTCCAACTAATGCTCCAACCAAGGAGCGGTTGCAGGAGAAGACGATATGGAAGCAAGCCTCGTGACAGGGTGTCAAGCTGTCAAGCATGTCAAGGGTCAAGGAATTAGATTATTGTAATCATGGTTGGTGCCATGCAAGGAAAACACTTGAGCGACACAGCCCGAAAAGGAATGAAATTCCATACAGTATGGCCGTTTCGAAAAAAAAAAAACATTCTCGAAGACTAGAAAACTGTTGTTGACAGCTGTCGGGCGGGGTGGGCGACAGCGGCAACTTGCGACAAAACTCCGCACTCGAAAGCGCGCCAAACTGCCAAACGCACGCTCAATTCCAAGTTCCAATCCTTTTTTTAAGAACGCTGTCCTCAGGCAACATGTTTTCCAAATCGATTCCTTTGATTAAATACTATTGAGCGTGTGGTGATAAAAAAAACGGGGAGCGGCCTCAAGGACAACTGTATGTAATACGTTTATGTGGTGGCGTAGGAAGGTGGCTGTGGGGTGATTTCGCTGCAGAAAAATTCTGCCCTGTGCGGAGGTGTGCCTCAACCCGGCTCCCAGTTTGTCCGCGGTTTACAGCAGGTGCCAGTCCCCTCCAGGAACCGAAGCAGCTCTTGGACGCGCTTCGGTTTCTCGAAGAGTTGAGGGAAGTTCCGAGATTGACGTATCCGTTTGCAACACGTTTTGGAGTCCGGCACAAGCGGACACGAATTAGGTGACCACCGGCTAATCCCGTCTGAACTTGAACTCGCACATAAAGATAAAGATCAACCGAGGATCTTATAAATACATCACTGGTTTAACATTTCCTCGTTATCGTTACCTCTACGAGTCTGATTTTCTCTTCCAACACTAACAACAATGAGCTGGAACCGCATACCTGGTTCTGTACGCAGCCTGTTTCTAGTTCCCCATTCAAGTGACTCAGGCTAATGTTTACCACAGCTTCATCAAATCACCTGCAAAGGTGCCAACGTATGTTCTTTCCTTCTGTGTTATGGATGAGTGATGGCATAGCACTTGTTAGGTTGTTGGCAGTAATGCAGGTGCGATATTTCAACGCTAAAATTATGGTGTCATAATGCCATTTATCGAATCTTTACGCAGGCCAGGGTATCTACCAAAGGAACTACAACGACAACAGCTGGACAAAACTCTCTGGTGCCGCCGTTTGGGTTGCTGCCGGGATTGATTATTCCATCTGGCACTGCAACGCTGCCGGGGATATTTACAGATCGAATCCTTCCACCGGCGGATGGGACAGGATGCCTGGCTCCTGCGTTCAAGTATGCAATTTTGATGTTATTTTATTTTGGTCTGCGTCACGGTACTCACATACCTTGTCATTGCTTTCCTCAATCTAGATTGACGCCTGGACTCGTGATCGTGCCGTCTCTGTTAACACGGGACAAGAATTCTACGAGTACCAGAATGGTAGCTGGACCCGGCTTCCTGGTTCTGGTGTCCATATTACTATTGGCGCCAACGGCGAGAAGTGGCATGTCAACTCTGCTCAGGCAATCTACCGTATGTTGCCTGGCCAAGACCAGTGGCAACGTATTGCAGGTAGTTTGACGTCCATCCACTGCACTGATAGCAACAACGTCGTCGGTGTCAATGCGGCAGGTAACATGTACCGCTGGGATGGCTCAGGCTGGACCCAGCTTCCTGGTAGTGGCACATATATTGGCATTACCTGGGGCAACATGTGGCAGGTCAATGCCGGTGACGACATCTATCAAGCCTTCATCTAGCTTCTTCGAATCGATGTTAGTCAGTATACGGAATAACAAACTACGTGCCACATACATAAATAGGAAGCACTGTTGAATGCGAACTTGTATTGAATACTGAATATCCTGTACAAAATGATATGTATCTTGGATCTTGTTCCGCCATAAGTGCGATATCACAAGATTCATCGCCTCTCGGTTTCCTCACTCGTGCTGGCCTCTGCCCTCGTCACGTTCAAAGTTCAGACTCAAAACCAAACTGAATTGTCATCCGTCCCGGCTCTTCTGGTCCAAAATATACCACTGAAGCACTCGCCAAAATCCTACTCGCCATCGCTTACCCCCATCCTTACATCTTTGATACAAGGTTTGCATATCTTCCAATCAGCTCAGCCGTCCTTTGAGGGGCGTAGCTAAGATAGCGACTGCGAGATGGGAATGTCGCCCAAGATAAGATGGGGGAGAGATATGAGACAATGAACGAGCGAGGATGACAAGGGCGTTGTAGACAGCGGTTCAGCGAACGTGAGTGACGAGAGAGATGGAGAGAGACGAGACGAGACGAGAAAATGTGCACAGAGAGTGTGAAGAAACTGAAATCGGACCAAAAACTAGTGATGCTCATTGACGTAAACATGCTCTCCTCGGAGAGCAAGGAAACGGCTTAGATATAGGAGGTTGTCCCTTCTAGGCGCCGCGCCAGTGAGAATATGGACCAGAGCGAGAGGACATGCGCGTTATCGCTGCACGGGACGTAGGAAAAATGAAAACGAGATGTCAATAGCTATGAGGACGAAGCTCCTGGGAAGGGTATACTAGTGTTGCATCGTTGCGACTAGAGTCGATCGTCCTTGTCTGAAATCAGAAAAAAGGGAAAGGAGCCGAAAGCATGGATCGTCATAGAATGGACTTGGGGGTTGTTCATCGCGAGTGCTGATGTTTGCATCGTTTGGGTCATGCTGAAGCTGATCGTGCTCAGATGGATACTAGACAATCTGAGAGACAAAGATCCGATGATGCGGTATGCACAAGATTTACTCAGGCTGTAGAACAAATGATGAAAATGATAAACATACTGTGGAAGATCGGATTTGCTTCGAAGGCTGAGAATATTCAGCTTCTTTCTGAGAACTACCAGGGCTATTATCCACACTGGTGACATCGAAAGAGCTGTTAGAAGGCTCTCCAGTGAATGTCGTGCCAAACTGCTGTGACCACGTAGAGAACGAAGGGATGGAAGGCAGGAATGCATGCATGGAGATGTTGAGTACTTAGTGCAACAAGAGCACCGTTTCATCTTGGACTTGGACGAGACTGGCTTGGGCTGCGTGGTCTAGGCATATTTTCCAGGAGTCGTTAGACTCAGATCTTAGATTTGAACTGCGAGTTGTCACGTGGGCGCCGCTCAATGTTCAGAATGCCTCAGCGCAGTTACCGTCCTCCTCCGCCGACACGATTTTTCCTTCCAACTCTCACGTACCTTCAGTTCGGAGTCAGTGAATATTTGGATGTCTCTGTAGCCCGCATCGATGCCCCTCAACTCAGCATCCCGTACATAAGTCTCTTCAATCAAATTGATTTCAACATGCATCCCCCAACTTGACCAATTCATCAGTCGAACACCAAGGTCAAATAAACGTACCTGATGAAGCGCATACTATAACATTTTTATGATCAGATTTCTATTACAGACGTTTGGCCATGCAGAACTCTATGCGGAGATCTCATGCGGTGGGTCAGACTGGCAGCTTTCGTCTTTGACGCAGGTCTGTGCCTTGTGTAATTGTGTTTGCCTCCGAGTCCCTCTCACTAGGCCGGGCTTGGTAAGCCCGCTAATATAGGGCTCTGGTAACGGTCTGGCTAACGGGGGGATGTCATCGCACACTGGCACACGCTCAACCTTGAACCATTACAGCTCCAGTGGACTACCTTTTGGGGGCTATACTGATGCTCAATGCAGAGGATTTCTACCGACATGGTTCCACGCTTCCACCACCACCACCTCCTCTTTAGCTCAGACTCCGAAAGTGAATAACACACTTGTCACTTATCGACTCTCTACGCTGGCCCGAGTCCATCCCCGCTGGGCATATGCTCACGCCGAAAGATGCGATGTTAGCCCTACGGTCTGTAAAGTCCTTCCTGGGAAATCCAGCAATGGACCGGGTACTCAACGTACTGTGCTTCTGTCGCTAAATCGCATAATTATCTGTCATAGGCAGGATCGCTAGCTTGTGGTTAGCCTGGGCGTTTTTAGTTAGTGTTGACCGTGCATGGTCCCTGTCTTACTACCTCACACCGTCGGCGCACCATCTTGACGATGTCAGATGCAGAGGTGGCAATGGCGTGGTTCACTGGTTGTTGAAATCTAGGCCCGCAGACAGAGCTGAGCTCGGGAACAACCGAATAAGCGTTCGGTCGAGTCGTTGCTCAACATGGACCGAATTTATGGGGACTCGGAGCATCCAATGACTGAAATTGACACAGAGGCGGAACAGCTATGTCAGGGTCGTCGCACACCTAGGACTCAGGCTCTTCAGATGCTTGAGACTTGGCTAGATCATATCGACCACATTTCCGCTCGGATAATCAAGTTAAGATCGCATTGTTGCTTGAGCTCGTACTGTACTATATGAGGGGTCTAGGAATCCGGGATAATGAACCAGTCTTCTTCCCAACATTCCCCTCCCTCACCCAGCCAATAACCTCATTAAACTTTAGATACCAAGCAGCATTCTCCGCAGTCCTTTCCCATCGAATTGTCCTCGCTACGTTGAACAAAGACGTTTTTTTACGAATGCCGTCAACGAACCAAAGAACAGTGCGAGTCAGACGCTAGCTTTCAGGCGTACCAGTTCAGTCACGGTTACCGTGATGATGGCCACCACCGCCAGAGCCGCCTGTTGGACGTTGGCTAAATGAACCACAGGCACACTGACGTTGATTAAGAACAAGAGGCGCTATTCCACGAATGCTGTCAATGAACCAACGAACAGGGCGAATCAGACGCTAACTTGTAGATGTACCAGCTTGGACAACCGCTAGACCGGTTACGGCAAGAAGATACAAAAAGACAAGTTTTGCGGTCATGTTGGCAATGTAATGGACAAAACAGTGGATGATATAGGGCGAAAGGATTCGAAGGAGGGAATGTGTTAAGCTTGGAAAGCTGTTCTGGGGATGGCCAACGAAGTATTGATGGTCTGATGGGTCGCGTTGGACGACATTTTAGATGTGGTCCCACTCTAGCTTATGGTCGTAATATGGACGGTGCGCAGCCCTCGCCGGCCGGCACAAGATATCTTCTATATTACAAACGTCGTGGATGGAAACGAGACGAAGGAATTGCAGGCATAGGAGGATGACTCGTCCAATATCGATCGTTTCGTGAACCTTCTTGAAATTATCATCGTTACTACTGTATGTATACAATGATCACGATGTCTCTGCAATTTGTTCCCTGTTACCAAGGTCGTATGACCTTGGTCGGTAAAACGCGGGTCGGACCTGACCCGTCTGTTTGACCCGACCGGTCAATCAATTGCGAGCGGAAGCAAAACAATTACAGTACAGTATCGGCTAAAGGGCCAACCACCCAGAACAAACATGCCATGCTCCCTAATCCTCGCAAATCACGAAGGTGGATCTAAAACGTCAAAAGCTTCTGCAATATATGGCAGCAGGACTGGAGACGGCACTTGTGCTAGGGAAAGGTTTGACTGTATCCATGTTACCTTATCCGACTCGGAGGCGAACCGACAGACCACTTATATCGTGCTCCGACCTACTAGTGCAAATATGGCTCGCGCCGTCGCGCGCCTACTGTACGCTCACCAACCTCGCACCCCCGGCAGTCTCTATGGGGGTACATTTTTCCTTCTCTACGCTGCACGATCACTCCAATTGCCCTTTATTTTTCTGCTCAAATGCCCATGTATTCGCTTTCTTGCCTAAGTAACTAAGTTGCCTTAATGTAGTACCTCGATTCCTTTTCATGCGATTGAACCTCTTCTTAGTATCCAAAGGTGTGGTAATGTGCACCTCAATACTTCATCAGTATTCCTACAAATTTCTTTTCGGCACTTTTACGAGCTTGTACAACCCCTAAAAGTCCATAAAAGTCCATAAAAGTCCAAAAAAGTCTGAAACTTGAAAAGCTTGCCAGCTAGGTCTAAATTTCAGAAAGCTCGATGATTTTTTTTTTCAAAAGCGGTTGCAAGCTATTGCAAGTACGCAAGCTGTCACAAGTCAAAAACCAATCGCAATTCATACTAGCTACTGTAGCAGAATATCTAGAATTCTAGGGTAGCCTGCTCGCGCAAATACCTCAACTGAATGGATTTGTATGAAGATGGTTTAAATGGAAAGGTAGCAGGATGCCGTCATTCCGGGTACCACATCTGGGAAGTCCAAAGCGAGAACGGTGCGGCGCGTGGTGTGGATATTCTCCTGGTTGTAAAGTAATATGGAACGTGTGGCCAAACTGGCGGTGATATAAGACAAAGCTGGGGAAGGTGCTCGAACGAATCGATTGATTGATTGATTGCGGCCCTTCACAGAGAAAGTTTTTATCAGTGGAGAGTCGAAGTGGCATCGGCGCAACTGAAACTCACCAACATTGATTGAACAAAGTCCTCTTTGAGCCTTGCGCGCGGCGAAAATGGAACAGACGACTGGGGGAAATCTGCAACATGGGGTGAGTGTTATATTGTAGTTGACAGCCAAGAGCTGAGAGGCAAGCACCCCACATTATTCTGCCAGAATCGACGCTTGGCAGGGATACGCCACTTTTCAGGCTCGCCAAAACGGCCACCACCATGAAACAGTCCAGCAATACTACTGAAGAATCCGCCGCCGCTGCTTTCCCGCTCCCATTCGGATACCGAGAGTGATATAGAACGGTGGAGAGGTGCAGGTGTGGTCGAAGATAGCTGGCTTAGGGAAAGATGGCGTCCAATATTAGCACCGGTCCCGGTGCCCGCAAATTGGGTATTTTCAACGACCTCAAAGGTGCTTCATCTATGGGCCCATCAAGTGTAGATGGTAGTGCTAACTCTCAGATTGCATGTGCGGGCGGGATTTGGAGGGTGAAGGAGGATCATGGTGGAACATGAGCCCGGCTGACCACGTGAGTGGCGTTCTATTATACGGATGAGGCCCAAGAGGGATGTTAGTGAGGTAAGTGACAAGATGGCAAATCACGCACGGTGTTGATTGGTCTTTGGGCACAGAGAAGGGCGATATATCTGAGAAGACGAGCGGGGAGGACTTATGGAGGAGTGGTCAGAGCCTATTGGGCGTGGGGGATCTGGGAGAGGCTTGTGCGGATTCGACGCCGTACTATAAAGCAAGTTCTAGCGCCTCTTCTAGATGATCGGCGCGATGTAAGTGTGCGAAGGGTGTAGGGCTTCCGGGAAAAAGAGTGGCAAGATCACGGTTGGCGATTTCGAATATTGAGGTCAAATCGAGTTGCTGAGGAGATGAGACCTGTAGAATACAGGTGAGCTGTGGGAAGATTCTAAAGAATACAACATCACCTGTTCATTCATTCGTTCAGACTGCTGCGAGGTTGGGGGCAAAAAAAGCTGTATGAAATGAGACCGATTGTGTCGCTGTGTAAGAGCATGATGCAAGTGCGAGAAAAAAAAAATATCAACACAAGCACGTGATGACACACGCGGCATTTTCTCAACTTGTACTTTTTTCATTTGTATCCGTCTCAACTTCAGTACTTCAGTGCCAACCTTTTCAGTTCACAATCGGACTTATGATTTTTCTGTCCATTGGATCCATGGTGGCAACGTTTTCAGTCCCATGCTCGTAACTGAACATGCAACCCAGCATGTGAGCTTACCACGGCCGCTTTTTTTCTCGTATGGGTGACATTGATGCCATTCTCACAGAACTACACCGCCACCCCATTGGCCACAACCTCTCAGTACGTACAAGCACCCCTCCCGCAGTTGTCATTCTCCAGACCCTACTCAGCCCGGTACAGCTTTTCCCTAGATTGCGGCTACGTGGGGCCGTCAATTATTATTATCACCTACTGGGTGGCAAGGTTTCCCTCTCTTCTGTTTTACCCCCACACCTAGCTGGATAGCGTGATAGCTTTTCCTAACTTTCCCGATGAGTTCTGTGCCGAGAGGACGACCAACAGGCCGAAATTTCAGTGGTGGATTGCCTTCCAGTCCACGAGCGTGCTCCGTAGGGCACCACGATGTACAGGAGAGAGAGAATAAGGAATACAAGGCCAGGACCAGGGACAGTGACTACCCCCGTCATAGCACGGGCACGCCTACACGGGCACCGCCAACCCGTTCTGTGCGTCCGCAGCGCTCATTGGCGAATATAATGCCCTCCCGTGGCGGATCATCATTATCTTCATCATCGCACGTCGATGTGCCAGAGGTGCCGCCACTTCCATTCGCCCGTCGCTCGGACGCATCATCCAAGTCGAGTACCGGATCATACTCATCCGTATCAGGGTCTTCATCTGCCTTTCTGGATCGGATGAAGAATCGCAGGGAGTATGGGTATGGGTCATCTCGCACAAGCTTGGAGGAAGAGGACGCACCGCGCAAGGCGATGGGAACCGAGCGGGGCAGGTGGGTCAGCCAGCGAAATACCGCGATGCCCGAGCCTGAGTACGGTACGTTCATTTATGGAACTACTCCAATCGTGGCCACGGCGTGCTTACGCACAGGGGATTCAGGCGAAACAGACGATCGAGATGAGTTACTGCTGGGTTACGGCTTGTCGCTCTGGTCACACGTCGCAACCGCAGCGAGCACTCTGACTATAAACGTTTCAAAGGCATGGGCATCGAATATTGTGGCGTATTCGGGTGAACGTACGTTTCTGGCTTTCTTCCTCTGGTGGTACGGGGAATTATATAATCGGCATTCTAAACCATCTACCATTCTGGCGTACAGATACACCACCGGGCAAGGAATCATGCCTTAGGCGTGCCTTGAGGGCATACCACATCGAAAAGGCGCGTGATCCGACAGATTTACCACCGTGGCTGTTCGAGGAGCATGAGCGCTGCCCGTTGGGGCCATTCAGAGACAAGTCGACGGCACCGGGAAGGTAGCGAGTACGACTACGACTCTGGTCGTGCCAGGGCATCAAAGTACAGCCATGATAATGACCTTGCCGTCGCACTAAATGCAATCTTTGCTATGTACTCACGGTTCCTCAAGCAGTCCAAGGTGAGCGCAGCATCCAGTTCCGTTTAAACTGATGTGCTGAGTAGGTAAATGAGGAATATCAAGGCATTGCTGGCACTCGCAGTGTCTCAGCACGTTAACGACATTTTTGAGTTTTGCTGATGTGTAACATGTATATACTGTATTTCTTTAATATCAATTTGAGTATTCTGTACCTTGAGCTTTTTCACTTGCAAGTACTTTATGGCTTGCACAAGCTTTTTTGCTGGCATGCCAGCAAAAAAGTGACGAAAAGCGTCTGAAAGCGAGAAAGTTTTTTGTATATTTACTGATGTTGTCGTCTTCTGGTTTTTCATTTCCTTTGTGCCTGCGTCCTGTCGTTCGTCGTCCACTTCAAAGTTGTGTGGCCATAGTGTTGGCTGTGCATAGCCTCTATCTTACTACCTCACACCGTCGGCGCACCATCTTGAGGAAGTTAGAGGTGGCAATGGCGTGGTTCTTGAAGTCCTTGTTTTTCGAAATGATAGCATGTGTCGTTTTTTTTTTTTTTTTTTTTTTTTTAAATCCGAATTTGTATTCCGCAGCGCGTACAACGGGGTACAGAGGCGGTCGCGTAGGTACTACACAGTATGCTTAGGCGTTTTACATTGGGAAAAGGAAGCCAGCGTGAGCTGGCTATATGCAGTAATAAGGATATGTTGGTTGGTGGTCGTATGTAGTTGGCTGCGGGGGCGACTCCGCTGCAGAAAAAAGAAAGCCCTGTGCATCATCCCGGTTCCCACTCTGCCCGCGGTTTATTGCAGGCCCTTGTCTCCTCTAGGAACCGAAGCAGCGTTTGGACGCGCTTCGGATTTTCGAGCAGCTGTGGAAAGCTTCGAGGGCGGCCGCTGACTGTGAGGTGTCTGCGGCGCGCGGCGGTGAATAACGTACAGTGAAAGAGTACATGCTCTATCGTTTGAAGGGGCTCGCCGCATTGGCAAGCGATTTGTTCTGGGGTATGTTGTGGGAAGAAGCGTTGTGTGTATTCGCCAGTGAAGGCATGTCCTGTGATGAACCGGTAGAAAGTTGAGTGCGTAAGGCGTGAGAACTTAACTGGGGGTTCTGTGTTTGATGATTGTGCAGCGTGGAATGTGTGATGCGGCTTCCCATCTGGGGGCATGGTGAGCGCTGTTCGGTAGGCCTTCGAGGTATGTGGCGACTGGTGCCATCTCTCGGCCCATTTCGCGATTGCGGCATCCTTTGTCGAATTCTTTTGGTTGTTAATCGTGTGGGGTTCTATGATGTCATCAGGGTCCGCCATGCGGATTGCCTCCATAGCGAGTTGTTTGGCTCGTTCGAAACCTGTAGAGGCCACCTTCTTGGGTAGCCATAGGAGGACGATGTTAGTATCCGGGTAGGATTCAAGGATGTTACTTAGTCTTCTCAAGAAGGAGATGGATTCTTCTTGATCGTTATGTGGGGAGGCGTCCAGCACTTTTTTATCGTAGCGCTGGAGGGCGATGAGATTGTTACAAGGTTTGATTGCTTCGTTGCTTGACCTAGGAAGTAAGTGAGTGTGTCGAAGGCTGCGTGAAGGGCTCGGAGAGATGTGTCTGCGTCTGTCACCGTTTCCCCAAGTACTTTCTCTACATGTTTGAGTTCTCTTCCCTCTTGGTATAGTACTGCTGAGGTGGCTCCCAGTTGCTTTCCATCGTCGCGTCCCATGTTTGAGCGGACACCATCACAGAAAATGTTGACTAGGGAGCCTTCTCTGCATCCTGTCGTGAGTGCGTTAGTGACTGCCTCATAGTCCCAGTCTTTCTGTTTGGGGATTGTCTGGACTCTACCGTTCCACGTTGGCGCTCCGGGTGGGATTTCGGGGAAGGGTTCAATGCGTGGGCCATTTGCTGGGACTCTAGCGGCCATTTCGCGTAGAGTCGTTTTTATTTCGCATCCAATTGGGGCTGGTAGTGGCGAGTCGTCCGTGGTCGGGGCATGCCATGCGTCACCCAGCCTCCTGAGCAGTTGGCTCTCTTTCGGGACTCTGTACAGTCGTAGTGCCCAACCCCCGAGGGGGTCCGAAACACGTTATCATAACGAACCGTTGTATGTATGAGACAGGGTTGTATCAATGTAAATGGAACCAAACGCTCTAGCTCCACCCAGGCTTCCAAAGCCCGGTCTCCTTATATCTAGGTACATCCTCCCGAAGGATTAGTCTCCTTAGACCAGTTATAGTGTGCTGTATTGGCACATTCCCGCTGTTATCCTGCAAGTCTCCAGTTACTGCAGGTAAGGTAACATTGTGTGTTGGGGTAGTAGGTGCGTGAGGGGTGATTGTGGCAGGAGGCTTGTCCAGCTGTGCCGCGGGTGTGGCTTGTGAGGCCTGTCCACTGGCTGCTTCCCTCCCCATGCGCTCCACTTTGGATTTGGGGCACTTGTGCTTCTTGGCAGTTTTGCGAGACTCGAACTTGCGTCCGCATGCCACGCATTGCCGCTGGCGTGTGGGGAGTTTGGCCGCTTTCGCAGCTTCCCGTTCCCTTTCACGTTTAGAAGCACGGCTCCTCTTCCGTGCAAGACGCCTCTTCTCCCTTTGGGCATTATTGGCCTTGCGGCCACCCGCTTGGAGATCGAAGAAGGCAAGGTTGCCTTTTCCGTTGAGAAGCTCCAAAATATATACAAACATCACCTTTTTCACCTTGATAACAGGGTGAGGTACTAGTGCGACAGCACACTTGACCAGGTGGGAGTGATATTGGGGAGTAAACTCAACCCAGGAAATGTTTCCATCCTCGTCCTTTTGGGCCGAGATGACATTGGTCAAGAGGTTGGCCCTTGAGAGGAACCAGCGACGACGGAAGATGTTGTGGATGTGGAAGACCGAAAGTTCTTTGTCCACAGTAGGAGACCGTTTTGTTTTTTCCCCTCCCTTCGCAGCAGCTCGGTCAGTGCTACTAGAAGTTGGTGGAGAGGGTGAATTCATGGGGATGTCCTGTGAGATAGGGGAAAGGATGCGCTCAACCTGGAGGGGAGAGGACATGGTGGTAGGAAGCAAAAGAAGATGGATAGCATGTGTCGTGTCCTCAAGCTGGTGATTCATAGGTGGTGCTGAAAACCTGCAGTGCCGACTTTACTTACCTCGGCATGACCAATTTTTCCCAGGACCAGTCACGTGCACCATCCTTTGCTGCACACTGCGCTCAATACTGGTCTCTCCGTGCGATCCTACCACGCTACATTGCCCCCACGATCGGCCCTGGTCGTCCAAGTGAGTATTTTCCCATCTTAGGGGATCAAATTTCCGTTTGCAGCATTGCGTCGCAGCGTCTGAGTGGATGGGGCAACTATCGAGTTCACCAGCACCACCTTGGACACGCTACTATACCAACAATTGTACGCCTCGCGAAGCAGGCATCTACTAGGACGTCTCCAATGTGGCAGCTACGGTGGCTCTCACTCTGGCTCACGCAATCATACTCGAGGTGGGACTCATGATCATCATTTCACACGCGCCTGGCGTGAAACGTACTCCACCAGCAACGCCGTTCGCTGGTTCAGCGCTCTCAGCACTTCCATTTTTACCGTTGTCTGCCTCGACATCATTTTTTCCTCAGCCTGAGCCGCACGCCAGCTTTGACTCGAGCACACCATCGACCACGAGCAGCTTGTTACCCCATCCCCCCCGGCCCAGTACAAGCCCAAGTTTGAGCCTGGGGACTCATGCGTAGTCATTAACGTCGAGTTGCATGGGTTGGATAAAATTAGTCAAATTTGGCGATTCCGCTTTTTCCGATGAAATACCCCCGGGCAGCGGCGCAGCACCTTCTGATTCGGTCATTGACGCAGGTGCGCAAGTCCGATGACAAGCCACGAAGCATCTTCATGCGTTCTAGAAAATCCTTTTCTAAATATGTGCAATATGTGCTCCACGGCATGAAGACGAGGATCTGATCGATAACCACAAGTCCGTTCAGTTTTCGGTCATCCCACCCGCAAGAGTAAGTCCCATGACATGGCACGAATCACCCTTCTAATCCCCATGTCTTTCTAGAAAATTTCTTGCTAAATTCGCCTGGATCTGTGCAAGATACTGTCATACTGAGCGCTTATGTGCTTGAGAAAGTTGAGAATCTTATCGATAATTACCGCATTTGGGGGGAGGGGTCTCCGACTTAGCAGAGTTTATCGACTTGGCGTAACGGAAGTTTCCTTAAGTTCCTCTTGGGAGCGTCCACTCATCATCACGGTGCTGGACAGGCGCGAATCAGCCAATTCATCGCTTGTCATTGATAGTTGCAACGGATGTGCGTGGGTACTACTAGTATCACCGCATCACACTGCCGACGGTTTCAACGGGTGCTTACCCTGACCATCAGGGGATTACCCATAACTACGGCCCTGTCAATGTTCGACGGCGTCTACTGTAGCCATTTTTGATTGAGGGTGAACTCACTATTCTCAGGTTGGAGCCTCATGTGGATTCGGAAGAGTTCACAACGTTCACACTCGATCGATTTTATGCTGGCCTGGGTGCATACTTCCTCCAAGGGATGGAACCAGCCACATTTAGAACCTTAGGGAAAGGGTCTCGACATATTCGTTTGCAACACGTTTTGGCCCAAAGCAGGTGACCGGTGACCACTGGTTCTGAGCTTGAACTCGAGTGAAGATCAACCAAGGATCGAGAGACTAGAGTTCATATAAATATAAATACATGACTGGTTTAACATTCCCTCGTTATCGTTACCTCTCCGAGACCCGGCCTCTCTTACAACACTAACAACAATGAGCTGGAGCCGCATACCTGGTGGTGTACGCGGCCTTTTTCTAGTTCTCGATTCAAGTGACTCAGGCTAATGTTTACCACAGCTTCGTCAAATTACCTGCAAAGGTGCCAACGTATGATCTTTCCTTCTGTATCATGGATGACATAGTCTTCATGTCTTCTTAGGTTGTTGGTTGTAGTGCAGGTGCGTTAAACTTATGGTGCCATAATGCCGTTTATCGATCCATAACCTAGACGAGGGTATCTACCAATGGAACTACGACGAAAACACCTGGAAACAAGTCTATGGTGCCGCCATCTGGGTTGCTGCCGGCATTGATTATTCCATCTGGCACTGCAATAGTGCCGGGCTTATTTTCAGATCGAATGCTGCCATCATCAGCGGATGGAAATCATGGGACACGATACCGCAGCCTGGCGCCTGCGTTCAAGTATGCGATTTTGCTTTTGCTTTTTTTTTGTCTTCGCGCTCACCTACCCTCTCTATGATTGCATTCCTCCTTCTTTCCTCCTTCTAGATTGACGCCTGGACTCGTAATCGTGCCGTCTGCGTTAACGCGAAACAAGAATTGTACGAGTTCCAGAATGGTAGCTGGCGCCGGCTTCCTGGTGCTGGTACCCATATTACCATTGGCGCCAATGGCGAGAAGTGGCATGTCAACTCTAGTCAGGCAATCTACCGCATGTTACCTGGCCAAGACCAGTGGCAACGTGTCATTTCAGGAAGTTTGAAGTCCGTCCATTGCACTGATGGCGACCACGTCGTGGGAGTCAATGCTGCGGGTAACTTGTACCGCTGGAATGGCTTAGGTTGGACCCAGATTCCTGGTAATGGAACACACATGGGTATCACCTGGGGTAGCGTGTGGCACGTCAACAGCAAATACGATATCTGGAAAGCCTCCATCTAGGTGATTTGAACCGATGTTAGTCAGTATACGGACCTACTGTAAATGGTAGTGAGAAACACTGTTGAATGCGAATTTGTCCTGAATACTGAATTTTCAGTACAGAATGTGTATTTTGTTCTACGATTAGTGCGAGATCACAAGGTCTACCGCCTCTCGGTCTCCTCATCCCATGCCGAATGTACGGATACCCTCGGAGCTACGCTCGGAACGGGACGATCTTCTGCGTCGGAGCGCCCGTCATCGCGTCATCATGTGATCGTGTGTTGATTTCTTTGTTCTTTTTCTTGTTTCGCATCTTCGTCGTTGCCTTGCGTTCTTCACCACTCCTTTCCTTCACATTGCTTTTCTTTTCCACCTCTTGTCACTCTCTTGTCTCGTGCTCTCGAACAACGCTTACTGACACCAAGACACTACGACGCGGCAGCCATACGCTCCCTCATTTATCTCATTTTAGTTCTCCCTTTATTTATGCACTTACATCTACTCTATTCAATCGCCATCGCCGGCACCCCCGAGGTCGCTGTTACTATACAAATATGGAGCTAGCAGACAAGGCAGCACGCATGTATATAAGACCGCCCTTCTGCTCGTCAAGGAGGGCATCGTTCATTGATTGCTCGTCGTTTCCAACCCAGACTTTCTCTCCTTTCTCACCCGTGTGCCCTCTCTCGTCTCGGCGATTGTTAAGTGGGACAGCTGTCCCCACGATCTCGGCAAATCTCCACCGTCTTTGCTCTTATCTTTATCTCTCCCTCTTTCCTTGTTCCTGGACGATGATTCCACTCTCGCAGCACCCAATTTAGATACATGAACATTTGTTACGTCTCCCACCGTTACTTTTCCCCTCCCACCTCCGATAGCCACTAGCGCCCTCGCATTTACGTACACAAGTCCACGCCATCTCCCATGCCAATTCAGCCACACCCATGATCCCTATATCATTCACGTTTTCCCCCTCTACTACATCGCAGCACCCACCGCGAGTGTGAAGATGTCAACTTGTCATATGTCAACTTAATTGTGGAGACCAACAGTGGCCCACATAACTCCTCTGCAAATGTCTGCAAACGCGCCAGCACTATTTAAAATAAAAATTGTTGTTTTAGTTCCCATCGATTACACATGCCGTACATGATGGATGCGACTGTTCTGGAAAATGCGAGACAGCACGACTGAAAAATAGAGAGGGTTTTGCAGCAACGATGGAGCAATGCGAGGACCTCCGCACGGTAACACCACGCAAACTCTTCAGTCGTCTTTGCACGTCCGGGACATTGCTCTGTGTGGATGAGTTGCACTGCGTAAGGGTCCGGGAGCATCAGGCATATGAGATTTTGGGGAGTGATCAGTCGACAACGTCGCATGAAGTGTGGACCGCACCATCGACAGCTGCTAATCGCAACTCATACGATTGAGGCGTCAGGTGGTGCGTACAGCGTGCTCCACCCTAGTCTCAGGCTCTTCAAACCTGGGAAGGGCTCATAAATGGCTAGGGGGTTATCAACTAAATTCTCTTTGTGACTGTCGGGACACCTTCAGAGAAACGCGATGTAGGTCTGGGGGCGTAAAGTAGGACGATATCGCACAGGCGTAGATGACACAATTCTCGACACCGCTGCCGCCGTCTCCATCGACATTTTTTCGTACCCGTGCCTATAGCATACAAGGGGGCGTGGACCTAAAGGACAAAATCGTTAAGTCAGTAAAATGCAGTCAACATTCAAAGTAAACATATTTCGTACCTCCCATATCCCGGCATCGTGCATTAACCCAGAGTCTACGAACGCAACTATGAGTACTCAGGCGCTCAGGCTCCAGGCTGCCCAAGCAGCACCCAAGTCACAAGCCAAACATGACACGTGCTGAAAAAGTTGGTGCCAGCCCCGGAAATTAGTAAACGAGGTGGATGTACATGGGCGGTCAAAACTGGTGGCCATTGACAGGCAGGTTGTCGGAGGAGAATGCGTTCTACAGGCGTTGAGATGTTGATCGGCAATGACCTCCTCGATAGTATCATCGAAGAGGTCAATGCTGATCTACTCGTACAGTGGAGTTTGATGAGTAGTTTGACTAAGATGACAGGGATGGCGTGGACTGGGTGCCCATGCTTGGGAACGGCTTGTACCACCACGACCATCTAATTCTGTGCAGATTGCATGATCAAAGGAGTTGAGGAGAATGTAACTGAAGTTAGTCAGAATCAGGCCATCAGTACTTCAGTGACCGCGGTATTTCGGTTATATGTCATTCCAATCCACGCTTCAAGCGCCGCGGGAATGCATGGAGATGTTGAGTACTTAGTGCAACAAGAACACCGCTTCATCTTGGACAGTGACAAGGCTGGCGTGGGCCGTGTGGTCTAGGCCTATTTTCCACGAGTCGTCGTTAGAACAAGACAATGTCAAAACTCAGATCTCAGATTTGAACGGAGTTGTTCAGGTGGGCGCCGCTCAATGCCGGTGAGTTCAGATTACCTCAGCGCCGTGGGGCTTACGGCACGCCTTTTCCTTCCTTCCAACTCTCATTTATCTTCGGTTCGGAGTCAGTGAATACTGGGATGTTTTCGTAGCTCGCCTTGACTCAGCATCCCGCACATAATTCTTCAATCAAATCGATTTCAACATGCATCCCCCAACTTGCCCAATTCATCAGTCGAACACCAAGGTCAAATAAACGTACCCGATGAAGCACATATTGTCATTGTTATGATCAGATTTCTATCACAGACATTTGGCCATGCAGAACTCTATGCGGAGATATCATGCGGTGGGTCAGACTGGCAGGCCGGGCTTGGTAAGCCTGCTAATATAGGTTTCTGGTGACAGTCTGGCTAACTGGGGGATGTCGTCGCTCACACACTCAACCCTGAACCAGTCCAGCTCCAGTGGACTACCTTTGACTTTGACGGAAACAGTGATTTGGTGACCAGAGAGCTGTCGCGCATTGACGAACTGCTCAGCGCCTTCAGATTTCAGCCAGGGTGGTCCCGCTGTCCGTACCCGAAAATATTTTGCAAGGTTGACAACACTTCCGTTATTCTGATCCCAATGAGCTCCATCAAGGAGGACCTGACACCTGGGGCAATTATATTGACGCTCGATGTAGAGGATCTCTACGGACGTGGTTCCATGCTTCCACCACCACCTCCTCCTCCTCTTTAGATCAGACTCCGAAAGTGAATAACACACTTGCCACTTATCGACTCTCCACGCTGGCTCGAGTCCATCCCCGCTGGGCATATGCTCACGCCGAAAGATGCGATGTTAGCCCTACGGTCTGTGAAGCCCTTCCTGGTGAATCCAACAATGGACCAGGTACTCAACGTACTGTGCTTCTGTCGCTAAATCGCATAATTATCTGTCATAGGCAGGATCGCTAGCTTGTAGTTGGCCTGGGCGTTTTTAGTTAGTGTTGACCGTGCATGGTCCCTGTCTTACTACCTCACACCGTCGGCGCACCATCTTGACGATGTCAGATGTAGAGGTGGCAATGGTGTGGTTCACTGGTTGAAGTCCATGTGTCCCCAGGTCCCACCAGCTGCAGACAGAGTAGAGCTCGGGAACAACCGAATAAGCGTTCGGTCGAGTTGTCGCTCAGCATGGACCGGATTTATGGGGACTCGGAGCATCTAATGACTAAAATCGACATAAAGGCAGAACGGCTATATCGGGGTGGTCGCACACCTAGGACTCAGGCTCTTAAGATGCTTGAGAGTTCGCTGGATCATATCAACCACATTTCCGCTCGGATAAACAAGTTAAGATCGCATTGTTGCCTAAACTCGTACTGTACTGTATGAGAGGTCTAGGAATCCGGGATAATGAACCAGTCTTCTTCCCAACATTCCCCTCCCTCACTCAGCCAATAACATCATTTAATTATAGATACTCAGCAGCACTTTCCGCAGTCCTTTCCCATTGAATTGTCTTCGCTACGTTGAACAAAGACGCTATTTTACGAATGCTGTCAACGAACCAATGAACAGTGCGAGTCAGAAGCTAGCTTTCAGGCGTACCAGTTCAATCACGGTTACTGTGATGATGGCCAATACCGCCAAAGCCGCCTCGTTGACTTTGGCCAAATGACTCACATGCACAATTCTGACGTTGATCAAGAATAAGAGGCGCTATTCCACGAATGCTGTCAATGAACCAACGAACTGGGCGAATCAGACGCTAGCTTGTAGACGTACCAGCTTGGACAACCACTAGATCGGTTACGGCAAGAAGATACAAAAAGACAAGTTTTGCGGTCATGTTGGTAATGCAATGGACAAAAGAGTGGATGGTATAGGGTGAAATGATTCGAAGGAGGGTATGTGTTAAGCTTGGAAAGCTGTTCTGGGGATGGCCAACGAAGTATTGATGGTCTGATGGGTCGCGTTGGACGACATTTTAGATGTGGTCCCACTCTCGCTTATGGACGGTGCGCAGCCCTCGCCGGCCGGCACAAGATATCTTTCATATTACAAACACCGTGGATGGAGACGAAAGAACGCTGAGAAGGCAGGCGAAGGCATAGGAGGATGAGTCGTCCAATATCGATCGTTTTCGCGAACCTTCTTGAATTCATCGTTACTATGAAGACAAGGGTCACGATGTCTCTTTGCAATCTGTTCCCAATTGCCCTTTGAGACCAGTGCCTGTACATTATGATCAATGTTATCTGATGGTATGATCCACTGTCAGTGTTACAATAATGGAATTGGAGAATTCAGTGGCTCCTTCGGTCATATCCGACCGCGCCTCTGAAATTAAGAGGAAGGGGGACAATAACGTTTTAGAGCCATGCTCACACTCACAGATTGCTATTTCTTTTGAACGCCACAAGCACCCGGGCCTTATTTTGACCGATCAGACTTGATTAACTTTTGGTTCATCGCGAGCGGAGCGAAGCAATTATCGGCTTCAGGAACACGAGAGGGCTAATGAAGACGACGTATCAATTCATCTGTCTCTCGGGCCTCTCTCCACAACTTTGCATATGCGTTGCCGGCCTGTGCTACGTTACATGTTTCTATGGCAAATAGTTTGTGTTTCCCTAGTGAACTCGGTGCTTTTATTGCTCGAGATGCTCAGTTTTACATACCAATTTCGCATCCTCCCTGCTGGGAGTCGACAATTTTGTTGCCCTTTCTCGTGTTACGTCTCTAAATGGACTCCTTTTCATTAAGAAGTTGGATTGGGAACGGGTGAAGTTAGTAGGCGGTAAAATTTTGCAGTTACGATTAGAAGACATAGCCCGTAGATACCCAGTCACCTAATATACGAATGGAGGAGATGTCTGTCAACACAGCGAGCCCCCGCAGGCTTTCCTGCGTCCATGTTATATATACAGTCAGTATTGCGAGCGGAAGCGAAGCAATTATCAGCCGGCGAACCTCCCAAAACAAACAGGTACAAATTCGCCCTGAATATGCCTGACCACTTATACACGTACACTGCGCCACCCTACAATACAAATATGGCTCGCCCGCGCTCTGTACGCTCACCAACCTCGCACCCCCGGCAGTCTCTAAGGTGTGCATTTTTCTTTCACGATCATGTCCGATCTCCTTTTATTTTCCTGCTCACATGCCCATGTATTTGCTTTCTTGCCTAAGTAACTAAGTTGCCTTAAATGGCCCTTATAGTAATGTGGTACTACTGTACCCCGAGGCGCACGTTATTGTAATGGATTCGAAAAAAAAGGTAATGTAGTACCTCAGTTCCTTTTCATGTGATTGAACCTCTTCTTAGCATCCAAAGGTGTGGTGATGTGCATCTCAATACTTGTCGTCTTCTGATCTTCCATTTCCTGTGTGCCCGCATGATCCGCATCCTGTCGTTCATCGTACACTTCAAAGTTATGTGGCCATCGAGTCTTCTTGTTGACCCACACCACTTCATTTGCTCTGCGCCCCTACCTCTGCACACAACTCGTTGACTACTAAGTGTCCCCGGACATGACAACTCTGTTGGACTGGAAGTATATATCGTATGAATCATAATGGTAATAGTGAATCTGACTTTGCCAAGCACGAGTCAAATGCTCTTTGGGACACACAACCAACTGCCCGAGTAGTCCTAGTGAATGGCTCACTTGGGATTTGCAAGCAGACGAGAAGACCTCCGTATCAGTTATATGCAAGCGAATTATAATCTGTGATCCCCAATATACTCTTCCTCGTTCGGCAGCAAAGGCCGAGAGAGATGGGGAAAGAAGCGACTCTTCACCTAATACCTAGGACATTTCCCCCAGGAGGAACTTTGATCAATGATCATTTGGGACATAATAATGGAAGTCTTGCCAACCCTGTACAGGATATTTTCGCGTACGGAAGCGGGACCACCCCTGGTTGATATCTCAAGAAATTGAGCAGTTCGTTGATGAGCGACGGCTCTCTGGTCACCCAACATGTGCGCGACGACATGCCCCGCTCCTAGCCTCACAGTCCTTCCTGGGAAAATCCTGCAACGGGCTAGGTACTCAACGTACCGTGCTCCCGCCGCTAGATACTTTGTAAGACCTTACTTGAGGCTGCTGGCTTCCGAGTCTGCATATTATGCTTGTTAGAGGACGCTGGTATGGTGGCATTATTTCACGCCACTGTTACTACCAGTTCCAATAACTGAAGTGATGCGGAGCGCGATGGTGACATAATTGTCTGTCATAGGCAGGATTGCCAGCTTGTGGTTGGCCTGGGCGTTTTTAGCTCGTGTTGGCCGTGCATGGCCTCTATCTTACTACCTCACACCGTCGGTACACCATCTTGAGGAAGTCAGAGGTGGCAATGGCGTGGTTCTTGGTTCTTGTTTTTCCAATGATAGCATGTGTCCTCAAACGGTGACTTACCGCCTAGCGCCGAACGAACCTTGGGGGCATGACCAATTTTTTCCCAGGACCAGTCACGTGCCCCATCTTTGCACCTGTCTCCGTGCGATCTCCGTGCGATCCTACCATACATACTACATTGCCCCTAGTGGTCCCAATGAGTATTTTCCCGTTTTACAGGATCAAAGGCTTCTTGTTTCCGTTTGTAGCATTGCGTCGCGGCGTCCGAGTGGATGGGGCAACTATCGAGCTCACCAGCACCATCTTGGACACGCTACTATACCACCAATTGTACGCCTCGCGAAGCAGGCATTGATGAGGATGTCTCCAATGTGGCCGCTACGGTGGCTCTTACTCTGGCTCACACAATTATACCCGAGGTGGGACTATCATTCGTTTCACACGCGCCTGGCGTGAAACGTCTCCACCAACATGGCCGTTCGCTGGTCCTGCGCTCTCAGCACCCCCATTTTACCGCTGTCTGCCTCGGCATCAGCACTTCCTCAGCCCGAGCCGCACGCCTGCTTTGACTTGAGCACACCATCGACCACGAGCAACTTGTTACCCCATTCCTCCAGTACGAGCCCAAGTTTGAGCCCGAGGATTCATGCGTAGTCATTACCGTCGAGCTGCATTAAATTTGGCGATTTCACCTTTCCGATGAAACACCCTTGGGCAGCGGCGCAGCGTCTTCTGATTCGGTGATCGACGCAGGTGCGCAGGTCCGATGACAAGCCACGAAGCATCTTCATGCGTTCTAGAAAATCCTTTCCTAAACATGTGCGATGTGTGCTCCACGACACGAAGACGAGGATCTGATCGATAACCACAAGTCCGTTCTGTTTTCGGTCATCACACCTGGGCCTAAGCAAGAGCAAGTCCTATGATACGCCACGAATCACCCTCCTAATCTCCATTTCATTCTAGAAATTCCATTGTTAAACACTCCTGGATCTGTGCAAGATATTGAGCGCTTATGTGCTTGAGAAAGTTGAGAATCTCATCGATAACGACAAGTGACTAGTCACCGACTGCATTGTAACAATCGTGATATGGATTATGAATACACCATACACGTGGGGTACTGAGAGTCTGAGACCGAAATTGGGGTCGGGGTCTCCGGCAAGCTTAGCAAAGTTTTCGACTTGGCGTAGCAGAAATTACCTCGAGTCCCTCTTGGGAGCGTCCACTCGTCATCACGGTGCTGGACAGGCGCGAATCAGCCAATCCATAACACCTATCATTGATGGTTACAACAGAATGTGCGTGGGTTTCACCGTATCACACTGCCAACGGTTTCAACAGGTGCTTATACTGACCATTAGGGAATTGCCCGGCCCTGTCAATGTTCGACGGCGTCTACTGTAACTATTTTTGATCGAGGGTGAACTATTTTCAGGTTGGGCCCTCATGTGGATTCAGAAGAGTTCACAACGTTCACACTCGATCGATTTTATGCTGGCCCAGGGTGCATACTTCCAGAGGATGGAACCAGCTACATATAGAACCTTAGGCACGTGTTTTCCAATTCAAGCAACTGGAAAAGGGTGGGAAGTGGGCGTATTTAGGTGGCTGCGAGGGTAACTCCGCTGCAGAAGAAAACCCCGGGCCTGCCTCAAGGCCCTCAACCCGGTTCCCAGATTGCCCACGTTTTTTATATATGTAGGCGCCAGTCTCCTCCAGGATCCGAAGCAGCTTCTGGACGCGCTTCGGATTATCGATTATCGAAGAGCTGTGGGAAGCTTCGAAGTCGACATATTCGTTTGCAACACCTGGGGCCCATAGCGAGCACAGTCAAGGTGACCGCCGGCTAATCCCGTTCTGAACACGCGTGAAGATCGACCGAGAGTTCATATAAATACATGACTAGTTTAAGAACATCTCCTCGTTATTGTTACCTGACTTACCTCTGCAACTGAAGTCTGAGCCTCTCTTGCAACACTAACAGCAATGAGCTGGAACGGCAAGTGGAACCATATACATGGTACTGTACGTGGCCTAAGGGTTTCTAGTTCTCCATTCACTGGCAGGTGACTCAGGCTAATGTTTACCACAGCTCAATCAAATTACCTGCAAAGGTGCCAACGTATATCCTTTCCCTCGTTACCATAGATAACACTGGCATAATACTCATGTCTTGTTAGGTTGTTGGTTGTAATGCAGGTGCGATATTTCAACGTCAAACTTATGGTGCCGTAGTAGTACCATTTATCGATTCCTTACCTAGACGGGTCTATCTACCAAAGGGACTACAACGACGACACCTGGACAAAAATCCCTGGTGCCGCCGTCTGGGCTGCTGCCGGCATTGATTATTCCATCTGGTGCTGCAACGCCGTCCAGCGGATTTTTAGATGGAATGCCGTCGCCGGCCATTGGGACAATATTCCTGGTGCCTGCGTTCAAGTATGTCATTTTAATTTCTTTGGTCTGCATGCCCACCCACCCTCTCCGTGATTGCTTTTCTCTTTCTAGATTGACGCCTGGACTCGTGATCGTGCCGTTATCGTTAACGCGAAACAAGAATTGTACGAGTTCAAGAATGGTAAATGGAGCCGGCTTCCTGGTATTGGTACCCATATGACCATTGGCGCCAACGGCGAGAAGTGGCATGTCAACTCTAGTCAGGAAATCTACCGCATGCTGCCTGGCCAAGACCATTGGCAACGTATTGCAGGTAGTCTGAAGTCCATCCATTGCACTGATGTCAACAACGTCGTCGGAGTCAATGCTGCGGGTAACTTGTACCGCTGGAATGGCTCAGGCTGGACCCAGCTCCCTGGTAATGGTACACACATTGGCATTACCTGGGGTAACATGTGGCACGTCAACAGCCAAGACGGCATTTGTCAGGCCTTCATCTAGCTTATTCGAATCGATGTTATAGTCAGTATACGGAATAACAAACTAGGTGCCACATACAGTAAATAGGAAACGCTGTTGGACGCGAAATTGTACTGAATATGTATATTGTATTATTGTCCCGCCATTTGTGCGAGATCGCAAGCTCCACCACCTCTCGGTCTCTTCATTTAATGCCGAACCCTATCTACAGTACCTCTACCACCGTTACTCCTGAACTTACTGTTCTTCCCCCTCCCACCGCCGATAGCTAGCGCCCCCACAATTACGCACACAAGCAAGATGACGATAACGAGTTAACGTAATAAACACCCACTGGTTCAGGCCGTTCAGACCTGAGGGCTTTGACTACAGCGCTCTCTTTCCAGGCTGCCGAGAACATGTTTCTTCTGCACTAGTAACTGGGTCCTCGCAGATTCAGACTCAAAACAAAAACCGATTCGTCTACATTTTCGGATCGGTCATCCCGACTCATCCGTCCTGGCTCATCTGGTCCAAAATAACCCACTGAAGCACTCGCCTCCTACTTACCATCGCCTACCCCCCATCTTTACGTCTTTGATACGAAGTCTATATATTTTCCAGTCAGCTCAGCTACCCTTTGAGGGGACCGACACCAACAAAGCGAACACTGTCCAGGCGGAGGAATATGGACAAAAACCAACACACCCTTCACCCTACTCGGCCGGCAATCAAGTATGGTTCATTGCGCTTGTTTCAGAGCGGATTCAGCGGAAGTAGACCCAGTCCAGCACGGCGGTGGAGTTTGCATATTGAGTGAATCCGTTTGGTTAAATTAAAATATTGTAAATGCTATACGTACGATATGGGTTATGGGTTGTTGTGGGCACGAGACAGCGAAGACGTTAACCTACCGTTTTTATTATTGATAGACCTAAGCAGACCATTCAGTCAAAAACCCTCGTACATCTGGTTCACCCGACATGTACAAATGGTCATGAAAGTGGGTCCACCCGACGGTCGGCCGAGGGAACGTATATGTGGGTCCGGCCGACCCCGCCAATGTTGTATTCTCAGATTAGAATGATAGAACAGTATTGCATTGGTAGTTGATAGTAAGATATGGTGGTTATATATTTTACATGAATGTGGTACTGGCCGACCATAGTGAATATGGTAAGATCAGCCGATACCACATGTGTGATCATACTTGCTACATAGGGATGGTATCGGCCGACCATACCAAATATGATGAGATCGGCCGATACCACATGTGTGATCACACTTGCTACGTAGGTATGGTATCGGCCGATCATAGTGAATATGGTGAGCTCGCCGATACCACATGTGTGATCACACTTGCTATGTAGGTATGGTATCGGCCGACCATACCAAATATGGTGAGATCGGCCGATACCACATGTGTGATCATACTTGCTACGTAGGTATGGTATTGGCCGACCATACCAAATATGATGAGATCGGCCGATACCACATGTGTGATCATACTCGCTATGTAGATATGGTATCGGCCGATCATACCAAATATGGTGAGATCGGCCGATACCACATGTGTGAATCATACTTGCTACATAGGTATGGTATCGGCCGATCATACCAAATATGGTGAGATTGGCCGATACCACATGTGTGATCATACCTGCTACGTAGGTATGGTATCGGCTGACCATAGTGAATATGGTGAGATCGGCCGATACCACATGTGTGATCATACCTGCTACGTAGGTATGGTATCGGCCGACCATAGTAAATATGGTGAGATCGGCCGATACCACATGTGTGAATCATAATTGCTATGTAGGTATGGTATCGGCCGATCATAGTGAATATGGTGAGATCGGCCGATACCACATGTGTGAATCATACTTGCTATGTAGGTATGGTATCGGCCGACCATGGTAAATATGATGAGATCGGCCGATACCACATGTGTGATCATACTTGCTATGTAGATATAGATCTGTCCATGATATCCATGTCACATGTATCTAGTTTAGAGGATTATGTTGCTTGAACAAATAAAGTCAACTTAAATATCTAAGTAAAACTGTAAAAGACACCTCGATTCCATTAAACATATTTTAAGCTAGATTTCATCTAGAGTTATATACTTTCCAAACTTCTCTTTAGCCTTTTCCCTAAACCTTTTCCAAACATCTTTTTGCTTTGCAGCATATGCTTTAAGTCCTGGTTTTGGATAAGTTTTATACCGCCTCTCCCAGTCTTGCTCATAATGTTTAAACCACAAAATGGTCCAAACCATCTCATGTTTCACTATCTGCAACTCTTCTTTCCATCTTTCATGTCTGGCCCTGGCTTTTAACCAGCTAATTCTATGAACTTTAAAGCAAATGTATGAATTTTAAAGGAAAATGTGAGTTTAATGCCTTATAGCACTTACATTCCTCATTCCACATCCCAAGTGGCTCAAGCTGATTTCTCCTGATTCTCCAAAACCAAGGAAGAGCTTCTGAACCTTGACCAAACCGATTTTCCTCGGTAATGTCCTTAGACACTCCTAGTTCATTAGGCTGTATAAGTTGATACTTTTGCAGAATGTCTTGAGAAGCTTCCAAACGGGACAGTGACTCCCTTGCCCTATGGTAACTTCGAACATTTCCAGTAATCTTCAAGGTTACCCTTCGAATATCTTGTTTGGATCTGGTGTCAGTTCTGACTGAAGTTGAACTTCGAAACTTCATCCTATAAAGAATGGACTTGTAACCTAAATGAGTTCTCAGTTTTTCTAAATTGTCATTGGCCTGCCCAATACGCAATTGGACCTCCTCCTTTATCAGATCCTTTAGGCCTGCCTCTTTTAGATAGAAGGCCCCAATATGAGATGGCATCCAAAGGGTGAGATCTTCAGGAAAGCTCTCATTGAGATCATCTTCATATCCACCTTCTTCGGCATCTTCTTCTTCGGCATCCTTGTCAACTAGGGTTCCCCAGAATGCCCTCTCTCTCTCAGGCTCTTCATCATTCAGGGTCTCCCCTTTCTCCTCAAGACAGAAAGCAGGATCATCCTGATGGGAGAAGGTAACATCCATATCCAAATTGGACATGAAAAGTTGAGCCATTTGATTGAACTTGGCTATTCTAGTATAAAGCCTTTGTCGCTTTTGAAGAATGTTGGCACTTTGGGTTGTTGTATGATTTACTGGCAAACACCGTATATCTGCCCGTAATGAATCTCTATAAAGGCCAGCATTGATATTAGAGCCCTTATAACTATATAACATAGTCACTCACTGGGCATCCTCAATACTAATACCTTCTATCAACCAGGTTACAGAACCTTGTGTTCCAGAGGTTGATGTCTTAGCATTTAAGAGATTAAGTCTCATCTCTGCCAATGTTGGAGCTATAAAAGAGATGAAAGAATAATAAGCAAAAGCACTTTATTAAAGAAAAGAAAAGAAAAGAAAGATAACCAACCTTTGTCCATTTGTAAATTATATATATCCAAAGCCTCTCCTCTTTCATTGTCAGCTTTCTCTGCCTCTTTGGTCCACAGTCTCAATTTGTTGGCATCTACAACAGAGCTAAGCTCTTCAAATGGACCTTTCATGGAATCTACTCCATCAGAAGCAGCTTTGAATTTCCTTGATAAAGTTTTCACTATCATTTAAAGTAAGTTTTAAGTTACATATCTATAGCTAAAATTGAAATTTAACTCACCTATTCCTACTAGCTTTTTCCAGTTTGAGTCTCTCATATGGTCATCATAAATCTCTTGACGGTGGGCTAAAGTCATTGATCTTGCCGAAGGTGAGATTTTATTAAAGGAAGCCCAAAGGGTTTCCAATATCTCTCCATCAATATGGCCTGCCCCTTTAAGGAACATGAGACTGAACCTGGAGAAACATAGGGCCTTATGGGCACTCAGATGGAATTTCCCGACTGCTGGCACCACTTCCAAATTATCCGGCAAGAGCAAGCCAGATGATTTTTCTACTCTGGCCAAGAAGTTCTTGTGCCATTGGCAAGCCACATCATAGGTGATAAGGGCTCTTTGTATACCATTAGAGTTGTAGGAGATTGCTTGACAAATGGAGTAGTCAATATTTTTTTGCCTTTAAATTAGATCCAAATTAGTAAATATTTATGTAAGGAATGGAAAAGAGTTTACTGTTCTCCTTTGTAAAAATCAACCACAGAATGGGGAACAAAACAACCATGACGAGCACAGGCAGTAGCACCCACACCAGTGGCACGCAAGTGAGTTTTGTTGGTATTGGCATCATTAACAGCCCTATGGTTTTGACATGTTGACCTCTAAGAGATGCAAAAGAAGCATAAATGCATAAGTTACAGCCTTAAGATTCAACAATACATACCTCTTCATTATTTGCAGCCTGAGCAATATGGTTTTGATATGGCTCATTAGCCACCATATATGCTAACCCATCCGAGAGAGGCACATCATCCTCAGGCTTACGCATTTTCATGTGTTGAGCAGTAAAGTTGCCATCCACCACATAGTGTAATGAGACAACATCACTGTTTTATAGTTAGCTACTTAGAAATAATCTAAATGGGCATAAAAGTGCACTGACCTATTATATTGCTCAGCCCAGTCCTTAGGCAAATTGATTCCTGGCTGAGGACATGCAGGACAAAAGACTGCTAACTCCCCCTTTCCAGGGTCATTCTGAGCATCATGACCAAACCCAGCTCTTTTTCGATTCGAGAGGTCTCTCCAAGTCCTTGACACTCTCATTAATTCACGATAACGATCCTGATACTATGGTATTAGCTTTTATTTATAATAAAATCTAAAAACATACAGGAAGGGTATCAGGAAAGGCATTATTGGTGAGCCTTTTAAGCTTTGAATAAAAGCTAAATGCTGAGGTCTTGCATTCCAGAGAATCTATGAGAAACTCATCCAAAACATTGAATGTAAAGGCTGTTTGAGGCTTGAAGACAGTTGAGGGAAAAAGGCGATGTCGAAAAAGCTGCAAATGTTTGTCTTGATCACTGAACCCATTGCATCTGCACCATTTCACTAAGTGAACAAAGATTCCTCCCGAGTCCACTATGGTTATCCGGTCATCATGTTCTTCAGTACTTGAAGGACAGACATCTCCATTGTGTCCAAGGTTTAGAATGAAGCCCAAGTCCTGAAGAGATATAGCCTCATAGAACAGACCATTCCACCTTTGAAGCCTATGAAATGGAAGAGACAGGTGTGCTTTGACAGCACAGGTATGACACCATCCATGATGCCCAATACATGAAAGGCAACGGATTTTACTGTCAGCTTGAAGACAAAGGGTACATTTGTCTTGCAGTTGTTGTGGGGCTTCAGATTCTAAAAGAATGGATAGGTAGGTAGTCCTCCAAGGAATCCATTCTGAGAGAAAATCATTCTGAGACTACTTCTTGTTAGACCTTAATCATAGTATATATCACAACCTCAATCTTACTTTGGTAATCCTAGGTATGTAAGGCTCTTGATCATTGAAGCAAAAAGCCTCTGATTGAATTGTATCCTCTAGTAAAGCAGAAAGAGTTGTTTTAGAGTGGGATGGGGTGTTAGATGGTTTTGTTTTTGATGATTCATCTTCCTCATTTGATGGCTTATAATAGGAGGCAGCATCTACTTCAGTATAAATGGTCTTTCCCTTCGGGTTTTGGTAGGGTAAGGACAACCATAGATCCAGAACCAGCTCTATGTTTCTTGCCACTAGGCCTATAAACAGAAATTTTGGCTCTCTTGGCATTTTGAGAGGTACGGGTCATTGTTGAGTGAGCACTGATTGAGACTTTGCACCTTGTAGCACAGGAAATATTTCTAGGGGATCTCAAGATAAAAAAAAAACTCAGGGTCAATTTGCAAATAGCTCTTAGGGCCTGTACTGTGTACTGTATCCACTGATGTGGTTATTGTGGGCTGTGTACCCACACTTACTAAACAGTTCTGGGGTCTTGATTTGCAATAAGGTTACTAAGGTACATGTTTTTTACGTCATATGTCATGCTGTAACTGATAAGAGAAAAGGAAATGTAAGGAGAGTATCAAACAGAGCACTTTTTATGTCTAACAATGCCAGATGATACTAACACTGAGCACATCCCTCTACTTATTTCTGAATTCTAAGCTATCTGGACCTATTTCAATACAAAGGAATTCCCTGACCTATGTCACTTATCTAAGATGGGCATCTGATGTGAAGGAGTTCCTGAGATGTCACTGACAAGTGAATTCAAAGCTTATTTGTCTTAGATCCAGGGGGACACTACGGTCCCCTTGCCGAATACATTTGATCCATATACTGGTGATGGAATTCCTCACGGATTAAGATCTGCCATAAATGGCAAACATTAGGGATGGTAAGTCCGAACCTAGCCGAGGAGCACCAGCGGCAATAACTAAAATTTATCATATAGATTTGGTCACTACAACTTGCACTTATAGTGACTTCCCTCGTATATGGCTGCGCAAGCACATAGTGGCCATTGTGCACTTTTTTGGCGATGCCAATCTTGGACCCCAACTATCTAACAACATGCAAGTGAGTTGCCTAATTCCCCGGTCCAGCAGGATGGTAGTGTCGGCAGTACGTATGACAGCGCCACGGGTTCCGTTGTCTCGGTGGCCAATGACATTACTTCTTATCTTTTCCCTTTCTTAGTCTAGCTCATTTCAAAGCCACTGCGTGATTTGGGAATTGCAAAATCCCTTAATTCAATTTGATCGTGACTCATTGTGCTGGCAGAATGGTGATGTTCCCTCCCAGCCCTCCCAAAAAAAGAAATCATCAGCTTTCATCAATGTTCATGGCTGGAGACAGCCATGTGAATGGGAGTAATGTGGGGGTAACAAGAGCTGCAGGACAGATACAGTAAAGTTGACAGCATGGCGGCAGCACATTGGCGAGCCTAACCATAAGTGTATCGCCGATAACTACCCATATGGAGCTCACAGCAGCCGAACAGGCGGTCCCCTAGGCACCCCTGTCCAGCTTCCCCGATGCCGTCCATGCAGTTTCCTTGTCCCCCATCCACACAGCTTCCGCCACTTCCTCTCCCACACCACTTCCTCTCCCTCCATCCATGCAGCTCCCTCCCTGCATCTCTCCCCTTTCCTGCATAGCTCTCCCATATTTCCCCTTACACATACAATCCATATTATTTCCAGACAGGGGTCAACGCCAGTCAGCTTCATATCATCCCACATTCCCCTTTTCCACATTCCTTTTTTCGACACATATGTAGCTTAGGTAATGTGTTTGTAGAATGAATAAATTTTATTATTTTACAGTAAAAGTTACTCAGTTCTTTCAATTCCTCAACCACTTAGTAAGCACTTTTTGAAGTCCAACAAGTCTGTCACCGTCGTTGTCGTTGTGGTCTTCCATCCTCCTGTTTACATCAGTCGCACCAGAGCAAACAGACAAGTTGACAAGTGGTTGAGATTTGAGCGCAGAGACAACGAGCAGGAACAGGGAGACTAGCAATGGGGGGATGAGCAGCAAGCCCAGGTCTCGCTACGAGTCGTCACCGAATGTGACAACTTTGATGAGTGCAAGTGCGAGCATGCTGGGGAGGGTCCGAGTAACTTAGTCCACGCTCCGGACCGTGGCATTGTTGAGATGCCGATCTGAACAGGGGGATGTCAGCCCAAAAAAAACACGTGTTATCATAGAAAATTGGGAATGAATGGGTAAAGAAAAATGGTCCCGAGTGGCCCGATTTGGCTAATTGGCTGGGGTGGCACGCGTCGCGGGCCGGGCAGTCATGGGCTCTGTGTGGCCTTGTTGTCTGTCCTGTCCGTCCTGCCATTATCGTTCGCCCCAACCGGCGGGGACCGGGAGTGCGTGGGAGTGCTGACAGGGCTGACAAAACCGAGGTGGTTTCCCATCTGTGGCGGGGTCACCCGCTCTCATGCGTGGGCAAGCGCTTTCCGAACTTTCCCACCCGCCCAGGGGCGTGACAGACGGGGGTGCATGTACTCTGGGAACGCGCGATTCTGGACAGAAGCACCTTTCGAAGTCCAACAAGTCCAACAACTTGGCGCATTGTGTTTAGTGTCATAATGTACTTAAAAATAAAAAATAAGTATTATATCAGAAATATTTGTACACAATGGGGGAATGTGGATGAGCAGGGGAATGCGTCGCAAAACATGTCTTCACGCGTCTACAGTACCCATTACTCCCTTTCCCTGTCATCTCCCTATACTGTAGTGTCAGCCCCTGATCCCACTCCCCCGTTCCGATGGACCCCTACCACCTGTCAAATGGAAGCGACGCAAGCGCAAGCGAGCCGGACAATCGGGCCAGCCAGTCGCTGACAGCGCGGCGGCGGATGATGACGCTGCATCCATCATTTCGGCAGCCAATAGGAGTATGAGCCTATTACAGCATAGTACAGGGATCTAAAATTAGCAAAATCACTCAATGTCATTCAATTGCGACTCAGTGCCCATGTTCTCGGCAACAATGGCTGACAATGGTTCCTGCCTTCTAGAAAAAGAATATATTGCATCCAATCAGCACAACTGGGTTAAACTGGCCAGAGATGGCTGGGGAAGAAGCACGCCTGCAGTAAAGTCAACAGCGTCAGTCCCCTGCTTGCCTGGCAATGCCTGCACCCATGCCCCTGCACCTACACGTCCTGCCCATGTGCCCGCCTGCGTCGCTCCCTCCTCCCACACCACCCCCATGCATCTCATTCCCCAGCTTAGATAATGTGTTTATAGCATGTTTGTAGAATAAATAGATTTTATTAATTAGAAATATTACACTTAAAAAATTACTAATTAACGCATGCTTGATGTCAATGATGCATGCATGACGTTTTTTTTTTGGAAAGTGTTTATTCTCAGTACTACGTACAGGTAAACTAAGAATAACTGCTAGTAGCAGGAGACGGGAAGGCATCAGCTCTATCCGACACGCTGAGGCCGGCCCGAAGGCCGAGTGAGGATGCATGCATGACTTTGTAGTTCCGTTGCATCTGAGGCGGGCCGGTGCCGGTGGTTGAGGAATTATGTGGTGCTTGATATGTGTGTGACTTGGCCAAACTCTGGGAATTTGGAGTTCAGGTGAATCTAAGGCGGGCCGGGGCAGTGGGATATTTCTAACTTTAAAAATGCTTAGTCATTCCCATTGCGGTCTATTTAGCTACATTATACATGGACCACCAACCTAACTGGGTTGGTAACAAGGGTCTAGCCACCTCTAATCTGTTCTGCACATCATCCTTTGCATAATGAGCAATTGCTAACCTCTCCCCCTTAGACCACTCCGGAACTGAGTGAGTCAATACCTTACCTGGAAACAAGATACTTGTTCCAGGTTGGTATGCAAACTCTGCATTAAAATCATGAAGCCGGAGATGGGCATCATGACCCTGACCAAAGCTAATTAGATGGTCATAAAAAGATAATGCCCCACCCTTATCACAATGCTCAGGTGTGAGCCGATTGGCAATGATATCTAAGCCAGGATATATAGTTGGCCAAGTTAGCGAAGGGTCATCCAGCTGCTGGAGCAGCAAAGGAGTAGCCTTGCTGTTTGCCTCATACATATCTGGATGCACAATCTGCAGAACTGCATTTAGTAGTTGCTCAACAGGGTCGATGAGCTGAAGCCATTGGCGAACAGCTTCAGTGCGAAGATGTGGCGAGGCGTATATAGCATCTTGAAGTCGCTAGTTTTAGATATAAGTAGGAGTTCCCAATCACAGACAGTAAGTATACATACCTGTTGCCCTGGTAAGAACTTTCCAATAGACAATGATAGCTTTCCTGCTCCAAAAATTGCCTCTGTACCATCACAAGTGAAACCATCCATCCGCCAACTTGATATGTCTTTGCCTTTTTTGGTTGAATGACACAAAGGTTCTTTAAGGCACTTGGTAACCCTGTTCAGCTCTTCCTGACCACAAAGTTAATATGAGGGATTCTGAACAGAAACTTTACAACGCACCACTCGATGGGAAAGAAGAAGACTGGGAAGATACCACATTAAAATCTTTCCGTGCATATCGACAATTGTTGTTGGCTTTGTAATTAAACCCACGTGTACGTCGGCAAAATATTTATTGGATTCCCGCTTTTTAGCTGACTCAGCAAACCTGTCATAATCCCAGTTAACCGAGACTATAGTAGGAGCTAATCCATTAGAATAAATTCAAATTCCAATCATAATTTTACTTACTTGGGTTTAAAAAGGCTGCAGCGATGACGGTAGCACAATGTTGTACTTCTACATCCATTAAAGGTCTCATTTCCGGTCCCTTTTCTTCAAAGGTAATGTTATGGGGAGTTTCAACAAGAACTTGAGCTCTCATCCTAAAAATGTTAGAGTGTGAAAGGAAAATAAGGTGTTTTAGGAATTGGGTCTCACTTTGGCTTTCGGAGTTTTTCGAAAGAAATTTTACCCTCAATGATGATAGGGCTCTTTACAAGCTCATTCAAAACGCTACCTATATAGGTAACCAAAGCAGAACTTGTATCCATATCAAATGCTGACTAGTGCTGACCGCCAATCGGAATCGGTTAAGTTGAGTTGTTGAGTCGCAAGACGTGAAAATTTTCTGTTTGGGTGGCTTTATAGTTCCCACGGTTCAATTTTCCCACGGCTCACATTCCCCGTAATGACACAATTCAATCCTTAGGCAGAAAGAAAGTCCCAATTCCCTCACTGCTGATACACTGAAGCCAAAGCCCCAGGACCACGTGGAGGAATGAGTGTTTGAGCACTGCAGTCACCCAGCATCCACTATCTCGCTGCCCTTCCACTTTTTACCACTCCGGCCCGCTTTTCCGGTGCTTTCTGGCTATCACTCCCATCACTGTCATCGCTCGGTCACTGCTATGCTATTCACTTCAAGTTTCCCTCAAGATCTCATGGACTGTGCTGCGATTACAGTGCCTGTCAACCTCAAAGTATGACCACCATCCCCTCTTTTACTGCGGGTGGTGGACCTATTTTGAGCTTGACTGGTAAGCTCAGCACGGAGTAAGTATGCCCTCTTTTACGGGGGATAACTCTGATGGCGCGTTCTCTTTGGGGAAGTCTTGTGCCGATGGGAAACTGCGGACGGAACGACCTTTATCACCACGCTCGGCTGGTGCTTTGGTATCTGGTATATGAGTCTCAGCTTACAACTTGTGAGCTAATGGCATCGTCGAACGGCAACACCACGCAATCTGAGAGTCCATCGCCAATCCAACACAGGGTGGTACGGGTCAGACTGGACAACACCGCACACGCGTGTGCAGGGCATGGGTACACTCTGTACCTGTAGTTTGGTGGTTTTGTTGTAAACCCATGGGTCCATATAGACCCATGGTTCTGCCATTGCAAAGTTTCTAAATACATGACTGTATACCTCTTATATTGGCAAACCAAATGCATCCCCATATGGACCAAGCTAGCAGCCACGAAAGGGGAGTGTTGTCGAAGAAAGAAGAAACGCCGAGGGAGAGAGCAGAGATGTTGTGAATGGCAGTACCACCGGCACGTGGGTGCTGAGTGACGGAGAGATGAGGCGTGTTGATGATGGGGCATTGCGGATGGTGGTGCCACAGATGTGGGTGACGAGTAATGGTATCTGAGCCAGTGAGGACGATGCCAGGAATAAGTGAATGTGCGTGTCAACGCAGCGCTGAATGATGTACAAATTTTGTAAAATAAAGTAGTTAGTATCTCGAAAACAAAGCTAAGGATTGTATTCGACGTACCGCTACCATGCTTAGTGCTGATCTTCTTTGTCCAAAGGTCAAGATGGAGAAATGAAACCGAAGAGAAAGGGAGGAAAGGAGTGGCTGTGAGGGTGGGAAGCGATCTGTTTTGCTTGTACAGTACAGTAGTCACAATCTTTCTTTCATCAGTTTGTGCTCATCGCCCTTTCCCTTGACTGGTTTGACCCTTGGTGGAAGATGATGTAAGACTGCGATGACAGAACGAATGGAAAACTGTACAGTTGTGGCTGACAGGCACTCCGACATCGTACCTCAGGTGAACACGACCCAAGACTCTAACCCATTCTGACCCTCGTCCTACCCGACAAGCCTGGCTCTCAGGCTGATTCCACCGTCACCTCTACTTTCATTACCAACTCTCACCCACGGAGCAACATTATCACTCCTGAGGTCTGCAACTGTGCATTGTCATCCTCTGGCCGTAATACCTATGGCCGCCTTCGATGTTGCTGTCACTGAATTGCCTCCAGCACACCTCATCCGTCTTGGACTTGTTCTCAGCTTCACTGCATTCTATTTGAATATTCCCGATCGTGTAAGCCATCTTGCTAAACAAACATTCAGTGATGCTTATTGCAGAACTTAATACGCTTTCGGAGAGGTACAAGGATTCGACGCGACGCCTATAATCACGCAGCTACTTCAGGATAACCTTACTCTTTGAACCTTAGATATGCAGGACTCGACTCAGGTTTGTACCGTGCTTACCCTCAACTCAACTTCTCTGTATTCTATTGTGAGATTTTGAATGCGCCCGATCGCGTGTACCCTCTCTATACAAGCATTTAATGACACTTTGACACACTTCCGGAAGGTTTTGACTCTTATAATGCAGCTACTCTTCTTACTCTTTGGACTTCAGATCCGCCTTCTGTGACAGTAGACGTTTGTTTGACAACTAAATCCACTCATCATCGTTGAACTCAGAACCCGAGACAGTGTAGGTGCCGTACCGTGATACGCTCATAAACACTCTCGATACAATGTTGGACACTTCAAAACCAACTCACTTAACCGATTGCATATCCTCCAGTACCGGATGAGGGCTTAGGGTTCAATGCAGTTTACCCTTGGCTTTTGAGCTAACGCTGACAATTTGACACCCATACAGAATCGTGCCCGTATCTTTTTCAAAGTTGCTCAATCAACGAAGTCACGTGACCAAATAATAGTCACGTGACCACATAATAGTGACATAACCACATAATAGACATGACTGCGCAATTGTGTTACATCATATTAGATATACATCTCAAAAGTTCAACTTCTTCTAAAAGACAGAAAAAAGGTGCAAGGGGTAGCTTGCCAAGGGGGGCCCTCCCCTTGACAAGCCATCCAAGCAAAATGAAAGTTATACACTAAAAAAATAAAAGCGACATGAAACTGAAACTGAATCACACTAAATATCCAATCGGACAATACAAACATCTATAAAGGGCATGAGTAATATTTTATAGCACAGAAATGAGACTTATCTGATACAAAGAAGACAGTCGCGATGCCAGCAGTTGACCGGCTGAACTAAAAAGTATCAGTTGCTGTTAAAAATTGTAGGGAACTAGAACAAACTTACCTTGTCAATAAGGGGGCAGTGACGATAACCGAGAGGGACAGTGACGGTAACAAGGTTATAGTGAGCACTGGAACACGACGTAAAGGGGTTAGCTGCACTAAGAGCACGAAAAAGTAAAAAACATACGTCAACAGCCTTGATGCGTTACGCAGTCGCTTTGTAAGTATGATCATCGGAAGACAAGAGTGGGAGCAGGACCACCATCCTAACACACCACTTTATGCCTTGACCAGGACTGAAAGAGCAAGGGCGAGAGCGGGACCACCGTCCCGACACATCGCCCCGCCCTGGTCCAAAAGAGCAAAGGTGATGGTGGGACCACTATCCCAACACATCGCTTCACCCTCGTCCAAAAAGTAAAAGCGATAGCAGGACCACTGTCCCAACACATCACCTCACCCCCATCCAAAAAAGCAAGCGCGATAGTGGGACCACTGTACCGACACACCGCCTTGCCCTCGTCCAAAAAAGCAAAGGCGAAAGCAGGACCACCGTCCTGACACATCGCCCCGCCCTCGTCCAAAAAAGCAAAGGCGAGAGCGAGACCACCGTCCCGACACATCGCCCTGCCCTCGTCCAAAACAGCAAGGGTGAGAGCGAGACCACCGTCTCGACACATCGCCCAGCGCTTGTCCAGAAAAGCAAAAGCAAGGGTGAGAGCGGGACCACCGTCCCGACACATCGCCCTATGCCCTTGTCCAAAAAAGAAGCAGAAGTGGGAGCAGGACCACCGTCCCGACATACCACTTTGCCCTACAAACCCTAAACACAAAAGTAACTTGTCAAAAAGAGAGTGCGACGGTTGTCCCGGCACAGCAACACAAAAAAAGACACCAAGGAAGCATACCTATCAAAGTAAGCACTCTGTTGTGATCTATGGACTGCAGTTCCATAGATCACAACAAAGTGTTGCCGCAAACAAAAGACAAAATAAACAAGCATTAGGGTGAGAAAAAAGAAGCGTTAGAGTGGGGGTGGAAGAAAGAAGCAAGCGAGGAAGCGGTTGAAGTTGGGGAAAAAATGTCAAAGCGGAGTTTTTTTCAACGGCCGACGTTGAATCCGTCACGTGACCGTGTTGACTCTAGTCGCGTCAACGCGTCAACGCGTTTACTCTAGTCGCGTCAACGCGTTTGCACGTGATCCGTGATCGTACCACCAGCGCAAAAATAAGTGCGTCCCCTGTTGAATGACAGCTTCTAAAAAGGAAAGGTATGGCCTGAACGGCATTTCCCACAAGTTAACATTTTAGAGTGCTAATTAACTATTATTTACAATTTTATTTTTTTCTAATAAGAGTACTATATACTAATAAATGTAATTATATATTTCTAATCACTAAGACACAGCCCCCGAGCCGCCAAGGGCACGGGAAATGTGGACACGGGAGGGTGAATGGGATGTTCAAGCGCCGGAGGGAGCATGGGGCGTGCAAGCGCGGGAGCGGGAACCGGGCATGTGAATGTGGAAGGGGGCATGGGACATGTGGACACGGGAATGGGCGTGGGGAGTGCCGGAGGGCACATGCAGATCGCACAGGGAAACGGAATAGGTGGGAGTGACCGTGGGACGGGGACGCCCAATGGGAGGGGGACGCCCAATGGGAGGACTTGTGCTGCTGCGGACCATGCATCGGGCTTGGCGTGCTTACCTGACCGATGCTCTCAGGACCATCGCATGGGGATTCAGGATTTCAGGAGCCACGAGCCCCAAAACTCCCACGCTATGGTGGGAATTACACGGCCCGGTAATTCCTGAGCTCAATGCCTAAGTCAACACCGGAGGTGGCATGCTCGGTGGCACACTCGGCCTGGCTGCTGTCCCCTGTGTGGGGGCGCCACATCGAGTTGAAAATGGGAAAAATATGAGCAATGCGAAAGGAAAGAGTGTGAGCGCACGAAGCGCAAAAGCATATACTGTATATATATTTTTAGGGGCTCCTACTGAGCTCCATTAAATACACATAATAGAAAATACTGATGTCATAATCAGACCACGAAGCGTCACTCGGACGTCTTATATTCCAACAGAAATAACACTGAAAAGGTTCAGAACAAGAAAAAAAAATACTTTGGTCCTACTATTTATCCATTTCTTCAGACATTAGGCGGAAAACTTGCGGCCTACTTTTTCCATGCTTTGTCAGCAGCAATAATTTAGTGAGTTCCTTTTATGTATATAGATCACCACGATTGCACGTGACCATATGCGCGTTTCACAACAGTTGCTGCTGCTGTCTTACGTTGCGTAGTTTGGCCAAATATAATACGTTTCTACGTTTCACCAGTACAGCACAGTACAGTCTACCTATGATAAGCTAGTTCACTGAATATATTACGTTTCATGTTTCACCATGTTTGCACATGACCATGCGCGTTGGGAGTATTGAACGCATGACTCAGGCCCAGTTGTGATGTTGAACGGTGGTACTTGAGAGGCAGACACTAAGATACAAACATATTGTCAGGCCTTGGGGGATGTCATAAAGATAAAAATGTGGTTGAAGTACAGAAGCGTGTAAAAAAAACAAGTTGTGTGCGATGGTAGCATGACAAAGCAAATAAAGTGGCGTGGGAAAGCTGTTGATTGCTTATCACTTATCGCCATCGCGCCATTGCTGTTGCGCTCTTGCTGCAACTTGACCCACTTCTTCTGAGTAGCTTTTGCTTCAACATCATGCCACGCACATCAGTAACTGCAAGGATGGCCACAGGCGGCACTGCCAAGCGTGTCACACTTACACAACAAGTGGTCACTTGTGATGTTCAAATGCGGGAGCCCATATCGCCACTAAACCTTCAAGTAAGTACTCATCATGTTATAGAGCACTTGTAAGATATAATGACTGTTATTTTATAGCATTGTTCAATGTGTTCGGATGGGGGAGAGCTTTGGGAATGCGACGAGCCAGACTGCGGGCGCGCAGTGTGTTCCAACTGTGTGGAAATACCTGATGAGGCGTGCAGCAAGCTTAGTGGCACAGATGTTTGGTTTACCTGCGTTCGATGCAGTTGGAGTTGGAATGTAAAAAATGGCAGAAATGACCCTTATTTTGTGAGTGCTTTTCCGCTTCTTTTCATGTTGGCACAAAAATATATTTGAATTTCTTATAGGGGTTTACGATTAATGGCAAGCCAGTTCTCAAAACTTTTCTCAAGGTCAAAGGAGGTTTTGAAGCCTCTATCGGCGCCACTGTCCATTCCCCCCTACCATCCTCATACATTTTCGTCTTAACTCTATCAGCCACGACGCCCACTTTACAATAGTGAATGACCTTCTCTCCGAATATTATTCTCAAGACAATCAACTTGATGTCTTTGACTTGCCATTTGATGTTGGACAAAATCAAGCTTTGGTAAAGTGGAACAGGGATGCCCAAAAGGTTCTAGCGAAGCTTTCCGGGTATAGTCACGTGATTGTTTTTATTACCACGCATTCAACCCCCAGCGGTGACCTCTGGTTTGGGATGGATGAGAAAAAAGAAGCTTGTGCCGCCCCAGTGGGTGATGTAAGTACTAATTTATTTTATCATTCCACACTAATATTAACTATAAACTTAACAGTGGCTTAATGTTATTTTAGGACCGTTTAAGTCTATACTTCGCGGTTCCATATTGTTTATGTTGGCGTGTGGAGCAATTGTAGACCAACCCGACGCTTTCCGTGAATTAAGACAAGGCTTGGTGTTACGCCCTGTGCGTATTCTGGCGATAGCCATACGATTGATCTGATATGGATCCTTCTGATACCACTTATACTTGATAAGCGCAAGCTGGTGCTTGTAGAACAACTGGAGTTGTCTTTAATTCCTTCTAGGGGTTCTCCTCCTTGTGTAGAGCCGTATCAATAGAGAATCGTCGCTATAATACTGTAGGAGGTACGCTCTGCTAGGTTGCAGCTGGATTGTATATCCTCTGATCACTATGTCTGGTAAGTTCTCTTCTACGGTGGGTTCGTAATGATATAACTCCACTAGTCTACTTTGATATAGTAGATATAATGCTAATCGATAACAAGGTCTTCTAATAACCTCTATGGTTCGTAAGGGCGACCGAGTTGTTTAGTAGTATTGATTACCAAACAACAATGCCGTCCTTGAAGACAATATTGTAATAGTTTAGTTACCACTACAACACTGTCTACAAGTCGTAGAAAAAGGTTCTGACAAGTGATTGTAACCTTTTCCACGATAGGGAATGAATTCGAAGAGAAGTTGAAAGTCCTCCTCGAGTCCAATCTCTATCAAACTTTCTTTGAGCTTCGTAGAGGGTTCTGGGTAAGAGATGAGCTAAAGGCTTTCCCCTTTAGATGGGTCTGAGTATGGAAAACAGGGGATTGATTTCCAAGAGAAGCTTAGGGCTTCTCGACGTCAAAGGTGGGTTTATATACATGTTTCGGAAGTAATAAATTACGAATTCTATCAGGCCACACTGTAAACGCGATATTGTGGACCCCTGAACTCACCCCTAATCAGGGATAGGACACTACAGCACCAAAGAGTAGAGTTTACTACCTATATGGGATCTGGGGGCGTAAACGCGGTGTCGTATAGTGTGTATGAGTATGAGGAATAGAAGTTAACAGTCGGCCTCCATAAGTGAGTGATCTATTGTCCTCTTCTATTCCTCTTATGTTCCGGGTCGTCAGCTGTGGTTGGCGTTCATAAGTAACTGCCCTAAAGCAAGCCAGATAACACGCTATAGATAATCATAGTAACGGTCGGATCTCTACAAGATTCTAATTACTAAATAAGGGTTTTGGGTGGTTTTACTATGAGTCATTTAGAAGACGAGTCACACCGTATAAGGGTGTATGGATCAGAGGGGCACGAGTCAATGATATGGGTCGCAAAAATACATAATCGTTCAGTCTCCTGCATACTACGGGTAGTGTCCGATAGTAAGGCTCCAATCCAATCTAGTAATGGGTCCCCTGCGCGTAACATTACCCCTTCTCTAGCCAGTGACTCCCAAGTTGCTGACGTTGTCTTGTGGGAGGATGGGGAAGCCAATAGCCGAGCCGATAGTTCAGAGAAGGTGGTTAGCGTTGGGTGCAAGGGGGTCAAAGTCATAATAGTAAACAGCCCCTGGCAGATCTTCCTCTGCGTAATTGAGGAGGTTATGTCGGGCCGTGTCTTCGGACTCTTGATAGTAAGAGTCGGTGGCGGTGGTTGGGTAGGCGTCGTTGTAATGAAGGGGGGGCAAGTCAGTACCCCATCCGGTAGTATCTCCCCATCCACTTCCTTGTACTTCGCCGATACCCCATCCGCCTCCTTCATTAGCTGCTTGATAGGGGGATGGTTCGAATTCGGGATAGGCTAGGGCGGTGGGGTTAGGCGCAAAGAGTAAACTGCCAGAGGGTGTAGTGGGGTCAAAGGAGGGCTCTGGCGTCCCAGCGGGCGAAATCGTATTTGTAGGAGGAGGGGGAGGGGGTGGCGAAGACTGACGAGCCTTCTTACTCTTTGTGCGCCTCCATTTGTGACGAAGATCGCACTCCTCGATATGGTTATTGAATCTGGTACGTCCCCCATCTCGCACGCCTTATCGAAGTGGGGGTGTTTAAGGGGGACTATACAGCGCCCTACGTTTGGGCACTTTCGGTGGGGTACGGGGCAGTCCCAATTCCAATGGCCTGGCTCCCGACAATAGTGACACTTACGGAGGCCAGGGAGTTTGCCTTTGGGTCCTGGGGCCGGGAAGCTGACTTTTTCGTACCGCGGCATGGGTTCATCGAAGGGTACTGGTCGATGATGGGGTCCTCTTGGATTACCGGCGGAATAGTCAGAAATTCGTGGAGGGGGAACCAGATGAACTTCTGGTGTAGGGGTGTCCTCGTTAGTGTCCTGTTCGTCGGCCCTTGGGTAAGGAGTTGGGGGTCTGTTACTCGTCGAGTGGGGTGTCTTATAAGTATGTGGGTAGTAGGGATTGGGGATGTCCCTTTCTACCGCCATACGTAGTAGGATCGGGTGGAGTCTGGTCATCACTCTCGCATTACTGAGCCTGGCCCTTATCCCTTGTACTTCATTTAGAAATGTCATGAGTTCCTTGACATGTTCTTCTTGCTCCTTCAACATGGCTTCGATAATTTTGTTGATCCGAGCATTCTCGCGTTTCAGCTCCTTGAGCTTTGGGTAGGCAGTTCTATATCGGTGTACATCAGCAATAATCCCGGCATCTCCTAAGGAATATAGGGCTAGGTTTAATGGCCAGTTGAAGGGGTGGTCTAGGCAGAGAGGGTCGAGTTGTTCGTCATCTACTCCCATAATAGGGGGGATAGAGGGATTAGGACGGGCTTCGAGATAAGTTCCATATACTTCTCGGTCTCGTCCCATCGTCCCGAGCAGCATCGGATTGTTGTCAATTAGGGCATATCTCATGAAAGGGAGGTCTATAGTTTGGCCGTCAGAATCTACACCCTGGATGTCGGGCAGAATGGTGGGTCCGGGTTTTCGGAACCAAGGAGGATCAGGAGTAGTGTCCGCAGGGCCATCCATGTGAATATTAGGATTACCAAGACCAGTAACATTGTCGGCTAGAGGGTCTCCCAAGAGGGCCTGGGACTCGTAGGTGGCTTTGGGGTAATACGAGTAACCAACTCGATCTGGTATGGGGCTGTGTGAGTCTCGGTGTCGCTCAGGGTAGCTTGGACTTCTATTTTGGTCTGTCTCGGTAGTGGTTCCCAAAGGAGGCAGGGCTTCTTGTTAGGTTTCCGGTTCTTCGGTGATTTGGCCAGTTTGTCGTCTTATCTCTTCCAGCTTAGGGTGAATAGAGCCGATAGCTTCGATCAGAGTTCTGGACTGTACGGCAGCGAGTACTTCGGGGGTTCTGAATCTTAGCGGGGATAAGGGGAGATCTACGGGTTCTGAAATTGGGATTTGTGTGCTAGTGGACGCTAGTTGTCGGGTATTGTAGGCTTTAATGGCTTCTTGGACTTCTATAGGAAGATTGGACATGGGTTCGCCTTCTTGGATTCGTAGGCTTCTTATAGCCTCGTGTTGCTTCATGTAAGCTTGAATAAGTTCGGGGGCGTGGATGTTCTTTTCAGGTTCCCAACTGTCATGGGCATCTGAATATCCTTTCCAATGGACACGGTACTGTCGAACTTTCTTTCGTCCAAAGAGTCTTGTTCCTACTATGGACTCCACTTCCCATTCGGGTTCTCCTTCTATGATGTCAGGGGGCGGTTCCAAGAAATTGGGACCATGCTGTGGTGTTTCATTGTAAGGAGATAGGTAGGATGCATGAAAGACATTGTGGATCTTCCATGATGGGGGTAATTGAAGTCGATAAGCAATGTGGCTAATGACGTCAATTACCTTAAAAGGTCCATAGCGTTTCGCCCTCAACTTGTGGGTTGGGTGAGTCGTTTTAAGGTTCCTTGCATCTAACCAGACTTGATCTCCGATCTGATACGCTTTAAATGCGGTATCTTTAATCATCATCATTTGGCTGTGGAGTATTGCATCATGGATCCGTTCTCGAAGGTGTTTGAGATGTTTCGATCGTTCTTGAACTGGGATGTTTGAATCTTCGTGATCTACTTGCCCTCTAGGTATTACCCCAATAAGAGCTTGAAAAGGGGGGATCTTAGTGGTGGCGGATGGTCGAGCATTCAAGGCATATTGGGCAAGGGGGATCCATTCACTCCAGTCGGTTTGTTCTTCGTTGCAAAAGATCCTAAGATAAGTTTCAAGAGTTTGATTGGTACGTTCTGATTGTCCGTCCGTTTGTGGGTGATAGGCAGTACTGATATTCTGCTCTATTTTGGCTTCTTGGCATATTTCTTTTGCTAGTGCGGACGTGAGGCGCGTATCTCGATCTGAAATGATTCGGGAAGGTATTTCAAAATGGGGAACACTTCTTTGACATATAGTTTCGCCAATTCCTGGGTACCCATACTTTCCTTACATGGGAATAGTAAGACCGCCTTAGAGCAGTCATGGTCGGTAATGGTAAGTATGGCATCATTCCCTTCAGATGGGGGAGTTTGGTGATCCAATCCATTGATATGGTTTCGAAGGGTTTGGCATCCTGTTTTGGTGTAATGGGATATAGTGGCGGTTTTGAGGGTCGGGTGTTGGTTTTATTTTGTTGACAAGTGCCACACCCTTTTACATATTGCCGAATCCAATCCTTCATATTTGGCCACCAATATTTATTTCTTATCGAGAAATAGGTAGATGCCGCCCCTGGATGCCCAGCTATTGGATGGTCATGATGCTCTTTCAGGATCTGGGCTTTGATGGTCTCTTCATGGACGGCAACTCGTCCGTCCTTCTTCCAAAGGCCATCTTGTAAGGTCCATCCGTGTGTATGTTCTAACTTTTCGAAGAGATTCTGCAGTTTTTGTTGGGATTCTTCTACTAACGCATCTAAGGCGGCCGACCGTATCTTATCTCCGAACAGGTAAGGTGGGAGAGGTGTGACTTCCTGATTATCCTCTTCTCCTTGGTCGTAGTCGGGTCTTCGGGAAAGAGCGTCAGCTTTATTCTGCGGTCCAGCTCTATGTTGGAGTTGGATGTTATAATCGGCCAGGGTAAGGATATATCGGGCAACTCTTCGGTTAACCTTTTGGGGGTGTCGATAATGCAACAAGTTGGCATGGTCTACAAAGACCTTTACGGGGTGTTTGGTTCCACATAAAAGATGTCTCCAATATGTGAGTCCAAAAATAAGCCCTAAGAATTCTCGGTCCCAAATGTCGTAATTCCTTTCAGCGGCGTTAAGGGTTCTAGAGGCATATCCAATGGCCAGACGTTTCCCTCTTTCGTCTGGTTGAAACAATACTGCTCCAACGGCATATGCCGATGCATCAGTCTCTAATTCGAAGGGTATCTCCGGGTTTGGTGCAGTTAGCACAGGGTCTTGCGTTACTTGGTCAATGAGGGCGTTAAGGGCTTCTGTACATTGGTTGGTCCATTCGAATTTCTTTCCTTTTTTGAGTAGATCATTGAGTGGTTTCGCCAACCTTGCATAATCTTGTATAAATGCCCTTTGGTACCCCAGAACCCTAAGATTTGTCGTACTTCTTTAACTGAATGTAAGGTTCTAGGCCAATCCGTAATCCCTCCTATTTTTGTGGGATCGATGCGTACGGTGCCCATCCCAACACGGAACCCCAAAAACTCCATGGTGCCCTTTTCAAATTCACACTTGGACACCTTCAGGAAATAGGAGTGTTTCTCCAGTACATCGAGGAAATCGTGTATTATTTGTTCGTGCAGCTTCCTTCCTTCGGTGGTATCATCGGTACCGACCCCTACATCATCCATATAATTTGCAAAGTTGTCAGGGTATTTCTGTTTGAGAGTTTCCAGGTCACGGTTCATAGCTCTTTGGAAGATTGATGGGCATTACAAAACCCGAAGGTCATGACTGTAGGGATAAAGGTCCCTAATGGGGTTTTGAAGGCCGCCTTGTATTGATCTTCCTCTTTGATTCGAATGTTGTTATATCCCGCTCTGACATCAAATTTGGAAAATAATTTGTGATGCGACAATTTTTCCAGTTCGGTCCGTAAGTTGGGTAAGGGATAGAAGTCCTTTTTGGTGATATCATTAAGTTTCCGGTAGTCGATCACCATACGGAGTTCTCCTTGGTCCTTCTTTGGTATAAAGAATATTGGGGACACATAAGACGAAGTTCCATGTTTGATATATCCCTTTTCCAAGTCCTCATTCAAGGTTTCGCGAAGGACCTTGAGCTCTTTAGCTGTTAAGGGATAAACCTTGCAATCAAGTTGTTCTGGAGCATCTTCCTTAAATGTAATTGCCATGTCTTCTATTCGTGAAGGAGGTAGGCGCCTTGCTCCTTCCTCTGAGAACACTTGATAGTGTCTTCGATATTTCTCTGGCAATTCGTCCTCTTTAAGATGTGCCTTTTGTCTGTCAGCCAAGGCTGCCCATTTTTGTGCGAAAGTGGCCTTTTTTAGGCTTTCCTTTGGTATTCGGTAATTGTCCTTTTTCCAGAGCAGCCATCGGTGTTTAAGGGGGATTGTGATGTTAAAAGGATTCTCCCTTTTGTGGCTAAGGTCTTTTGTTTCCAATTTATGTTTGGATTAAAATGTTGTAGGAAGGGGAACCCAAATATGATTCGGTCTTGTCCTAAGTTTGTGATGTAAAAATTGGCTTTATAAGTTTGTCCTCCCCATTGTACTTGCAAGGGGCAGGCGTGTGTGATATTGCCAGCTTTATTATGGGTCCATCGATATTATGGATGATTCTGGTTTGTGGCAATGTTATAATGGGGAGGCGGAGGCCATCCACTGTTTCAGGATCAATAAAATTTTCCGTGGCACCACTATCCAAGAGGGCTGATTCGGTCTTTTGTGTCGGAAGCAACAGCACATCTATATTGAGAGCATTCTCATGGCTACTAGTTCCTCTAGACACTGACAACACCCTAGCAGCGACCGCATGCAAGGGTGTTTCTAAAAATCCGAATCGGCATCCATAATGAGATTGAACAGTTCTTCTGTTTTATTTTCGTCTAGGGTCCTCATAGTTCTGGCAAGTTGTTCTAGGTCTTGAGTTTTTGGCTTAGGATCCTCTTCTTCTTCTTTCTTCACAGTAAGGGGGAAGAAGTGGCCGTTCGAACCTTAGGCTGATATGGGGAGGTTTGGGTTGTTTCTCTTTGCCCCATTCGGGACAATTTCGTTTGATGTGTCCTTGGTTTCGACATTTGAAGCACCGTCCCTCTTTCTTGAACCTTTCGATTTCTTTAACCTTTTCGGGGTTAGAGAGTTTTGCTGCATCTATCTCCATTGGACCGCTTCATCCCGTGTCTTCTTGAATGCTTGCAATCGGTTCCTCCATCTAGTAAATTTGGGGCCGTTTTCAGATTCTTATTAGTGGCCATGGCTTCTCTATATTGGTCCATTCGTCGGACTTCTTTCGTGAGGATTCTTCCCATTCATCGATGGTCGTGGGTACGACGTCTCGTCTTAAGACTCCAGAAAGAATCCGGGGTCAAGTCCTTCTTTGAACTTTGCCAATGCACCGACTTCTGTTCGGGGATGGCTCCCTTATTAAGGAGATTCTCAAATTTGGCAATATATTGGTCGATTTCGAATTCTTTCATGCGTAATTTTTCCAATTGGGTACGGGAATCTTCTATTTGGCTGGTATGGGCAAACGATCGTTTGAAGGCTTCCTTGAGATCTTCCCAGAGTTGTTCATCAGTTTTAGAAATCTTGTCTGATGAACGGGTCGTCTTTTCCCTTAGTTCAGTGGTGTATTGTACTACCCAATCTTCGAGTAGAGGTCCTTCCATCAATCCTAGGAAGTAGGTACAGCGTTTGTACGGGTTCTTCATATAGTTGTTATCTTCGTTGGTCATCCAAAATAGGTCGAAGGCATTCATAAAGGCCACAGTCTTGGTCCTATCGCCCGTGAATGGTTCAGGTATTCTCCCTTTAAGTCCTCCATCATTTTTGATGGCGTCTTTAATTATTTTGGTGACGTCTGTGGTGGTAGTTGCTGCAATAGTATCCTCTTGTTCCACTCGAGCGGATGCTATTCTGACACTTGGTGGATTGCGAGTAGTCCCGTAATTAATGGAAGTGGGTGCCATGCTCCTTGCAGATGGTAATACATTGGGCATGTAGTGGGTACGATCTTGGGTAGGATCAAGTTCTTCTGCTAATCCTAGCACATTTGATTGCAGGGCGAATTCATCAGCCAATCTTTCGGTAAGTTCTGGATTTTGATCCACTCCTTCGTCTTCTAATTCCTTTTCTTTGTCTGAATCTTCATCTGCTCTAGTGCTGGTAGTTTCTGCCCTTGTCCTTGGTATTAATAGCGCAGATGTTATTGTTTTTCCAATCCATCCAAGATCGAAGAGCCCTTGTTCAAGAAGGTTTGATGGGCGCACCCAATATCCATGGAAGCGCTCGGTATCGTCCCAATTAATGGAATACCATTGGTCGTTGATAAATTCAACGGGATAGGAAACATTATCTTTCTGAATATGATATCCAGCTGGGATGCTGTACCCATTGGAAGAAGTCCCTGGGTCAAACCATATTGCACCATTTCCTTTGATTTCGGTGGGGAGGTCGTCTTCGAGTCTGTTAGGAACTTGATATTCACGTTCTTCTGAAAATTCTTTTGTTATGTTCTGATAGGCCATATCTTCTTGTTTTTCTTTTTAAAAGAAGCTTCTCTTGTGTTACGCCCTGTGCGTATTCTGGCGATAGCCATACGATTGATCTGATATGGATCCTTCTGATACCACTTATACTTGATAAGCGCAAGCTGGTGCTTGTAGAACAACTGGAGTTGTCTTTAATTCCTTCTAGGGGTTCTCCTCCTTGTGTAGAGCCGTATCAATAGAGAATCGTCGCTATAATACTGTAGGAGGTACGCTCTGCTAGGTTGCAGCTGGATTGTATATCCTCTGATCACTATGTCTGGTAAGTTCTCTTCTACGGTGGGTTCGTAATGATATAACTCCACTAGTCTACTTTGATATAGTAGATATAATGCTAATCGATAACAAGGTCTTCTAATAACCTCTATGGTTCGTAAGGGCGACCGAGTTGTTTAGTAGTATTGATTACCAAACAACAATGCCGTCCTTGAAGACAATATTGTAATAGTTTAGTTACCACTACAACACTGTCTACAAGTCGTAGAAAAAGGTTCTGACAAGTGATTGTAACCTTTTCCACGATAGGGAATGAATTCGAAGAGAAGTTGAAAGTCCTCCTCGAGTCCAATCTCTATCAAACTTTCTTTGAGCTTCGTAGAGGGTTCTGGGTAAGAGATGAGCTAAAGGCTTTCCCCTTTAGATGGGTCTGAGTATGGAAAACAGGGATTGATTTCCAAGAGAAGCTTAGGGCTTCTCGACGTCAAAGGTGGGTTTATATACATGTTTCGGAAGTAATAAATTACGAATTCTATCAGGCCACACTGTAAACGCGATATTGTGGACCCCTGAACTCACCCCTAATCAGGGATAGGACACTACAGCACCAAAGAGTAGAGTTTACTACCTATATGGGATCTGGGGCGTAAACGCGGTGTCGTATAGTGTGTATGAGTATGAGGAATAGAAGTTAACAGTCGGCCTCCATAAGTGAGTGATCTATTGTCCTCTTCTATTCCTCTTATGTTCCGGGTCGTCAGCTGTGGTTGGCGTTCATAAGTAACTGCCCTAAAGCAAGCCAGATAACACGCTATAGATAATCGTAGTAACGGTCGGATCTCTACAAGATTCTAATTACTAAATAAGGGTTTTGGGTGGTTTTACTATGAGTCATTTAGAAGACGAGTCACACCGTATAAGGGTGTATGGATCAGAGGGGCACGAGTCAATGATATGGGTCGCAAAAATACATAATCGTTCAGTCTCCTGCATACTACGGGTAGTGTCCGATAGTAAGGCTCCAATCCAATCTAGTAATGGGTCCCCTGCGCGTAACACTTGGCCAGGTGGGTCTCATGTTTTATTATACTGTATATATAGTATTACTAACTAGAATTCTAATAGTTTTGAGGTAGCAGATGCTCTTGCCTTTAACGCGCCAACTCTGTCGACAGTGAACACTGTTGACTTGCTCACTAAAGTGACAAAGTCGGTGGTGATTCATGGATTCAAATTCGATGAGGCCCTTGAACACACACTCAAGCAGTGCCTTACATTGGGCAAGCACACTGCCGTCATTCACATTACCCCTCAGTGTGTTACAAAATTTCTTTGGGCTCACAAAGTATACCAGCCCTGGGGAGAAAAATTGCCGCTACAGTGCTCACAGTGTGGGATACTCAATCCTTGGCTTTCGGCTTATGTGAAGGATACACAAGCTTATGGCATTGAGTGCAAGAATCCCAACTGTGGTCGAAATAGTAACCCGCCGAAGGAGCCTAAATCTTTTTATATTGTGCGACCTCAAGGGTCTGTCTTATTATCTTCGGGCAAGGATGCAGGGTGGTTGAAGATAACAGTAGACTGATCCATACAATTGTTCCTTCTCTTACTGATAAAGTCTTGTTGTATACTGTAGGATAGATTTGTGACGCCATAACTGTTGTGATTTGACATAGTATGATGAGTTGACCAGAAAAGGAATGTTCCGTGGCAGTTCAATCACCGGCCCTGGCCCGCCTCGGATCCACCCGAACTCCAAATTCCCAGAGTTCGGCCAAGTCATGTGTGCATCAAGCTCGTGTTAATTAGTAATTTCTTATGTGTAATATTTCTAATTAATAAAAATTTATTCTACAAACAAACACATGCTATAAACACATTACCTAAGCTACATGTGGAAATGACTAAGTCGAAAAAGAAGGGACTGAGAATGGGAGTAATACAACTGGGATAGAGGGCCGGAGGGATGGGAATGAATAGTCGGTGCGTACTGGGGAATGAGACACATGGGGATGGCACGGGAAAGGGGAGCAACGCAGGCGGGCGGAGCATGGGCAGGACATGTACAGTAGGTGCAGGGGCGCAGGTGTGAGCACAGACATTGCCAGGCAAGGGGACTGATGCTGTCGACTTTACCGTGGGCACGCTTCTTCCCCCAGCCATCCGGCCAGTTATGCTGATTGGCAAGAACCATTGTTAGCCATTGTTGCCGAGAGCACGGAGGGCACTGAGTCGCCATTGAATGAGTCCCTGACTGCTGGCCCGGTCATCTGGCTCGCTTGCACTTGCGTCGCTTCCGTTGACAGGTGGTTGGGGTTCATCTGAGCAGGGGAGTGGGATCAGGGCTGACATTATGGGGAGATGACACTAGGGAAAGGGAGTAATGGGTACTGATGAAGACGTGTTTTGCGATGCGTTCCCCCTTGCTCATCCACATTCCCCTGTGTACAAAATTTCTGATGTAATACTTATTTTTTATTTTAAGTACATTATTACAAATAATCTAACTAAACACAACGCATCAACTTTTCTTAACTTACCATGCACCAAATTGTTGAACTTGTCGGATTTCGAAAGGTGCTTAGTCAGTGGTTGAGAAATTGTAAGGACTCTTGGTGTGACTGACAAAATGGGACTCATTTCAGTGCAGCCTTAGCCAAATCATGAATCAGGTGTCCTAAGGATGCCTCCAAAGGTTAGGGGTCAAGCAACAAGTGCAAACACACTTTGTGAAAGTGATTAAAGTTCGGGGTATTCCGGAAGTGACTAAAGAGTTTCCTAGCAACAGCTGTTTGACAGGTGGAAACAAGGTAATTGAGAGCGTCAACAAGAGTGTCAACTGACTGCTTAGAGCCCATTAGGCAAGCATGCTTTCCAAAAGCATCCCTGCCAAATCCAAAGTGGCCCACTTTTATTCTGGCAGGGGATGCTGGCAAAAGGATGTGCGTCACAATTTGCTGGTTCTCATGCCATTTACACATATGGCACTTATAGTACCGCAATTTGCCGGTTCTCATACCATTCAAGTTATAGTACCGCAATTTGCCGGTTCTCATGCCATTTATATATATCAACTAGAGTATTGCAATTTGCCGGAAAATTCTCTTTCTTCCCAACTCACCATTATCAACCAACCATCTTAACATTTCCATCATCATGTCTACTGATTGGAGCATTCATTTTGATGAAACTCTTGCCGAATATGTTCAGCAGTACATAATGGCTCATGGGGACCCCGTCACCTGTGTACGAATCCTTAAGGATTGTGAGAAGGACATTATTCAGTCACCCTTATATGAGGAGCAGGGCATTGAGCTTCCTGAACATCTCTGTATGGTAAGTATTTTATTTTACTGAGTTAAATGTGTGTGTAGCTACTACTAATTATTGACATTTAAATTTATAGGCAATCCGTGAAGAGTTCCTTCCTTACCTGGATGATGATGACAGAAAGGAGGAAGAAGCAAAGTTGGTGCTGCTTAAGGAGGGTGGAAAAGACTTGACCCCTGAAGAGCGTGAGGCTGCTGCCAGACCAACTTACGCTGGGAAATACTGGAAGCCTTGGGATGCCTTTCGTGCTGCGCAAGAACTTTTTGCGGATGAGGTTGCTGAGATTGATAGAGCATGTCGCGACAAGACCAATAAAAAAACTCTTGGCAACCGCACATCTGCCCTTAGAAAGTGGTTTAATCAGCTTCCACAAAGCAAACTGGAGGAAGCAGAAAAGGCTGCTGCAAAATGGGACTTAGAGGGTGCTCCCGATGAAGAAAAAATGCTTGCGTGAGTCTCATTTTCTGCTTTAAAGGGCTTTTTAACTAAATTCCTGCTTTAGCTATCGGAGGAAAAACCTTCGGAATAGGACAGTGGAATTTATTGATGCTGTACGCCGTTCTATGGGGGTCCACTGTGTAGTTCTAGAAGGCTACAAGGCCACTGGTGGTGTCAGAGCACTATTGTAAGTCATTAATTTCTAACCTTTCTTAGATCTTATTCAAATTTATCTTGTAGCCTTGAGTCAGATGTCCATCACAAACAAAACCGTGCATTCACAGTTTCATCCAATGACAATAAGGCTTGGGCTACACAGGGAGCTCAACTTCTCATTGATTTTTTGTCTGACCAAGGTAAGTATAATGACTTATAATAACTATGTCAATCTAACACTGATAAAATATTACAGATAAGGATCCAAAAGAGAACAGTCAGTCTGATGAGGAGGAAGAGAAAGCTCTAGAGGTTACAGTGGATGTGTTGGGCCATCCAATCCTTCCAATATGCCATCCTGTTCACCTAAAGTCATGGCAAGATGTCGTACGTGAGATTTTTACCAAAGCATATAGTAAGTTTAATTTTTCTTATTTAACTATATATATTCTGATTACCATTAGTGAGAGTCACCAAGCGCGACAAGGTCCATGTCCCTTGGCTAGAGCTGAGCAGAATGCCAACAAAGTATCTTGATGGAAACACCATTCCTAAAGACTTTAAGATGTTGGACCCGTCAAAGTTAACCAAAACCATGATTGGCCAGCTTTGGGACCACTGGTCTGAACGGGCAAAGGCCAATCTGCCCATTCTTATATTTATCGAGGCCCAAGAGCAAGATCTGGGGATCCGTGCTAGGTATGAGGCGCCTTCAGTTGGCCGAAAAAGGATAGCAAATGGACATCTTGAGGTTGGGTCTGATGACCAAGCCAGTGATGTTGAGCCACCCCCAGCAAAGCGTCCTCGTCTCTTTAAACAGTCAGCTGTCCCTGAGGAACAGAGTCCTGCGGCAAATAGTGGTGACAAGCTACAGTTTCTACACAGCCTATCCTTTGACCCCTCCTACAAGACTTTATTAAATGGTGCATTAGCATTGCCAGTTTCTGTAAGTCCTTTTTTGCTTCATCTTTCTGAATTTATCTAATTACTCTCATATATAAGTCCTCCCCTCAATTATCTTCCTTGGCTACATTGCCAAAGCTCTGCTTACCTGCTTGGGTGTCTTGGGAGTGGAGCAAAAAGTATCTTCCTAGTGATATTCATGCCAGATGGCGTGAGTTTCCAGCGGCACTGGATTTGCTTCAAAAGCACACATTTGCCAATCGCGAAGAAGGTACCTTGGTTGTTCTTGGTCTTGGTTTGCTCTTGCGGGAGTGTTGGAGGGCAGTAGAGGTGGAGGATGATGATGAAAGTGCCCCAAAATTCCTTCAAGAGTCTCTCCTTGGTAAGAAAAGGGCCAGTCAAGTTATTAAGGCCATCAAGGAGGTGAAGAGTAGGTTGCCATCACTGAACACTAATGATGAGAGGCCAAAGGAGAAGAAGCCGAATGATAGTGCAGATGGGGAGAAGGCTAAAGCTGGTCAAAAGAAGCCTACAAAAAAAATGCATCCCTGCACCCCTCCCCTAGTGCCATCTACTAGTAAAAAGTCTTTTGGCACTCAAGAGGAAGACAGCAACCCTATCAAAAACATCCGAAGCCAACGACAGCGCAAGCCCAGCAAAAAACTTCGTGGTTCTGACTAGGTATGAGACTATTCATATACTTATAATTATATAAAGTTGATAGTGTGGCTGCACTTCCACAGATCACTTGGGCATATAAAATCATGCTACTTGCTCAATCCTTTACCCATCTGAGACACATTCTTATTCTCTTATTGGACTTACTATCATATTTTCGTACTTGTTTGTAGTTAATCATATGTCATGCATCATATGAGACAGTGCTTGTGTCAAGATTTGCCACCTTATTTCTTGCCTATAATAGTATATGTTATGCTATCAAACATTTGTATGATATACATAGTAAGTGTGATCACACAGGTGGTATTGGCCGATCTCACCATATTCACCATGGTTGGCCAATACCATACCTACGTAACAAGTGTGATCACACAGGTGGTACCGGCCGATCTCACCATATTTACCATGGTCGGCCGATACCATACCTACGTAGCAAGTATGATCACACATGTGGTATCGGCCGATCTCACCATATTTGGTATGATCGGCCGATACCATACCTACGTAGCAAGTATGATTCACACATGTGGTATCGGCCGATCTCACCATATTTGGTATGATCGGCCGATACCATACCTACATAGCAAGTATGATCACACATGTGGTATCGGCCGATCTCATCATATTTGGTATGGTCGGCCAATACCATACCTACGTAGCAAGTATGATCACACATGTGGTATCGGCCGATCTCACCATATTTGGTATGGTCGGCCGATACCATACCTACATAGCAAGTGTGATCACACATGTGGTATCGGCCGATCTCACCATATTCACTATGATCGGCCGATACCATACCTACGTAGCAAGTGTGATCACACATGTGGTATCGGCCGATCTCATCATATTTGGTATGGTCGGCCGATACCATCCCTACATAGCAAGTATGATCACACATGTGGTATCGGCCGATCTTACCATATTCACTATGGTCGGCCAGTACCACATTCATGTAAAATATATAACCACCATACTGTACAATTTCGAATAGATCGTCACCCACATGTGACTGTGACACACCTGACGAAATTTTTGCTTCGTCAGTTGGCGGGTGACCTGTGACATTGTGCAAATTTCGTCAGGTGTGACAAGCATGCTGGGCGAAGTGACATTTTTTGCCACTTCAGGACGATACAGCTGCCCCGTGGATTCGTCAGTTTACTTTGTGACCCGTGACAGGACTCACATTTCGTCTACGTCAGGCACCCTTGTGACGCGTGACTGACGAATTATTCGAAATCGTACAGTATCTTACTATCAACTACCAATGCAATATTGTTCTATCATTCTAATCTGAGAATACAACATTGGGTGGGTCAGCCGGACCCACATATACGTTCCCTCGGCCGACCGTCGGGTGGACCCACTTTCATGACCATTTGTACATGTCGGGTGAACCAGATGTACGAGGGTTTTTGACTGAATTATGTGACCTAAGACCTATTTGGTGGTCACTACCTTTACCTGAGACATAGTTGGGACTAATGCCACAGTGTAGCTAAGATAATGGCTGCAAGATGCAAATGTCGTCCAAAGATAAGAAAAGTGGAGAGTTAAGAGATAAAGGGAGATAACGAGTGAGGGAGTGAGGCCGACAGAGTCGTCACGAACAGCTGTTTCGTGGATGCGCCTGTCGAACAAAGGGATCGAGACGAGAAGCACATGAGCGAGAGAGAGGGAAAATGAGAAAGAGAAAACATTAGATTCTGATCTGATGACGATGCCCCTCCTCAACTCGAGTGGCTAAAATGTATGAAGGTCCCTAGTTATTGAGCGCTTATGTCAGCAAGAGTCTAGTAAAGACCAGTATCGAGTAGGCACGGGCGTTTTCGCTGCGCCGGACGTATGAAAAAGTGTCGGTAACTACGAAAACGACTCAAACGAAGCTTAAGGAATGAATAGGAAGAGTGATCATCCTTGTCTGAAATCCGAAAAGAGGGAAAGGAGTCGGCGAGAGATGTGTGTTGTGACGGCGTGACTATCTTCTATTTTCTGGCAGTCGTTTTACACCGGAGGTTGAGATCTGTTGAGAAGCCGGACGATGTTTGAGAAGGAGGCGGATGAATGTTGATGCATTGGTGGACGGATAAGGAAGTGGCTGACAGGCGCTCCGACGTGACTTCGATTTCAGTAGCCTTGATTGTGCTACTGTAGACGATGGTCTCTCAGATCTCAGCGCTCAGGCCTCAGGGTCAACGAGTCCCAGTGCATCGCTTCCAGCTGACTCCCAGCCGTCTTTTCACCGCAAGCAGCCACTTGTACTCACACTCACAGTCTTGCTCATAGTCGGCAGTGACCCAACTGAACGGCATGCCACTCAGGTTGTCGACATCTTCAACAAGCCACGATCTCCTCTTGTCAATAATGCGTCCAAACCGTTGGCTGGATCCCCTCGGAGATGTCAAGTTGTACGCCCATCGATCAGCCACTCGCTCTGCAGTGTGATGCCTGCCCCGCTACTACGATAGTCGCCAGTTATGTGGACCGCACATCCCGATGCGCGGGTGACAGGCCTCGCCCTTCCTCTAAGAACGTCGCCAGAAAGGTGATGTTAGTTGCTATGACTTGTCTGTGGATCAAAGACATGGAGAGAAGCAAAACAATGGAACAATCAGAAGGATTGAAGTGTCGCAAGTACATCGGACTGCGATGTCATCTCACTGAAAGAGAGCTATAAGTGGGCACTTTGGAAACATTTTGGGCACCGATGAGTGCGGAGTTACTGAGGATTCACGTTATCCGAACTGATGGGTTTACTGTACCACTGAAAGCGTTGGCGCGGCGTCAATAACCAACGTATTCCATTACTGTAGGGAATGGCAATGTGAATGACGTGGCAATTTGTGAAAGCCCGTTCCCTTCTAGAATTCTCACGCGCTCCGTGACTTGAACTTACGTCCGCATTGCTGCTCACGCGCTACTCACGTACTCACGTGTGGGCAGTTTGGCTGCTTTTCTTGGAAGCACGATTCCGCTTCTGTGCAAGACGCCTTTTCTCTGAGACTATTCGGTTAACGTTACTGTAAACCCAGGTTAGACTTGGGGCACTGGCATCGTCATTCAAGCTTCCAGTGTCCCGCAAGAGCCTACTAACACCAAGTTGTCGCCGTCTAACCCCACTGCCAAGCCTCTGGCTCTCAGAGATCTCAGCACTCGCGCTACAGCGTCACTACTGCATCCTTTCTTGTTTGTCCAGTTAGGGTGACCTCCGAGTCGAGCAAAATGCTTTTCTTTCCGCAACGGCTTTGAAGGGCTCGTAAAAACCATTGTACTGTCAGCTTTGAGTCGTTAATTGTGACACATTGTGACGGTTGTTTACCTCGGTTTAGGGACCATTTTAACCCAACCCAACATAACCCAACTTTGACTTAACTCGATCTAAATCTAATCTAAACCGGTGACTCGAGGTACCGAATAGAATTTAATAGCAAAGTTTTTTAGAACGCTGTCCACGGGCCGTCGCACGTCGTTTGCAACACGTTTGGGGGCCTGATCTTGAAGTTTTGAAGGCGTTGGAATTGCACAGTGGATACAGTTACCACGGCCAATCCGGTCTAAACTCGTATGAAGATGAGAATCAGGAGACGGGAATTTATATAAATACATGACTGGTTTGACATTTCTGCGTTAACAGAGTCGTCACCTCTACGAGTTTGAGCCTCTCTTGCAACACTAGCAACAATGTCTGAGTCACCGGTAGTGAGCTGGAACCGCATACCTGGTGCTGTACGCGACCTGTTTATAGTTCTCCATTCAAGTGACTCAGGCTAATGTTTACCACAGCTTCGTCAAATCACCTGCAAAGGTGCCAACGTATGTTCTTTCCTCCTGTACCATGGATGACATAGTGCTCATGTCTTATTAGGTCGTTGGCTGTAATGCAAGTACGATATTTTAACGTTAAACTTATGGTACCATAATGCAATTTATTGATTTTTTTTACCTAGGCCAGTCTATCTACCAAAGGAACTACAACGACAACACCTGGATAAAACTCCCTGGTGCCGCCGTCTGGGCTGCTGCCGGCATTGATTATTCCATCTGGCACTGCAACTCTGCTGGGGATATTTATAGATGGAATGCTGCCAATAGCGGATGGGACAAGATGCCTGGTGCCTGCGTTCAGGTATGCGATTTATTTATTTTTGGTCTGCAAGCTCATGTATCCTCTCTGTGACTGCTTTCCTCCTTTTAGATTGACGCCTGGACTTATGATCGTGCCGTTTGCGTTAACGCCAAAGGAGAATTGTACGAGTTCCAGGACGGTAGCTGGAAACAGCTTCCTGGTGCCGGTACCCATATTACCATCGGCGCCAACGGCGAGAAATGGCATGTCAACTCTGCTCAGGCAATCTACCGCATGAAGCCCGGCGAAGACAAGTGGGAACGGATTTCAGGCAGTTTGAAGTCCATCCACTGCACTGATGGCAACAATGTCGCTGGAGTCAATGCTGCGGGTAACTTGTACCGTTGGAATGGAAAAGACTGGACCCTGCTCAACGGTAATGGCACGCACATTGGCATTACTTGGGGTAACATGTGGCACGTCAACAAAAATGACGCCATCTGGCAAGCCTTTATCTAGCTTATTCGAATCGATGTTAGCCAGTATACAGACCTACCGTAAATAGGGGACACTGTTGAACGCGAATTTGTACTCGAATTTGTACTGAATATCCAGTTCAAATTGATACGTATCCTGTTCTGCCATGCTTTCAAGCTTAGGTCTCAGGGGTCCCTGTCATCCTTCTGATTGGCAAGAAGCAAACCAGTTACAACGTGACACATGACGCGTGACGCGCATGACGCCGTACCTGAAAACTGTCATTTCTGATACGTGCCACAAAGCCCCGGTTAAGCAACTTCGACAGCCTTCTCTTTGACTCACTCATGTCGGCAATCCGTTTATGCTTCTAATCGCCACGCCACTGATGATTTTAGAAGTTCTATATAGTGCTTCCTTCAGAACTGCACCAGCACCTTGGTCAGTGTCTTTTGGCACTCACCACAATTGAACCTGAACTGTTTTTCAGCTTTTTCTGTGCTATGCGTGGGCATCATGTAAGAACTCGCGTCTTACAGTAGTAGCCGCGTGTATATCCCATGTCGTCAGTCGTCGGAAAATTGCAAAAGGGGATAATAGGTGGGTGTTCACTTATTACCGTCATCTTGCGTGTGCGCAATTGTGAGGGTGTTAGCTATCGGCGGTAGGGGGACCAGTAAGTTCGGGAGTAATTGTGGGAGAGGTACTGGAGATAGGGTTCGGCATGGGATGAAGAGACTCGGACCGAGAGCAAGTGGAGCTTGGAGGCCTGAGGAGTCACATGGACATCAGACTGACGTTCGACGTAATTTTCACTAACTTAAAAGAGAGCTGTAAGTGGACACTTTGGAAACAATTTGGGCACCGATGAGCGCAGAATTACTGGTAACTTACGATATCCGAACCGGTGGGTTAACCACCGAGAGCGCTGCGTCAATAACCGACGCGTCCCATTGGCGAATGGCAATGTGAATGATGCGGCAAGATCGGATTCGCGTCATGCTTCGCTGCAGAGGAGAAACGATCACATCAAAAATGGAAGGTGGCTTATGGCCGGGCCGGTGTGGCACGGCTCTTCTCACGCCTTGATTTGGGTGACTGGAACTTATAATTACAGCACAGTACTGTACAGTATGTTCGCATCATGCACGAATCTAGTCTCGTTCCAGACGTTACATCATTTGAGTCGGAGTCATGTCGGAGTGAGAAAAACCGAAACACGAAATGATGTTAACGTCTGGTGACTTTCGGTCGGCGGTGTGGTAAGGCATCACGTGCCCTAGATAGCGCGTCTTCGTAACTTACTTCATGCATTCATGCCTCTTGCCTCCGGACTCCGCTATATCGTTCAAGCCCAGTGCTCCCTCTCCGCCTGGCCTGAGCGACACGCACTTCATTCAGATACCGCCATACACCTAGTCAGGTCCTGTGCAGGCGACAACTCAAAGTGGCCAACGCTCACACCTCTCATCTTCTGGGTTGATCGTGCAACCACCCGCAAATCCGCCTGCTACTCCCCTTCTACATTACCCACGGTGTTGAGCCCATCCTTCCCTTCGACTCAGGCCGACATTGCACTTGTGAGTTTCCTTGTCCTGACCTCTGCCAGCCGCTTTCCCCTGCTGACCTCCTTGCTACTTGCATGCGTCCTCAAGAGCTACTTCGCGTTCGGTCCAACAGTTCGTAAAGCAATACCAAAATGTCATCAAAAACCACGGCTTTGAACCAGGCAGCCTCGTCTTAGTATGCAATACCGGAGCAGACTCAAAGCTCATGAAAAGACCAAGCCCAGATATTTTGGTCCTCCGGCACGTAGGAATATCAGGTCTGTCTGTCTCCCACCTCCTGTCCCTCATCCCCGTCCCATCCACTCAAAATGAATAACAAATAAGTCTACCCTTACTGGCTTTCCTCCGCACCGCGCTCCATGCCTTAAATTCCACAGGCCCTCCCCTAAACGCAGTTAAAACCTACTCGCACCCAACCCTCCAACGCACCCTTCGCACAAGCCCTCCGCATGTGCACACGCATACGCCACATCCTAGCTGCCTCCCTGCTAGGCAATGGCCTGCTTGTTCTTTCACCAACAAGCCCGCCCGCATGGCACCCAGCACCCAAAGCACTGCGTGAGGCCGTACAGGAGGCCGTGCCCTCTGTCGGATCTGGACAGGCCGTTGCTGTTGCCATCGCTTGGTCTGTGCGTTTGGTGGCGGGGACGGGGGCAGGGATGGGAAGAATGCCCGTTGTGGTTAGGATGAGTAATCTTCGGGAGGTGCACGAGACTGTTGCCGCACAGTGGTGGGCAAATGACTAAGACAAAGGGAGACGAGAGGCCCAAGCGGGCTGCGCTCACTCAGGCTGTGTTTAAGCACACGGAAACAGTGGGATGGACATGGTCTTCGGGCAATTGGGTTCGACTTTTCCAGGTACGCCTGTGAGTAGCATGATTGTACAAGTACTAGTACTACAAGAAACAGAAATGAAAATGAATCCGATCCGTCCTTGGCTCCTTGCCATTACGCAGGTCCAGCACACATCAGCATACTGCCCTCACACCCTCTTCACCACGTCTTGATAATACCAGCACTGATGGCTTCACAATCTTGTTCCGCACCGCTGGTTCTTCATGTGATCTTGCAACACTTGAGGATTGGTCCGCGCCTGTTGCAAGATACTTCGCATCATGGCCACAAGACGAACAAATGATACGGCCACAGTCACATGATGCTTTACCCACACCCGCCGACCGAAATGTACCAGACTTTAGCACTAAAACCGTGTATGAGTTTTTCTAACTCAGCAGGTCTGAGTTCTAAAGTCTGGTCACGAGACTAGCACGAATCCTGCTCACGTGTGGGCAGTTTGGCTGCTTCACGTACAGTACTTGGAAGCACGACTCCACTTTCCGCCTCTTTTCTGAGACTATTCGGCACCTCGGTTTTGGTGAATTTGGTCGGGTTCATTTTATTGTAGATCCAAGGTTCTTCTCTGCCACAATATCATCGCCAACTACACCAAGTTGTCACGCGTGGCCGTCTGTAACCAAGCCTAGCTCGACATGGCACACCTGCCCGCTCCACCCGCTCTCACTCTGCTCTCAGCTCTCGTACTACGGTGCTATCACTACATCCTTTCTTGTTTATCCAGTCAGGGTGACCTCGAGCAAACCCAACCCAACATAAACCGACTTTGACCTAATCCGAGGTGCCGAATAGAAACCTTAGCAAAGTTTTTTAGAACGCTGTCCTCCGGCCACCGTACGTCATTTGCAACACGTTTTGGGGCCCACAGCGGATACAGTTACCACGGCCAATCCCGTCTGAACTCGCGTGAAGATGAGAATCGGGGGACTGGGATTCATATAAATACATGACTGGTTTAACATTTTTTCGTTATCAGAGTCGTTACCTCTACGAGTCTGAGCCTCTCTTGCAACACTAACAACAATGTCTGAGTCACTGGCAGTGAACTGGAACCGCATACCTGGTTCTGTACGTGACCTGTTTCTAGTTTTCCATTCAAGTGACTCAGGCTAATGTTTACCGCAGCTTCATCAAATTACCTGCAAGGGTGCCAACGTATGTTCTGTATCATGAATGAGTGACAACAGTACTCATGTTTTGTTAGGTTGTCGGTAGTGATGCAGGTGCGATATTTCAACGTTAAACTTATGGTGTCATAATGCCATTTATCGAATGTTTACTATCGTAGGCCGGGATATCTACCAAAGGAACTACAACGACAACACCTGGACAAAACTGTCTGGTGCCGCCGTATGGGCTGCTGCCGGGATTGATTATTCCATTTGGCACTGCAACGCCGAAGGGAATATTTACAGATCGAAGCCTGCCGGCGGATGGGACAGGATGCCTGCGCCAGGCGTCTGCGTTCAAGTACGCAATTTTGATTATTATAATCATATCTGCTCGCTCACCTACCCTTTCTGTGATGGCTTTCCTCCTTTTAGATTGACGCCTGGACTCATGATCGTGCCGTCTGCGTTAACGCGCAAGGAGAATTGTACGAGTTCCACAACGATACTAGTAGCTGGAATCGGCTTCCCGGTGCTGGTATCCATATTACCATTGGCGCCAACGACGAGAAATGGCATGTCAACTCTGCTCAGGCAATCTACCGCATGAAGCCTGGCGAAAACGAGTGGGAACGAGTTTCAGGCAGTTTGAAGTCCATCCACTGCACTGATGGCAACAATGTCGCTGGAGTCAATGCTGCGGGTAACTTGTACCGCTGGGATGGCGAAGACTGGACCCTGCTCAACGGTAATGGCACACACATTGGCATTACCTGGGGTTACATGTGGCAGGTCAATGCCAGTGACGACATCTATCAAGCCTTTATCTAGCTTCTTCGAATCGATGTTAGCCAGTATACGGACCTACAGTCACCTACTGTAAATAGGAAACACTGTTGAATGCGATTTTGTACTGAATACTGAATGTTCAGTTCATATTGATGTGTATCTCGTTCCGCCATGATTATTGCGAGATTGCAAGCTCCACCACCTCTCGGTCTCTTCACCCCATGCGGAACCCTATCTACAGGGCCTCTCTCACCGTTACTCCTGAACTAATCGTTCCCTTTCCCACTCGCCACCGCCTGATAGTTAGTACCCTCCCAATTACTCACACAAGCTGTTCATCCAATGTCTGCCCCCCGCTCGGTCAGTGTTTCAGGCCGTTAGGCCTCAGATTTTGACTACCGTGACAGCGCTTATTCCAGACCGCTGGGAACATGTTTTTTCGGCACCGATAACCGGGTCATCTCTTCTAGTTCAAAATATACCACCGAACTAACTGAAGCATCACCAAAATCACAATTCCGCCAACTCGGTTTCAAGTCGTTCGTTGTTCGCTTAACATAGCCATTGATGGGGGCACCCATGCCAATGGTCTGACCGCACATCGTGAGATCCTCTCCTGCCCATCTCTCAAACCCAATTTTTGATCCGGAAATATCAAGATCTTGCCCGATGGCGCATATATAGAACTACTCTCCTTCACGCACCCCGAATCGTACTACCCGCCCTCAAGCCCAGCCCACGAAGCTCGCCGCTACTAACCTTGGGCAAACGAAGTCGTGGGTGGTCATAGATGGTTGGATGGTTTCGAGATCAAGTGGGAGTTGACGCCACCTGCAATGATGGGTGAAAAAGTGGGAGGAACGCGTCTGCCTTTCTTCTGCGGTGATCTGACGCCGTGTGAGTTGCGGGTACGTGCGTGCATATATTGTAGTATCTACTATTATTGACGCTATTTCTCGCCGTGCGATAGGTACCAACACGGCCGAGATCAAAGACTGAACATCCGAATGGCGCGCTGGGCATCGCACATCTCCGCGTGTTGGCCCCGCCTAGCTTATTCGCAGGAGTCGTAAACGAACTGACGGCGATCGTGGGCGAACCACCGATCGAGGCCATCTAGGAAGAGGACGAAGAAAGAGAGGAGCCGCTTGAACTTGTGTGGTTGCTTGACCTGCCGGACCAAGTTACGCGGCTTACGCCCAAGCAGCATCCGCAGTTAGTGCTTTGCGAGCCTGATATAGAGGACGAGGCGGAATTGCGGTTTGTGCAGACGCATGGTACCGGGTTGTTTGAAGTTGGAGTGCGCGTAGACGAGGGTGGAGGTAAGCGGGGCTGGTCGGATACGCCGTATGGTGGGAGAGTGGCTTGGATACGTCTAGCACTAGATGAGCTTTACGGAAGGCTGACTCCTATTTCTTCGTTTTGTGGAAACACTTGTCAATTGGTAGCATCGCCAGGATGGCACTATATTCACTATCGCTCGCAAAGTACAATTCATTCCTTGTGTGCGGCCGGGAAATCCCTTTTTACGCCGCTTTATACTTTTCTCATGGATGAGCACTGTAGGTGTCGGTAATTCTTCATTCTATGCAATTACCATCTTGCTTATGCATTGTTCTGTGACGTACAGTACATCGTCATGATGATACTGTCTATGATGTGAATCATAGGTCACCAACGTCGAAAACGGTAACACTACGTAGTGTACACCAATCGGACAACGGCGGCGGACAAGAGTGCAAAATCTACATGTGCCGAGTCCGACACGGAGCTAAGTCCGGCGGCGGCGGAAGTTCAAATCCTCAGTTGGGTGTTTCTTCGGGAAGATCGGAGACCGGGCCGAGGGGTCCCATAGGGGCGGACCGACGTCGTACACTCCACTTCCGAAACCGCCGCCCAATGGCACCCCTAGCTCTACATTACATCGTCGGTGGGGTGTGGGTAGTGGATGAAAGGTGGACGCATCGGTGTTCAGGTCGCATAAAAAGGCAACCTGAACACCGATGAAGGTATCATCCATCTTTCATCCACTACCCACACATCCACCCATCGCTTTTGCCTCTCGTTTACCAACCAACCCAACCAACCCAAACAGCTAAGTCCCGATTTCTCGGCGGGACTTAGTTGTCACCCTCTGATCGACTCTTGCGAACAATGCCTTATCCTGCGTCTGCAACTGAGCTTCTGGGCCAGACGATTGATAACGGTGCACTGAGGATCGAGGCGATACTGGGTGCGGGTTCTTTCGGTGTTGTTTATCGTGCTGTCGACACACGTTCTGGAGCGCTCTATGCGGTCAAGCGCGTAGAGAAAGCCTATTTAGACTATCACCAGAGTCGCGAAACTCGTCTTCATGCGCGAGTTTCGTACCACGAGAATATTCTCACGTTCCACCGTGAGATCAACGCGGGCTCTTATGCCTTCTTCGTTTACGACCTCTGCGCTGGAGACCTTCACTCCGTCATCAGGAACCACACCTTCTTCCGAGAGGATGAGCTAATCAAGCGTGTTTTCGTCCAAATCATTGATGCGCTTGATTTTTGCCACTCTCGAGGTGTCTACCACCGCGATTTGAAACCTGAGAACATTTTGGTCTCTTCATTGAGCGGAGATATTGATGTCTTTGTCGCGGACTTTGGTCTTGCGACCACGAGCAAGATTACCGCATCTACTTGTGGTACGCCATGCTTTATGAGCCCAGGTATGCACCTCGTGAATTTCGTTGCATTATTTCATGCTAATCCGCGTATAATTGCTCGCAGAGTCGCTGGTGCCGCACCATCACCCCTACTCGACAGTCGAAGGAGACATCTGGGCTCTTGGTTGTATACTGGCGGAGATGATCTTCAACGTTCGTCCATGGAGACTGGCTTGCCCCGAAGACCGGGACTACAGCGATTTCCTCATGGATCGCGCAATTCTGCTTGACATCCTCCCCGTGTCCGACGCTACCTACTCGCTCTTCACGAAGATGTTCTCGCCGCGGCCCGAATTTCGCCCTTCGTTGGATGAAATCCGAAGAGAGGTACTCGCGATGGATACCTTCTTCCTGACCGACCGAGAGGCGACTATATGCGGATGGGCGGACCGCCTCGAGAAGAAGTTACAACGCAAGTTGGGCAAGAAGTGCGGAGTCCCATCAATATCATCATCATCATGTTGTTCCGATGAGACGTCCTCCGGATCGTGCTACCCGCCGACATCCGCATCATCGTTCTCGTCTGCATCGTGCAACTCGTCCGGCTCATCTTCTTCCGCATTCGAGTCGATTTCGCTAGAGTCAAGCCCCGCTCCAGTCACGCCTCCCACTCCAGCAGTTGAGGCCTTTTATTCCGTGAACAAGGTGGCTAGCCAGGGACTGGCACTGCCCGTAACCGCCTTCCAGACTCTTTAATTGATTGAATCAATTACTTGATTTATTTTGCCTATTTTATACAGATACAACTTTATGGAAAATTACGATATGATACAAACGGACATGATCATGATACGACACGGACACGATGTGATATGACACGGACATGATACGATGTGACACGAACACGATAGGATACCTTGTAGGCATAAATTATTCGCATAACTTATTTGTACCCAAGAAACCCAAGAAAGAATAAGCAACTGAATAAAGAATTTATAAAAAGCATGGGTGTATGGGCAAAAAATACTGCAAGTCTTTTCAACTTATAATAAGAGTGTGTGGCGTTTTGCTTATCAGTCGGCAAATGTAAAAGTGGGTCATTACGTCACTGGCGCATTTGCCAGCCGTTATCCTTTCCCACATTTCCATCCCCATCGCCGGCCATATATTATCATCAATGTTCCGTAAGTGTCACAGTCGCCTGCTCTGATTTCTTTTTTCTTCGCACATAAGGATTAGAGGAAAAGGTTGGATCCACTCCGGTCGAACATGACTTTTTTTTAGAACGCGTCGGATAATGGATGCTGAGAGCTTATGCTTATGCGCAAGACAAGTCTCATGACGGTAACGTCGATCATAACTCATGTCGGCAGTCGTCGGATTCGGTCTAATTAATGCGGTTGTACGGAACTCGCTCCGAAACCTCAAATCTCGTTCATCACACTTTCCCTTACATTTCTCTGGATTCAAATATAACTCGGGTATGTGAACATGTCATGGCTTCAGTGAATTTGCGAGTGGGCAGGTAACCTCGACTTGTCAAAGGGCGGCATCATTCATGGCTACTGACTTATGCTATATCTGTAATAGGGAAGGTTCCGGCTCATGTGGCATAGGGGGATATCGACAGTGCAGTGGAATTGGCGTGCCAAGTTGCAGGATTGTGGACACACCTAACTGCCGATATCTTCCCCATCCGTTCTTCAAGCCTACAGATATAGGATGGCCTTACACATTGGCTCGACTATGTAATACACGTGTGTATAGCCCAGGACTGAAAGGTATAAGGTGACCGTAGGTCAATAAAGCGTGGTTACCTCAGGCTCGGCGCCATTATTGTTGGCAACATTTAGGAATACCTCGACCGGAATGGGCGTTAAATATCCCAGGTCTCGACTCTACATGCGGCGACACGAAACCCAAACAACGTTGCCTAGTGATCATCAAGTACCTCCTATCTGGTAACACTAAGCGCATTGGCGGAGTCGGTGGTAGAACGTAAGTGTGGATGACTCACAGCCTCCTGTCTTGGGCTGCATATTGCGCCTTCGTGGCCTATAAAAGTGTACAGGCCTCCTCCACCTTCACCTAGACACGTCAATCCCGCCAATGCTGCGCGCCGCCTCACGATTGGGGGATCCGACTAATTATGGGTTGTGTTTACGATTATGATCCTTTCAGCAGTGGCGGTCTTCGTGTGGTCGAAAGCTGTGGGTCTGTTTCCTTGGTTTTTGGCTCGGCGCGTTTTTCACCGGGACTCCCTACCCTACCGAAAGCAACCTAATCAATCGCCGTTCTCGGTACGGCTCTGCGTAGCATCCCATAGGCTTCGAAGTTGTGGTCAAATCACTCAAAACCAAACCAAATCCCATCTACACTTTTAGATCGGACATCCGTACATCCGTCCCAGCTCTCTTGGGATCAAATACACAGAGGATGAAGACTGTTATAGGTACGATATAGGTTATGGGTTATTGTGGGCGGCCCGAGTCAGCAAGGACGATGACCTAAGACCCACATAGCTATTCAATTGGGTGGTCACCACCTCCACCTCCACTTCGACCCTCAAGTATATAGAGTCTCGTCACTCAAAATATGCATAAACGTACAGCCTGAAGGCGTGCCGACTACTGTACTCTGGATGTCAACCTATTTTTCAGGCGGCTGGCTGAAAGTCACGCGATTTTTCACGTGTTAGTCACGTGTACCGGTGTTCGGTCATTCATCCACTTGTTGGAGGTGCAGATTCCAAAAAAAAAAAAACTTGTCGGAGGCCTAATGGTTTGACGTTTGACACTGGCACCGGCCATGAATGTTATGGATCACCGGATCACCCTTCACCCTGCACGCACACAAAGCGCACCAAAAAGACACGGTATTACTGTATGAGCAGAAAGTTCGTATTCATTGATGCTCGACCGCTTGAGCGTTCAACATTTTTTTGATTGCCGAGTGACAAGGCACGAACAGGAGCAAAGTGGATGCCAAAGACCGGTTGCCCTGAATGTTTGTATCTCTTCCTCTCCATGAAGCCTGATACTCTGACCATTCTGGGTATTTGTAACTCAAATACTCCTAGTACTGTTATCCCGCGGGTCTCCAGTTACCACGAGTGAGGCATCACTGTATGATGGGGCAGTGGGTGGTTGAGGTCACCGGCCAAAATTATCACGTCACATCAGCTACAAACGTACTGTGCCTGACTGTGACGTGATAATTTTGGCGAGTGACAGACTGGTTCAGCCAACGTTGGCAGCTTTTCCGACTGGGGCCTAAGAATCCGCCTTCATCGTGGGTGGGTCTTGTGTCTTGTGATTGTTTTGTTGTAGCCCGTTCCCTTCGGGACCCTTCTCACGCGCTCCGCCAGTTTTCCGTGACTCGACTAGTACTCGAATTTACGTCCTCATACCATGCATTGCTGCTCACGCGTGAGTGGTTTGGCTGCTTCATGTTCTAAGAAGCACGGCTCCGCTTCAGTTCCGTCCAATACGCCTCTTGTCTGATAGGGCCTCAGGCTTTTTAGCAAAGTCTTCTAGAACGCTGTCCTCAGGCACGTATTTTTCCAGTTCGAGCCGTTCGTTTGTAACACATTACAGGGCCCACCGCCTAAGAGGATACAGTTAGGTGATCATCGGCTAATTGCTAATTATCCCGTCGCGTGAAGATGAGAAACAGGAGACTGGAATTCATATAAATACATGGCTGGTTAACGCTTCTTCGTTATTGTTACCTCTACGAGTCTGAGCCTCTCTTGCAACAACACTAACAACAATGTCAGTGAAGTGGAACCACATAAACGGTACTGTACGCGACCTGTTTCTAGTTCTCCGCTCAAGGGACGCAGACTAATGTTTACCACAGCTTAAGCAAATTACCTGCAAAGGTGCCAACGTATGTTCTTTCCTTCTGTATCACGGATGAGTAATGACCGTACTCGTGTCTTTGTTAGGTTGTTGGTAATAATGCAGGTGCGATATTTCGATGTTAAACTTCTGGTGCCATAGTGGCATTTATTAATTCTTTAGCTAGGCGGGATTATCTTCCAAAGGAACTACAACGACAACACCTGGACAAAACTCTCAGCTACCGATGCCGTCTGGGCTACCGCCGGCATTGATTATTCCATCTGGTACAACAACGCTGCCGGGGATATTTTCAGATTGAATGTTGTCACTAGCAAATGGGACAAGGTGCCTGGCGCCTCAGCCGTTCAAGTATGGGATTATTTTATTTTATTTTTAGTCTGCACGCTCACCTATCCTCTCTGTGACTGCTTTCCTCCTTCTAGATTGACGCCTGGACTCAGGATCGTGCCGTCTGCGTTAACGCGAAAGGAGAGTTGTACGAGTTCCAGCATGGTAGCTGGAGCAAGCTTTCTGGTACTGGTACTCATATTACCATTGGCGCCAACGGCGAGAAGTGGCATGTCAACTCTGCTAAGGATATCTTCCGCATGTTGCCCGGCCACGACCAGTGGCAACGTGTTCCAGGCAGTTTGAAGACCATCCACTGCACTGATGGCAACAACGTCGTCGGAGCCGATACTGCGGGTGGCTTGTTCCGCTGGAATGGTTCAAACTGGACCCAGCTTCCTGGTGGTGGCACACAGATTGGTATTACCTGGGGTAACATATGGCACGTCAATAGCCAAGGCGGTATTTGGCAAGCCTTCATTTAGCTTATTCGAACCGATGTTAGTCAGCATACAGACCCACTGTAAATACGAAACACCGTTCAAGTTGAACGCGAATTTGTACCGAATACTGAATATCCAGTATATGATGATCCGCTATTAGTACGAGATCGCAACGTCCACCACCTCTCGGCCTCATCCCATGCCGAACCCGAACCCTATCTACCTCAACTTACCATTGACTTCCCCCTTCCATCGCCGATAGCTAGCATCGTGACCCTCGCAATTACGCACACAAGCAATATGACGGTAATGGATCAACACTGACAACATCTCCGTCACCGAGAGGCAGTCATATCCGATAAAGTATGGCTTGCCTTCATCCTGTAAGGATCCCCTCGGAGCTATGCTTGGAAAACGATATGGAGCGCCTGTCCTCACGTGACCATGTTGATTTTCTTTCATGCACGTTGTATCCTTTTCCACCATTTGTCCTGTGCTCTTGAACAACACTTACTGACACCAAGACACTAACATGCGGAAGCCGTGCGCTCTCTCTTTCTACCTCTTTTAGTTCTCCCTTTTTACACTTAGATGTCTATTCAATCACCATCACCGGCATCCCCAAGGTCTCTGTTACTGAGTACTAGACAAAACTTAGACTAGCCGACAAGTACTGCTCATGTATATAAGACCTCTCTTCGACTCGTCGAAGGAGGCATTAAAAAAATCGAATCGAATCAAGAAGTTTTCCTCTCTTTTTCACCTGCGTGCTGTCTCTCGTCTCGGCAATCGTTCGGTGGAACTGCTGTCCACACGATCTCGGCCGATCCCCACTGTCTTTACTCTTATCTTTGTCTCTCCTTTCTTTTCCTTGTTCCTGGACGACGATTCCACTCTCGCAGCACCCACCTTAGATACAATCCAATCCCGGCCCCTCTGCTCATCATGATGATTCTTCGGCACCAGTAACTCGGGACTACTTGTCCCCTTATGCGCGCAGCGATAATTACATGCTACTCCCAAGGCTAACTTACTCCTAGCAGATGCACATATTTAGGTGTGTGAGATAACTGTCGGTTTGGGCTATTCCCAATAAGGTCCTATCTGATTCAGACTCAAAACCAAAACCAAACTCCGTCTACACTTTCGGATCGGTCCTCCGTCCCGGCTTTTCTGGTCCAAAATATAGACGGTGACCAGGTCACCTGTCTGGGCTTTGCAGTTTGGCGCGACTGGACAGACGACATGGCAGCCGCTCCTCGGTTGAGAGGAGAGCTGGAGACTCGGAAGACGTGGAAGCGACCCTCGTGACCGACAGGGGGTTCAGACTGGCAACTTCGGTACCAAAGCCTGCCCCTACACCCCCAGTTACAACTGTAGTCATGTTTGTTTTCCACTTACTTCGTTACTTCTACGAGCCAACGGGGTATATGCTTACCTGAGCCGTCTTACGTAGCGTTACTAGGATAAAATATATTACGTTTCACGTCTCGGTTGATCAGGTGGTCGGTTCAAAATTCCCAAAAAGGAAGATCAAATCGAGGAACGACTAGTTTAACATTTCCTCGTTATCGTTACCTCTACGAGTCCGAGCCTTTCTTACGACACTAACAACAATGAGCTGGGGGCGCATACCTGGTGGTGTACGCGGCCTGTTTCTAGTTCCTTATTCAGGTGACTAAGGCCAATGTTTACCACAGCTTCGTCAAATCACCTGCAAAGGTGGCAACGTATGATCTCTCCTTTTGTATTATGGATGACATAATCCTCATGTCTTCTTAGGTTGTTGGTTGTAGTGCAGGTGCGTTAAACTTATGGTGCTATAATTCCATTTATCGATGCTTTTCCTAGACCAGGGTCTCTATCAATGGAACTACGATGAAAACACCTGGAAACAAATCTATGGTGCCGCCGTCTGGGTTGCCGCCGGCATTGATTATTCCGTCTGGCACTGCAACAGTGCCGGGAATATTTTCAGATCGAATGCTGTCATCATTAGCGAAAGGGAATCATGGGACATGATGCCGCAGCCTGGCTCCTGCATTCAAGTATGCGATTTTTTTTTTTGTCTGCTCGCTCTGAGTCGCTCACCTACCCTCTATGATTGCTTTCATCCTTCTTTCCTCCTTCTAGATTGACGCCTGGACTCGTGATCATGCCGTCTGCGTTAACGCGAAACATGAATTGTACGAGTTCCAGAATGGTAGCTGGCGCCGGCTTCCTGGCCATGGTACCCATATTACCATTGGCGCCAACGGCGAGAAGTGGCATGTCAACTCTGCTCAGGAAATCTATCGCATGTTTCCTGACCAAGACAAGTGGCAACGTGTCATTTCAGGAAGTTTGAAATCCATCCATTGCATTGATAGCAACCACGTCGTCGGAGTCGATGCTGCGGGTCACTTGTACCGCTGGAATGGCTTGGGTTGGACCCGGATTCCTGGCACTGGAACACATATGAGCATTACCTGGGGTAACTTATGGCACGTCAACAGCCAATACAGCATCTGGCACGTCTTCATCTAGTTTATTGAATCGATGTTAGTTAGTATACGGACGTACTATGTACATCGAAGTAGGAAACACTGTTGAACGCGAATTTGTACTGAATACCGAATATCCAGCACTGAATGATATGTATATTGTCCCACCATTAGTGCGAGATCACAAGGTCCACCGCATCTCGGTTTCCTCATTCCATGCCGATGCCGAACCTTATCCCACCGTTACTCTGAACCTACTGTCTCCTCCCACTGCCGATAGCTACTAGCACCCTCGCATTTATCCGATAAATTATAGCCTGCCTTCATCTAATGCAGGCCCCTCTGTTCCGGTCAATGGTTGAGGCGTTCAGGCCGGAATCAGGTCTCAGCGCGGTCACCGCCTCCACCTCTACTTCGACCCTCAATTGGCGGCTGGCTGAAAGTCACGCGATTTTCACGTGTTAGTCACGTGTACCTGTGTTTGGTCATTCATCCATTGCATACTATGATGGCCAGTTCAATGAACTTGTCGGAGGCCCAATATGAGGTGATTGGGCTTTCTTTTAGGCCTTAGGTGGGTGTTTGTTGGGGTGACGTGAGCGGTAAAAAAATAATAACGTCATGGGATAATGACATAATCATTTGAAACAGGACAAAGGCAAAGGTGCACAAATATGCGATCGAGGAGGTCCTCGAGGTGTACTCTTTTCCCGAGCGCTTTGACACTGAAAGATCGCTAGCTAGTAGAACCCCTTTGTCGCATCTAATCAGGCTGCCAGTGGTACTATGTCATTAAACTCAACTTGCGGTATACACGGGGCTGTTCCGCAAACACGGCACTCGTATCTTTTGTGTTTGTCTGGGTTCAAATTCTTTCGTCTTTTTCTATCTCCTCCGACAGAGGGTGACGCGGCTAGAGGCACCTGGGAGGTGTCGAGCCCTGCCCTGCGTCCTGTCGATGCGCTCCAGTCGCTGAGAGCCTGAGACGAACTGACAGTAGGTAATGCTTTTATAAAGCTCCCACTGGGCCTCGGGATTCAGCATCATACCCACAGTCCATCTCTAAACAACCCTTTCTTCTAATATCACCAATGTCGACCTCACTTCCCTCTGCAAAAGCATTGATGACGCATGCCGACGATCCACGACACATCATTTACGCCACTTGGGTAAAGCCCAAATTCCATCCTTACATTCGCGGCCTACTGTGCGTACTTTAACTGACCCAGCCATATCACTAGTTTTGATGGTTTCACCAGTGATGAACTCACGATGCAGCCTGCGCAGGAGAATCTCGCGCGCACCCTCTTGGATACCGTCATCGTCCAGCCGAGCGATATCGGCTGTCAATGCTTGATATACATCGAAAAGCTGCGCGCTGCTTTTAAAGCCTATGGCGAAAGGGGGATGTCCATCGCCAGCAATCGCGCCTGGAGCCCAGTCTCAGTCACGATGATCTACTTCATCCTAGTGACCGACTTCTACTTTGCAAAGCCAATGAGCGACCAGGAAAAGGCGATCCATCTGACAGAGCTCCGCATGCTCGAGTTCGCGGGCCCCAAGTTGCCAACCCATTTCCTTCAATGATCACAACCGTATGAGTCGCTGGGGTTGGTTACTTAGCACACTATATTAGATTGCCATGGCTCTTTGTTCCGATTGATTGGTTCTTGAATAGTGTAGTTTGTAGTTTTAATCCGCCGTGTCTACCTATGTATGATTGGCTATCTGCCATAATATATCTACGTCAGTGTATAACGTGCCCTTAGTCAGTACTTGCAGTAGAGTCCGACCTACCATCAAGACGGGCACTCGTCGTATCTAAGCGGCTACATAGAATGCGCACAAGGTACGTTATGAATAACTTGGCCGATTTTCCTCTAGAGATTTGGCTGACAAGGTGTTATGACAATGTCCAGAGACCGTGACACCGCCACTACGTACGCAACCTGACCCCGATTAAGTATTCCATCTAGCGGAGACCGTTGCAGCACGCGTGATGTAACCATCCCGAGAGTATGCTTGTTACCGTATTTGCCAGACGTGCTCAAATACGAGGCGACGAGTAATCACTACCTTTTCCAGGCTCTCGCAGCTGAACGCCTGGTTTGGTGTGTAAGACAAAGTCCAACAATGACACCAGCACAGACGGGTGTTTGATCCAGAGAGTTCAAATTCGGCGTTTGCACATATGAAGGGGTCATGAAATAAGTCCTGTGATTGGTTGACCAGTAAACTCGCTGCTAGAAATTGAATCTGCGATAACAAGCGATAATGCGAGCTAGCTCTTAAGCGCATTTCGGAAAGACCAACTTGACGTTCTCGAATCCAGACAGACGCCGACCACATAGGAGGGTCTAAATAAGAAGTTGACTTCACACGAGAAAGACACAGTCTGGTGGGAACGGAAAACAGTTAGATTGGCGGATACATTCTACTTTGTACGGACAATGCGAAGCTTGTGCGGTTTATAGACAAAATTTTCCGAATAATTCTTGGGCGGGATTCTTGCAGGGGATGGCGTTTGCCTTTATTTAATCAAAAGAGTTAGCTCAATATGCTAGGGCTAGGAAGCCACGCAGTATAAAAGTTCGTCTGGACTTACACATAATAGTCCCAACCTGGCAAAAAAAAAAAAAAGAATTCGTTATGTTATCTTTGAGTAGGTTTCGAGGATAGAAAAAATGCCCGGGAGACTTACCTTGCTTTTCAGCAAAGTGAATGGCATCTTCCTTAGATCGGAACGAGAGCCGGGTTCCTTGGACATAGTCCGCCCTGCATCACCGTCAATGACAACACCCGGAGTTTTGGAGCGGGAAGCGTACGAGCTCGCCCAACCCATCAATGGGTTCTCCCAGCGCCCGCCGCCAGGCAAGGTATCCCAGTCAAGACGCCAGCGTTTTCCTTTGGCTCCACCGCTCTGCATGGTGTTGCGGGTAGGCTGGTATATACGTACGACGCGGTGGCGGAGCTCGGCTAAAGGGCGTGTGTGTATGTGATGAGTCGCTCTGTCCCTTTCTAGAGGAGGTACGATCATACCTGGTGCCCCGCTGATAATATCTGCGCTGACAACATCCTTCTGTGGTACGGGAGCAATCTCGGACGGTTCTTTGGTGGTGGCAGTCGGAGTTGGCGGGGCTGCCTCTGATGAAAGAGTGCGAGCCACTAATGAGGAACGAAGTAGGGCAGGTTTAGCAAGGGCACCCGAACAAGCCCGGAGGAGAGACATTGGCCTTAGTTACAGTAAGACGTTCAGTTAAAAGTCAAAGCCTCCGCTCACACCTCCGATGACAGTGCGCCCAAATTTGGTACATGATTCTCACGGTCAATAATATTTCCCCCCCACGTACCACGTATTACACGGTTGAGTATTTAAGTGATCAGAGTGAAGTACATATTTTAAATGAATTAAAGCATCGTTCTTAGGAATGTGAAAAAAAGGATTGTGCAAAGAGCATGTCCTACATTATTTGAGAGTCCAAATAACGACGAAGCACTCGATTTGTGCGACGTGGTGGAAGCTGATTGAATAGGGAAGCTGGTGGGTGCCAGTAAGACGTTGCTTACAAAACTCGTCGGGGCAGCTTGTGACGTGCCTATGAAATAGTTAAGTGGGTTAGCGATCATCGACATAGTAGTAGTTCGTGACATATGGTATTGGCATACTTTTAAACATGCCGCCGTTTGCTTGCGCCTGAGAAACAACACTTTGTACGATACTACTTGCATTGTCTGGCACCATCGATAAAAAACCAATTCGCGGTGGGTCGACGGACGGATGTGTCAAGTTTCCGTAATAGAAAGCGACAAGGTTGCTGTTTATGAACGACAATCGATTTCGAGATTAGGCATTTCTAGTGCTTACTCGGCTCACTTACGATTTGAAGAATGGGTCCCCTAAGCTCCAGCTAAATAAGGCCCCACGGCTTGGTGGATCTGTTGCCACAATATTGTCGGCAACACATGTACTCGCGTCGCGCGGCATGTCTTGGGACATGAAATCACGGGGATCGATAGGAAAAGTCTTGCCTCCGATCTGAAATGAAAGGTTGTGCGGCATTGCGCAAGGAAATGTCGGCACCGCGTCAGGATTAGCAGCAAACGCGGATGAGACCCGTTTCAGGATGGAATTGACGACGTCATTGGGACCTCGAATTATACTGTTGCCCTACAATGGACAAGTCAACATTCGGATATGACCAATGCATTCAGACAATAGTCACTGTATCGAAAAGAGCTGAAAGGCCCGAACCAGATCCGGAGAGGCCGGAGACAGGTAATAGTTGACCATCGAGGATGACGCCCTCAATAGGAACTTCCCAACGCCTGTTGAGAGATGTACATGAGCAACCCAACGGGATGTCAGCTTAGCTCCGCTAGTTTGGACTTACAAAGGATAGACCTGGAGGATGATAATTAACGAGAGTCTACAACCATCAGGTGAACAAAGACAAACCTCCTTAGGAGCAAACTGGGGTGGATTTGGTCCTCCATCTTCTGGTCTGTAGAGGCGCACCGGCACCCATTCAAGTGATGAGTTGTCAATGCCGTCAGGCAACTTCCCAACAGTCAATGAGCCTCTAGATCCGCTGACATCAATGATATCACGTTGCAGCATCACCTGGTTTGGCACTGGCAATTAAAGGCTTGTATGAATTATTATGTGACTACTTACGGCGAACATTGGTTGCTCCAGAGAGTCAGACACGGCAAACCGCGAGAGAAGTGGTCCGTAGTCAGCAGTTCCAAGAATAAAATTATCCGTAGTTGATGGGTTATTGAACTATTCGCATACAAATCGGTCAATGCCTTTTCCTGGATTAGTTCAATATATATATGCACCCTTGCGTTGATGACGGCCGTTTGCACATGGCTGAGAATGCACTTGAATTTCATGGACGAAGAATACGGTACTAGTATATAACGTACCTCGCACTGGGGAATCCCAGTCCGAAAATCCCGTTAGTTCCTTGCATGACCGCCGTGCTATTCGTGTCGGAGACAGCCGCAAAGGCTTGCTGGGCCATGGAGAGACCGGCCATAGCTCCTACATCTTGGGCAACAGGACCACTTGCAAGCGTGCCTGTCAACGAATCACCATACAACAAGCTTACGACACCGCCTGCTGGTTTAATATTTGCCGAGGGGTATGGTGGCATGTTCGTTTTTTGGCATACTGTCGTATTGCACGCGTCCGACACCATCCACAGATCACTGGAGCCCGTGTCTAGATATAATCCAGTGCATCACACACCATAGATAAATGAATAATAAGATACAATAAAAAGAGGGGCAACGCACCTAAGATGACGGCAGTCTCTATTTCCCCGATGGTTATGGGAACAGTATAGGATCTGAAGCGCGAAGCTATTGGACGTTACGCGGATGATAGGAAGGCAAAGACGCACTGGTCAAGGAAGTCCCCTAGACCCGTACTTCCCGAGTACGCGCCACGCTTCAATAATCGTCCTGAAAGTGCTGTCCTTCGGATCGGCAAATCAAAGCTACGCCCTGTCTGGACCCGTGTCTGGACAACTGAGGTGCTGACGCGTAATGCAAGGTTCAGATCAAGTAAGTGCACGAAAACAAAAATGCAGCGCATGAAGGAGAACATAAAGGAAAACGTCCGGCGTGAGGAAAGTGGATTAGAAGGCATAAAAAAAATGAAAGGATGGTGGGTCGGAAGACAATGACCGTCTCTTGGAAACACCGACAGATGAATCGGAAGGACCGGGTAACAATCTCCATTATCGAACCATGGGATCATGGGAGTTCAAGCGCTCGTGTCAGAGCTATGTCGGAGCACTTCTCAAGGCGTTCAGAATCATCGGCATTGTATGTTGGGAAAGGACGAAAAGTTCAGTATGGCCAGGCAGTGAAATGTCATAAGTAGGCTAGCCAGGAATTGAATAGCACGCTCACGTGTCTCATGGCAAACACCACAGTTCGCGGTGCGCAAGCTATCCATGGTCAAAACCCCAGGTAGTTTCTGCTTCTCTCCCCTCTCGAACCGCCTAAGTCCGCTTAGTTCCTAGTAGAAACTGTAATCCGAAATCGTATATACGAATCGGCTTACTGGAAAGAACATTGTTTCGCGTTAACAGGCAAGTCCTGCACTTAACACTACCCGACTTGAGCTTAAGGCCCCGAGCAGCGGAGAGTTTAATCGATCTTGCAATCAAACTTCGGTCTATTGGCGGTGTTTATGGGAACCAAAAGCCAACCGAATTTATGTGCCTTCTCCTCAAGTTGTTGCAAATCCAACCAGAGAAAGAGATTCTCATTGAATACCTTCAAGCAGATGAATTCAAGTGAGCGCGTTTACTAGCATGTCAGTGGATTCACAGTCTAAGTCTGCGCGTAGGTATTTACGAGCTTTAGCGGCCATATACATACGCATGACCTTCCGAGCGGTGGACGTATACGAAATTCTCGAGCCGCTCTTAAAAGATTATAGAAAGCTTCGATACCGGACCAGAGTAAGCACACAGCCTATGCCCGTACAACTTATCATTCAAATGCTTTCAGCCGGCTATTATCTGACCTACATCGACGAGTTTGTCGATCAACTATTAAATGAAGAGCGAGTATGCGACATCATCTTGCCACGCATACCAAAGCGTGAGGTCCTCGAAGAGAACGGAGAAGTCACACCGCGCCAAAGTCGTCTTCTCGATGCAATGGAGGGTAAGGATGAAGACGACGCGAGTCGGGGTCGTAGTCGAAGCCGTAGTCGGGACAGCAGCCGCAGTTCACGTTCGCCCATGGTCACGTCGGATCGTAGTAGAAGCCCTGGCGAGGGTAGTCGGACACCCTCAGCAGATGGCGGAGATGATTCCCGCAAGGGATCACGGAGCCCATCTCTCGCCCGCTCTGCATCTCCTGTGGGGTCTAATGGTCGTTTTCGTTCTCGTAGCCGTAGCATCTCCCCAGATCGAATGTAGCTTTCTGTCGACCTAACACTAGGGTTAGGTGTTCCTCATCTCACCTTGTCACGTCGCCCAAATGGCCTTACGTCCTGTCATAGCGATCTGTGGTACGACTGGCGTCGGCAAATCAAAGCTAGCAATAGAGCTTGCTCTCAAACTGTCCGAGAAATTCGACCGTCATGGTTGGAAAGGCGGTGTTGTGGTCAATGCCGATGCTATGCAAACATACAAGGGCTTCAATACCCTCACAAACAAAGTCCCCGTTGGAGAGAGAGTAGGAGTTGACCACGTTCTCATGGATTTCAAGGAACCCACTGAGCAGTATGTGGTCGGTCAGTGGATCCACGATGCCACGCGGGCCGTGAGCTCATCTCTCTCATAATATAGCTGGGTAATTGCTCTCGTCTGACCGTTTACGGATCAGATCAGCGATGCGCACGGATCCAAAAAAGTTCCCATCGTCGTCGGTGGAACCGCATACTGGATTCAGCATCTCATTTTTCCCGGGCGACTCGCTGTCGAACCGGAGCAAGTCTCTCATCCGAGCTCGTCGCCATCAACTGATAGCAAGCCTCTCTCGGATGGACTCTCATCTGTGCTGTTGCAGGTCACACCTGATTTGCGCGAGTTGTTCGATGCACTTCCCGAAACTCCACCATCAGCGGTCGACGACCCTGGCGCTGCTCTCGCCTTGTACAACCTCCTGCAAGCTCTAGACCCTCTGGTCACCGCAAGATGGCATTGGAGGGATACAAGAAAGGTTCTGCGGAACTTAGTGATTATGAAAGAAAGTGGTAGGAAAGTGAGCGAGATCCTTCAAGAACAGTCTGTTGTTACCCCCAGGCCCAGGTGAGTTTGGTGGAATAGCGCCTCAGTACCTTCTCATATGAGTCTAGATATGACACACTCTTCTTATGGCTGCATGCTGAGCCGACAGAACTCAAGCGCCGGTTGGACATTCGCGCAGATGAGATGCTTCAAGTGAGTACTCATTTACATCAGGTTCACTATGGCTTACGGACGCAGAACGGTCTTCTTGACGAAGTTTGTGAACTGTCACGCCTACAGGGATCACCCAATAAGGCCAGGTCGGACACCATGCCCTCCTCACCACTGGATTTTACTCACGGGGTATTCCAATCAATTGGTAAGTTCGAATGGATCACAGTTGTGGGGTGTTCTTCTGACTTGAGACAGGCTTCCGAGCATTTCATCAATATCTCACTGACCCTTCACCGTCTGAGGTGAAGTACCAGGCGGCCGTCCAAAATCTGAAGACTGCTAATCACCAATACGCCAAGCGACAAGTTTCGTGGATTCGTAACAAGCTTCTTCCGGCCATTCAGGCCTCCAAATCCTTGGAGGGAACCGAGGGTGTCGACATGTATCTCCTGGATGCAACAGGTCCGTATTGGCGTTTGAAAGGGGTCCATCGATGACTTAGTCTGTGCACGCATGTAGAGCCTCAACAATGGACATCACAAGTCAGAGACACGGCAAACAGCTTGATGGAAGGTCAGTCAGATGCTTGGTGTTCATTAATTAAAGAGGGCTGAAAGAATGAATGTTCGGCTTTTTTGAACAGGGTTCCTCAGGCGTGATACCCCGCCCGATCCCCGCACTCTTTCATCTGCCGCCCAAAGGATGCTTTCCGTCCCGATAAAGGCAACGGAGTAAGCGGTCGATCGCTGATTATCTCAAAAAGGACGCTAATCGCTCGCAGTCCGACGGCAATACTCTTAGCCCGTAGAAAGATCTTATGTCCCGTTTGCACGGTGGATGAAGCCCTCCCAGTCATGATCGAAGAAGGGTCCGAATGGGAAGCACATGCCAAGTCAAAGGTTCATAAGCGTCTGGCCGCAAAGAGGACGGAGAGGAAGCAGCATGCCCACATCCTGGCCGCACAGGGAAAAGAGGACGGCACACGCGGTGAACGCATTGGCAACGCAGATGACTCCCCGATCCCCTTTGATGGTCTATTCGGGACCTGATTGACCTGATTGTCTATTCAATTCGGCGGTATCGTTTCAAATTCCCATCACTTTATTAGATAACCGTTATCTCTTACTGTAAGATAGCGGATGCTTTTCGCTACTTTTTTTTCCCGACCTACGACGCAAGTATGATACAGAACGTGCGAAACTCTCACATTCACAATGCCCATTTCAGTAATGACCATTAATTGTATGAAGTCGTGTTCGGGGCGTGTCAAACAAAGCGTGGTTTCAAGTAAAACTAGCGCTGCATGGTTGTGTAGGCGCTTGCGGAGCATGCTTTCTCTATGTTCCAATTCCTACAAAGGCGGAGCGTAGGTGATATACTGTGCCTTGAAACAGGTACTCCACAATAAATTAAAAACTATTCTACAGCTGCGGCACCTACTGTAGCATGTCCGCCCGCGGTGACGAAGATCACTAAGACGAGTTACCCGATCCGAGACATCTTCGAATTGATGTACATGTGTAAAGAGATACATTCATGGCATAATTGCGCCGGTCTACAGACGAATAGAACATGTCTAATGTGATGTATGTATGAAACGACGACAAGGGCCGATTGTCAGTGCCAATACAGTGAAGAATGAACCGCAAGCGCGGGTACCAGGAACATTTGGACCTTCGGGGAACAAATTATGATAACATACGTAGACTGTGGGGTTCTAGGGTTCTACGGTGAAACGCCACCGCCACGGGGATTCACGGGGGATAAGTTACCCTTCTTTAGGAGAGGAGGGTGCCAATGACAAGCGCTGCGCCAACAAGACTCAGAAGGGAGCCGAACGCTCGCAGTGGTACGAGATCAGACACCATATCCGACATAGATTCGTACTTCGGTTGGATGGGTAATGCACCGCTACGCTTTGGAACGACGCCATCCTCGCTCTCTGATGTCGAGGGCGACGACCCTACGTCTGAGTCTTGCTCTTGACTTGAGCTTGAACCCGAGCTTGATGAGGAGTGGCGTGAACCAATCACAAATCGACGAGACCGGAGGCTGGAAGAGGATCTCCGTTTTGGAGGAATGGGCGGCGGCAAGAAACTGACAGCAGATGGTTTGGGTTTGGCTGGAGGGTGGAGGCAGATCGTATCCGCTTCGAGTGATAGAGGCACCCGACACGTGGGACAGCGCCCATCCGAACAGGTCGCTGACAACCACTGTGATCGCGTTTCAACGTCTATCTCCGGAAGGATGATACCAAGACTTACATCTGATAAGTGCTGAAAACAAAATAGCTGACCACAGCATCGGGATTTGTTAGGTTTCACTGCCGATTCAAAGCTGTGTCCGAATAAGATGTCATTCAGCTAACAGGGGAATAGTACTATCCGAATAGCCTACGTACCAGATCCCGCAGACGTCACGCATGCCTCGACCTGTGGTTATTCCCTTTTTACCATTCCATCCGGGAGGCCGTGACAAGGTCAACCGGTTGCGCTCTTTCTCGACCGTGAAGTCGGGCATTGAGTTGGTCATTGCATGAGCCGTGGGGTGTTCAAAATTATCGTTGGAAGACTCTTCGATAATGCTCTCGAGGGATGCCCGCGAGCTCAATTGTGGCCGTGAGCGCGTACGTGGAAGTCGCCGTGTCACCTGCGTAGGTGAAGAGAGCGGGGAAGCCTGGAGGCGGACGAACTCGGGATTCAGCGGTATTGACAGAGTCTGGCTCGTAAATACCTTTGGCAGTACCGCGACCTGTGGGGCTGGTGAGAAGAATGTAGTCTGGTCCATTTTCTGCAGGGCTATGATGGGGGAATGAGACAAATGGCACCCTGAGACGGGTTGCTGGAGGGCAGCGCCTCCAGCAGCTTTTGACGATTGGAGTCCGGGTGGCGGGCCGGGGCCCAAGTGACCCAATCTCCGGAGTCAATCGGAAAGCAGCCAACAAAGAGAACGAATCTAAGGTACATCCACGTGACAAGGAGGTTCCGACTTGAGTGGGCATTTGACGATTATTGCCTGATGGATCTAGCGCATTAAGATACTGCCGCTCTGCTACTTCAGTACAGTGCATGCCGGTAAACGAATATGGTTCGGGCCCGCATGTTGAACAATTACCGGAGTTGAGCGCTGGACTGTTTGGTCCTGGAGGGTGGAAAGCATCTAAATCCGGATTGAGGTGGTGGCGGCGAGACCGAAACAATGATTATCAACCTTTTGTTGACATGAAGTAACTGGTGACGGGGAACAATAACCTATGGAGTGAGAGACAATCTTCTCAGACACGTGGACCCATCCTACCTTGCGCTGAACTCTAATATTCAACTCTTGCCCGAAAACGTATTAGCGATGTTAATATCCAAGCTGGCAAGTCTAGAAAGCAACTTTGCACGCTCGTCCAGCAATGCAAGTGCATGTTCATTGGGAGAAGTGTGCCGGGTAGTCTGCCGAATCTCGGTAGAGTAGCGTGACACAGAGGGTGTCTCGGACTGGAATGGTGGATTGCCTTGTGAGTCACTCACTCGACTAGAACAACGAACAGCATAACTATCTCACCATTTCTTGACCGGAGTATGCGTGAAGCGGCTTGGTCTTTTTGCGGGCCTCAAATGTGCGTAATTCACGGCCAGCATCCACTTCTTGAATATAGCCACCGTAGCGCACAACACTCGAGGAACGATCTTTCGGATAGAAGGGTGTATGGGGGCCCTCTTCCCGGGAACAATCGCGATGGGTATCAACTACGTCGTCCGTGTCACGACTGAGGGACTCATGTTCGGCACGCAAGATGTCCTCTTCATCCGTTGGAGCGAGGAATGATGGGTCTTCTATTTCGTGAATGCATCGTGGCAAATGTCTTGGAACCATTCGATTTGACAACCCTTCATCTCCGAGTAACCGTATCTCTGTCACATCACTGTGCATGGACTCCAACGTGGTGTCAGACTCCTGGTATTTCCCGTCGAACGATAAGGTACTATTGATGCTGTTTGTTGTGGTTGATCGTGTCGAAGGGGAAGCAATGGATCCTCGACTTTCGGCGCTTCCGTCGGCTGCCAACAATGGTCCCCTCGGGAGTCTGGCAGAAGAGTTGTGCTTGGATGGAAGTAAGCCCGTCTGCTTTCCTAGCCAGCAAAGCAGTTTGGCTATGAAGACGACCTCTTCCCATTCACCTGCGGCAAGACGCCGAGGGTCGATATCACTGAGGCCAATATCTTCGCTGACGACGTCTGTCTCCAGTACGCCGAGAAAGATTTTCATGGCCTGTATCTTCGCCGCATCACTACGTGACTCGCGGATGGATGAAGACAGGGGAAGACGGGATTGGAGGAGGGACTCGAGTATGGCGAGGAGCAAGGAAGGGGTGAGGTCCAGCGGCGTATCGAGTACGAAGGGAAGACGGAGACGGTCGAGGAGGTCATTGAGGGTATCTGTGAGAGGAGAGGACAATTCGAAAGAGGCCAGCTCTGAGGATGAGGACATGTTCGTTCTTGTTCAACTTTGCCGCGCTCAACGCCACAGCTGAGACACAACACCGTCTGTTCTGACTACCATAATGACAATCTTCGACTACGTTGATATCCCCGCATGTGCAGCCGTCGTACCACCCGAAGCGAATAACCGACCAGATACAAAAGTTCATACTTCACCCCCGCCTGCCCCACATGCCACGGACGACCCTGTATCCACGTCATCTGCCCAAGGCAACACCCCAACCCGCACTGTCTTCAAAAACCTTCCTGGTCTATTACTTACTTCGCTTCCAATCCCGACAAATCCCTTTAATGAGAACCCGCGGAATGTTTCTCAGCTGTTGTCGACTCGAGACCCCCTCTCAGTCCACACGACCACGGTCAATTTCCGCAGATTCGTCAGCAAAGTAGGCCCATTATTCTGGTTACAAGACAGAATAGAAGAAATTGTGACCTGGAAGAAAGGTTGGAAGGTTACCGTGATGTGGATGATTGCATATAGTTTCCTCTGTCAGCTGGTTAGTCTTGATGTGCTGCGAACTGCGAACTGATGACCGTTTAGGCTATTACCCGCGGCTTATCCTCTTACTTCCCAACATTGTCGTGCTTTCCATAATTATCGTAGCACATCCACCTCGTGCAGGCTCAGAAAGCAGGGCGTTCATTACCGAGCAGATCAGGTCGCCACCCCGTACTAATGCTCGTGAAGGCAGCACAGAATGGCTTGCAAACCTCCAGGGACTACAAAATCTCATGGGCCTGTGGTATGTGACCACTAGCATCTCTCAATGTTGAACAACTAAGTGTTGTCTAGCGCCGATATTCATGACGCCGTGTTCCCTTATCTTCTCCACCTCACATTTGCGACCTCCTATACACCGCTCATTTTTACCGTCACTCTCTTAAGCACGCTCCTCGCTATACCCTTCCTTTCATTAATCCCTCTTCGCCCATTGTTCCTCGTGGGCGGCCTCGCCCCTTTCGCCCTCTCCCACCCTCTCACACAACGCACACTCACACAACTCCTTCCAACCCTGCCACTCCGCCGCTGGCACGCACGCCTCATACGCCTAGTCGACGACGATAAGCTTAACGACCGTCACTGGCAGAGTGAGCTGCGTGAAGTCGAATTATTCGAGAACGAACGTTGGTTACCGGGCGAAGGAGCAGGGTGGGGCAAGGCCAGTCTCAAAACGGGCGAGCGCGTCGCATGGACGCGAGGTCGAGATGGGTATAGTGCTGTCACGGCGGATGGTAGTGGCGACGTGAGGTCGGTAGTTGCCTTTTCTTGTGGGACTGGTCTGCTCACATGGTAACAGCAGCAATCTCACATTCCCACTCGAGCCTGGATGGACATTTGTCGAGACGGAAGATTGGCGGGCCGACATTGAGGCCAAATGGTGCGAAGTTGGTGCAGATGATTGTGAGTGTTTTCCTATCGCCCATACCTCAATTTGTTAATGTTTTCTGTGACCCCCCAGTGGGATGGGTATATACAAATGACGCGTGGCTCGAGCCTCATGCTTTGCCGTTGGGGGAATGGAAGGCTCATGGAGCGATGACGCGGAGAAGGCGATGGGTAAGACGAATCTACTTAAACCCTGTTGTCCCTGCCATGTCATAAGTCCTGGTCATGGTATACTTTTTTTCACTCTTTCAGGAGATTTTTGTTTTTGACGAAGTAACGAGCCAACCTCTGAAATCCGGTGACCCGACTTGATGGCGTTGATCACCTCGTCATAAATAGTTCGAGCTGGCGAGTGCAGAGGAACAACTCTCGAGACCGTTGGCGTCCTCACAAAGGTGAGACGAAACCATCTGAGCCGACCACTGTCAGTGCTACTTGATCGCTTCAACACCCCCAGGGCACCATGTCATAATCGCCACCTACCCGCTTTACCCGCGCGCCAGCGTCAGGCGATAGTTCCTCTTCCCTGTCTCAAAGCTACCTTCCATTTTCACTGTCTTCAGCAGCAAGAGGAAGGCGAATCGCCATTCGGGCACTTTCGGGCTCCCACAATTCCGAGTCTGAGCCGTCCGCGGCATCATGGCCTTGCATTCCTCGACGTCGCCTCCCTCAATCTAGGAGTCCATAGCGGGTTTAGTGGGCACGGGACGACGTACGCCATTCTTTCTGCGTCATATCATATTCTTTCTTCCTTAATACCGGGCCCTTTACCTCTCCCCCGTCAAGCAAAGCGCCATCGATCGCGTGCGCTCTGCGTTGCCAACGAATGCCGATACAGTATGTAAAGGGGTACCAGTTCCTGGTGTCGCCTACCTTAACATCATCTCAATGAGGATTACATAATTTCGAATTGCAGCACAGCGCCAATCGGATGAGTCAAAATTCACCATAGGGCGTCAAGGTAAAGGGTATCGAAGAAGATACTATGGTGCCCCGCGGAGTTAAGAATGCACCTAGTAGTTGAAAATGATTTGTTTTGATCCGAATTGCAGCATTTTTGCTCCGGAGTTCTACGGGATATATTCTAATATGTCTCTAGTATACACATGTGTGGTGTCTCAGGAATGCATTGCGCGATGGTTACCGAGAACGAGAATCACTGATTTCTGTCAAAAATGGACACTGTAGGTCCGAAACTGCATCAAATCTCTCTGAAAAAATTATGTATGGTTTATAACACATATACTATTGTGCTCCCATGTTGCATTTGTTGCTTTGAGGTATTGTGCTCATGCAATAGACGAAGGAATGTGTTGGCTGTCTTTGTCACGAAATGTCACGAAGATTTTGAAACTCCGACAACGGCAAAAAGCGTTGCCAATTCAAACGAGACGCTTCGGACAAATGAGCCTCAATTCGCCCGGAAGGATTATTGGAGTGGGCCGAGCGGGCCGAGCGGCACTCAAACTTCGATGTGTCTTTGTCACGCTCAAAGATATCTTGTCCACTCCATGAGCATAACACCTCACAGAAATGAACATAGTATTGGAATACAATAGCATGTATATTAAGAGCTCTACCAAGTTTTTTCGGAGAGATTTGGTGCAGGTTCAGACCTACAGTGTCCATTTTTGACGGAAATCAGTAACTCTCGTTCTCGGTAACCATCGCGCAATGCATTCCTGAGACACCACACCTTAGCCAATTTTCATACACATACTAGAGACCTATTATAATATATCCGTAGAACTCCGGAGCAGAAATGCTGCAATTCGGATCAAAATAAATCATTTTCAACTACTAGGTGCATTCTTAACTCCGCGGGACACCATAGTAATGGAGGGAAGAAGGATTGTTGAATAAACGGTTCGGATTCCATCAAGCTGAGAACATCAAATTCAAAATGATATAATCTTCTGGAACTTAGAGGACTCGGGGAGCGTGGGCTACGTGGGGGAAGAGTCAGCGGGATCGCCAGGATGGGAACGATCAAACACAGTTGAAGGAATTACGTTGAGATACAACACCACTCCCACCAACGGACTGGTATTTGAACTGAGCTGGAGGAAGGACTGCAAGACCTCGAAATCCGTTCTGAACTGCCGCGACTCGCACTTTTTCACCATATACCGCAATTTTCAATTCATTTGGATCGCTGGCAGCACTGCGCCCAAGACGATCATGACTGCCTTGGCATCGACGGGCAGGACCGGGTAAGGAGTCGACTTAAAGTCAACTAAACGGTCAATTACAAATAACTTGAGACAACCGTTATTACAAATAATATAAAGACAAGTCGCTCCTGCCCGTCGTGTGATTGTCATGCTGTCTTCGTGTTTCATGAACGTCCGTGAAAGATGATGCTGTGAAAGTTGGGGAACCCGTTTCCACTTGGAGCTCGGGGAACGTTTACCACATGCCCGATGCCGCCGCGGGCCGGCGGCGTGTCCGGTACTCGCCGGTACTCATTACCGGATTGTCAGCTGCCCAAGCCCGGCAATGCTATCCAAGGGGGTGTCGGGCCGGCAACCCGTGACCGGGGTTAGGTAGTTAGTTCGTCGTGTATCCCGGGTTCGAAAAAAGTTGACATGCCTGCCAAATTGAGAATTTGGGTTAGAAACACTTCAGAAAGGTCTTAAGACTGCCATTTTCGCTCGGACAGAACACTATGAAAGCTTAGAAACCATCATAGAATGCAATTCACTAGCAGGTGTCTAAGTACATGATCGTCGTCTCTCAAATTTACCCTCGCTCGACGTGTATACCCTTACCCACTTACACCAAACTTCTACCCGTGTTCCCAATACCACCCTACAGGATTATGGCACACTCAACAGATTCGGAGGATGCTAATACCGTTGTAAGTCACCAATAATCTCTAAAGATGTACTGTGAACGCTTACCTGGCTGTCAGAGAATCCCGGACACCATCGCCAATGATTTGGTCATCAGCAATGGTCAAGTACGATGTCCTGTGTGTGAGAAGGATATTAAAGTGGGGATGGGTGGGCTGCCAAATTTCTGGAAGCAGCATAACCCTGGCAAGAGCAAAGCATGTCAGCTCACTCTCGAAAAGAAGAACAAATTAGAGGCGACGCAAAGATCGCAACCTCGCCTCCAGTCTTTCTTCACAAAACACCCAGCGGATCTTGTCCCACCCACAGTTCCTACCCGCGCCGTGTGATTGCACATGTCGTCGAACCGAGTTCTTCCATCGATGTCTCTGCGTCATCTCCTAGTATACCCAATACACTCGTCAACGATCTACTCACTGATTTGGAAAAGGCGATCAGGAACTTACCCGGCACTGATCCTGATCCAACTGAGATAGAGGAATTAGACATCTCCTCCCACCGGTACTACCCAACTACTGTAAACCGCGATGACGCATGGGAATTCATCTTGGATCCCCATTTTGATCGCTTCTTGGGCTTCGGGAAATCTGTCGAGAGCGTCGCTACATCATTAAAAGGACAAAAGAAGGCGTTAGTCTCAATGGTGAAATCACTGCGAGACTATACCGGGCGGTTTCAAACCGATGGGACACTGATTGAGGGAAAGGCACGACGACTAATAAAAGCGATTGAAATGTCACAGTTGTGCGTAGTCTTCAATGCATCAGAGTGCTGTACTCACCGCGTTTGGATCTCCTCATAGGCAATCGCAGAGCCCAGGACCGAGCCCTGCATCCCAACCTCTCGACATCATGACAATCTCAGATGACGAGGACATCCCGTCCACACCACGTACTATACATGTCAGCACAACAAAGCGTCAGTCTCGAGATGTGCATCTCGAATCATGTCCAGGATACCAACTTACCTTTCCCCGGCCAATGGGCTGATACTTCCTACCCATTTGCTATCCACACGCTCCTTTCCTTGCCCTGGTATTACAGCACACGCAAGGAAGGGTTTTTCCTTGTGTCGCATTCTTGCTTGGGCCTGGCTGTAGCTGGTCAACGTTGTGGGCCTTGTAACGACTTGGGCAACAACGAGTACCTGAAGAAAATCATCGCCAGATATACCAATGGCGTTCATGACAACGCACCTCTGGTGTTCCATGGTATTGGTGGCTTGGTCGAGGTGGTGCGCCGTAAGACATCATTGATTGATGCCCTTCGTCTTCGTCGTCTCAACGAGGTCAGAAAACTCGTCGGGCAAGAGGGCGTTATTGACGTACACAAACAAATGCTTCTCGCGCTGTCATCACAACGCATCCCTCGCATCGATTATGTCTTGCGCATCGGGTTTAAACGTGGTGCTGGCATTCACTCGATGCTTGAGATGGTTAAGAAAGCCGCAACAGGGACATACCACCCAAAAGGCTATGACGAAGAGGATGATTTGCAGGCCCTATTGTTCCTACGTCTGGGTGGTGCACGTGTAGCAGACATTGCTCACCTTATTTTCGGGACTCCTTCTGCCCGAACAATCCGCACACGTACCACTGTTCCTCAGATCATCCCCTCGCCATCATTCCCTACTTGCGATGAGATCCAGCGCAACATTGTTGCAAGTTTTGAGGGACTTCTGGACGGCCTCGGCATAACCAGACATAATATGCTACACGCAGTCGCCATGTTTGATGAAATAGCAATAGAAAAACGACCACGGTGGGATGACAAGTCGAATAAAGTCCTTGGCATCTGTCGTGAGCACGGAAGTGGAACAAGCCTCGAGTTTACAACTGAAGAAGATCTAGAAACATTGTGGGATGAATTGGGCAGTGGGAAGATACACTTGGCTCACGAGGTGTGTGTTTGTGTTTGTTGTGCTTCCCTTTATCGCATCCAGCCGTCTAAAGTCTATCAAAATTGTGATAGGCAACTGTGGGTGCGCTCGCAATCCTAAGCCCCTCACGTGAAATTTACAGCGCACGTCCCATACTCATATCCGGAAGCTGCAAGAAAGAGGCGGCTAGCAAGCATGCAGTACTACTACAAACTGTCGTGGATGCCACAAATGCGAAATGGGATACTACAAAACTTAGGCTTGTGTCTTTGGCATCTGATGGGGAGTCTCATCGAGGAAAGGCGTTGGCCAAACTGACCTACATTGCACCACTTTCCCCTGCTTCTCCGATCTACGCGCATCTCATTCATCTTGACCTGCTTGATCTCTTTGTTGGCATGGACGACATCACTGCTGATAAAGACAACAAGCACGTGTTCAAACGTCTCTGTAATACCCTCCTTCGGGAGAAGGGCAGCGTTGTTTATGGCGTGAGACTCACATGTGGGCTCATTCGCAAGCACCTACGGGATACTGGACACTCTAATGCACACATTGAACATGTTCTTAATCCCACCGACAAGCAAGACGTTGTGTTAGCGTACACACTTCTCAAGGATCTCTGGTCCCTTCCTCCGGCCAATCCAGTCTCAAGCAATCCATCATACATTGAAGTACGCGACGCACTCCGCCTCTATGGCCGGTTCTCCTATCATCTCATATTTCCATACATCTGTGTGGAGCTTTCTCTCTCCGAACAGCTTGAACACCTTAGCACGGCGATACACCTAGCGCTGGCCCTGTATGTTCATGACGATGCAAAATCGCTCTTCATTCCCAATGCACTCTTCGTCGATATCGGGATCATGGTCAAGAATGTGTTCTTTTGTATTGCAAAAGCGAAGACAGATCATCCAACGGAACCATTTTTCATCACATTACTTGGTACTGATCGCCTGGAGACTCTATTCGGGATACTTCGCACCATGGTAGGGAACGATGCCAATCTTGATATGCTGCAGCTCGCTCTTCGTGTCACTGCAACGACCGAGGTTTCTAACATTCTCGCAAAGCACCCTGAGTGGGACAGAAGGCCACGCCGACTCCATCTTCCCAGTGTGTCTAGAAACATGGACAGTATCTCAAGGACGACAGATCACATAGGACCAGGAGCGTATGCAAATCAGGACACACTTCACCCATCCATGGTAACACTAGCGACGCCTTGGAAGCGTGGCCGGCTCGTGGCAGAAGACAAGTATCCTTGGATCAAGCCGATCCTCAGTCGCATTTCCGCCACAGAAAACTCGTCTATTCTTGCACCATATGGATCCAGCCTCGTCACTAGTTCTCCCTTTCATGATGACGACTTCGAGAACATGGATGAAAGCCTGTCAACCTCCCCCATCGAAGGAATACCACATGCACCCATATCTCAGCCTCGGGACGTCACGGTGGGCATGAGGCAACTTGAGGATGCCGGGGCTGATGTTGAGTGGAAATCCAATGAGCCGCATGCGTTCTCAAATACAGTGCAGATTGGAGGTGTCACTATGAACAAATCTCGGGCGATTGCGCAGCAGTTCCGATATGTGACATCAGCAAGTTCAACAGATAGGCTTCGGCGTGTTGCTCAGGAGAGCCGCTTCAAAAATCCCGATCACCTTGACCCTTCTATTATGGACAACACAGACATGAAAGGACCAATTCTCTCTGTCCTCCAGCCCATCGCGACGCTTGTGTTCTGCGAGCAGAAGCTATTCCTCTGCATTGCGGAGATCAATGGATTGTTCCGTGACTCTGTTCCCGTTGACGACATCCCGATGGCCATTCTTTCCGAGAAGATCGTTCAGGTGTCATACCAAGCGTTACGCTTGGTACCTGCAAGCACAACCGACGATTGCAATGGCATAAACGACTGGAGATCTGCCAAGTTTTTCTCACTTTCCGCTAAAGTTCCTGGCGCGCTAATCCAGCCCATAAATCCATCTATCGCATCACATATTCCCTGCGGCTCTTTTTTCCTATTTGAGACTTCAATGCTAACAGCAATCGCAAGTAATTTGCGTGATCGTGTCATCCGTGGGTATCGCAAGGCCATACCACATGTCAAAGCATCGGAGTTTTTCCCATATCAAGAACAACACGGTAAGTTTCTCCTGCTATAAACAGCAAATGAGCTCATTAGTCTATTAGGGAGAGCATGCTTTGTTGTGGAGGAGCTCGACACCGACGAACCCAACATGGAACATGTTGGGCTGGCTTGTCCGAAGTGCCAGCCCATCATCAATTTCAATCCATTGCACCGACAACGTGTCGTTGAGCACATCGGTGCACATATTCTTCATGACGACTCTGTGGACTCCAGCTCCGAACCATGTGGACTGTGCCTTCGCCCTGCACCGCTCTGTAAAATTGTTCTTAAGACAGCAAGAGGCCGCATGGGCAAGATTGCCATTGACATGAAATCGAGTTCATGCCCCAATCTTATCAAATTCTCGATTGCAAATGCGGCCGCGTGTTCCGAAGCTTCCCCTTGTACTAACCATCCCATGAAATGCCCGTATTGCCCCAAATTAAATCCCGCGGTTTGGAGTTACAATTTTCGTCACCATTTGCTTCGCTTCCATCCCTCCGTCCGCTTGAGTGACCATAAACCCTTGTGGACACCATCAAAACTTGAAAAGGATGGAATGAAACGTGTTTGGCAACACAGGCACAAGCAACCTAAATCGCGTCTAAGGGCACAACGCCCATCCCTTGTAATTTCGGAGACACACTGTGCGCAACTTGTTCTAAGGTAATAGACATCTACTATCATTGAAGACTCTAATAATACTAACATTATTCTAGTGAGACAGAGTTGGAGTCAGAAGTGTCGTCCAATGAAGGCAGTCTGTCTGACCATGACAACGAAGAAAGCATCACCAACAAAGGGCTTGCCAGTGAACATGAAGTCATCTTAGAAGAAACGGACGACAGGGGGTGTGGAGAACGTGAACAAGTCGAAGGTGAGCGACAAAGTGTGCCAGAACTGAGTTCGCGCTCACATTTATCCATAGAACGTGTCATGGAAGGTCTTAGAACAGACTCATTCAGTTTTGACGTGCCAATGTATGCCGTAGAAGGTCTCGGAACTGGCCCTGAAGTGTCAACCCAAGATGTAGTAGAAGCGATCATGGAGACCGGGTCATCGACTGAACCCATCCTCCTCGACACGGCCACTGAACCAACACGTGCAGGGTCATTAACTGAACCCATCTTCCTCGACTCTGAACCAACGCGTACGGGAAGAAAGCGAAAAGCCAAGGACATGAGCGGGTTGACAGTTTGCTTTTGCGGAGAACATGCTAAGCCAGGCGATGTGGGTTCAATCCAGTGCCGGAAAGCTGGATGTGCAACTGTTTGGGTATGTCATTGAGTTATTCTGCTACATTTGACAAGTTAACGGCTAATGCGGCTCATAAGTATCACCTCCAATGTGCTGGGTATGAGGATGCGCGACCGAGAAGCTGGATATGCGAGCCATGCGAGTGTGAGCCAAGTACAAGCAAGAAGACTCGGCGTCGGTAGTAAGCCTGTGCGGGAATCGGCTCCCTTACTTTCTACACCATAAAATTTTCGACCTGGGCAAGCCCTAAGTATATAAATGTGTTATATTTTATCATTAATGGGCTTGTTTTCACCTCGCGTGGTCTCACAAACTCATTGTACATTTGCCTGGTCATCGAGTCTCATGTTATGTAATCATATCAAGCCATATATGGAAGTACCTCTTCCAAATATGGAAATACCCCTGATTACATACCTAGATAGTCCACCACTCCAAGCCGTTTCCAAAAAAAACGAGCCGCGGTCTTTCTTCGCAAGTCCGACACCCCCTTGATGCTATCTACTGTACGATTCAAGGTATGAATTAGAGTGAACATCGCTCATCCTACGCTAGTGTTGTGTCAGCGTAGCGAGGCACCATTAAGTTCGCCGGTATCATATAGGTCATGCCGTCAGTCCTGTCACGGTTAGGCTCAGCTGTGACGGGCACTGTATTAAGAAGTTGGACACCAATGTACAGTACATTTCTCTCGGATTTTTTAGCCCCTCCACCAACATTCTTCCGCGATGCCAAATCAACACAAGCCATGCCGTATGTTTTTTTCATGTTTTTTTCCATACCAACTTATCTCAGAAATGAGGTTTTAGCGCCTCTTGCCCTCATCGAACCCAATGTCCGGCGATTTCATTCTCAGGGCGTTTCAATCGCCAAAATGGTTCACTTACTCAAGAAACACTATGACACGGACACCTATGGTATCGGGTGAGTTTTATTGTCTTTTGTTACAGGGCCCTCCAGAATGTGTCTTAGGATTAAATTTTTAGGAAAACGAGGCTGAAAAATTATGTGAAGGAGCTTGGCCTCACAAGCGCCCGCTCGGAAGGCCATTCATTTGAGACCATTGCAGAGCCGATTGCTGAACTGAGGGAGATGTATCCGACAGCAGGTGCAAACGCCCTACATGTATACATGCGGAGTCACTTTGATATGCGTGTTTCTAGGTAAGTGAACATGGAGTATAGACTTTATTGGCACTAACCCATGAGGCGATGTATGTAGGGACCTCATACGAAGATATCTCAAGCAAACTGAACCCGACCTGGTAGCCGGACGACTTGCGAACCAATTTGTCCGCCGTACCTTCGACGCAACCGGTGTGAATCACCTCTGGGCTATGGACCAACACGATAAATGGGAACGTTTTGGGCTTTATTGGCACGGATGCCTGGATGAGTTCACTGGCAAGATACTCTGGTTAGTTGTCTGGTGGACAAACCCGAATCCGAGGTTTGTCTGCGCGCAATATCTGAAAGCGGTCAGAATGTTTGGTGGTATGCTGCTCGTAGATTTCCTCGTTATGGGCCTATCAAACATTTACGATGTAGGTGCGCCATGCGTCACACAAAGTGATCGTGGCACGGAGAATTTCAACGTTGCATATGCCCACACCCATATCCGCCACACGCTCGATCCCTCGCTTTCCGGCTCTATCCAACACCGATGGACGCATAACATCAAACCAAAACAGATGTGGTCGCGATTCTGTCGGATGTGGGTCCCTGGCTTCGAAAGCGTCCTACAGAAAGGCATCAGCCAGCAATGGTACGACAACGATAGTGTTGTGGACCGGTACGTACTAGTAGTATGCCATATACGTGCGGGCTTCAAAACTTACAGGCGTTGTAACAGACTGGTTTTTCGTTGGTTGGCCATCCCTTGGCTGCAGAAGGCAGCTGATTCGTATGTATATGACCATAACACGAGCCGCAGAAGGGCAAATCGTCGCAAGGTCCTACCAAATGAAGTTCCGGATGTCGTGTTTGAAAACCCGGAAATCGTGAATGCTCTCAACTTCAAAGTAAGTCAACATATTGATTACCGGTCATATGTTTCATAACGATTTTTTGTAGATCACCGTTCCAGACACATTACTCGAGGTCACCGAACGTCAATGGGCTCCACCCACTGACTCTGTGTTCGACATTGTTCCCCCGAGTTGCAATACACATATCTCATCGATCTACGCTCAACTCGGACATCCGCAAATCAACTTTTATTCATTCTGGGACGTTTACAATCAGCTACGCGATGCAGTGGATGCAGAATTTCTGTTCCACTCTAGCACCGGCGCGTTTCCCGAAGAGGAGCACACTGGCATACCCGAGGATGATCCGAACGTTGTGGAACTGCCACTTTCTCATCTTCGCTCTTGTCAATTTGACGGCGAAGATGGAGTTCCCGCTGCACAAGGTATTGAGGAAGGTGAAGCAGATCGTTGGCTTACAACTTCCCTTGCGTCTGATCTATTTTGTCTCTTCAGATATGCCAGAGTATCGTGCCGGGCCCAGCGGGGAAGGATCAGGTATGGCACCTCAGATATTACTTATACGAGCGCTCACATTTCCCTAGACGACGATCTGGTAGTTGAATTCACGGATGATGAGGATGATGAGATATTTTAAGAGCACCCCTCTGCACTAGTGTCATATACCCATGTTGTATGCAGATGTGGAACTTATATGGTATGTTTGAGCCGTCCATAGTGCATATTACTGTAGTAGTGCGGCCTAACATAAGCGAGATAGCATATGATGTCCAGGGGAAACGATCACCTGTCGGTTATAAGCGATCGGAATCAACCACGAGATGGGGCAGTACGACTCCAGCCTTGCCCCATTTGCAAGTGCGCAAAAGACCAAATGCCGTTGTAATCCCCGAGCTCGACCGAGTCGGAGTCTCGGAGACCGCGGAGTCATGCACTTTTTTGGGCTCTGTTCGGTTGAAATAATCTCAGATTATAATCTGGATTATTTATACAGATGGTATGACCGAGTGGCTGTACAGTAAGTGGCTGCATTAGACTTGGCGCTCATTCTACAAAATTATTAGTATTTTGTAGGTACAATCCGTATTATAATTCTTCAACCGGACAGGGCCTAAGTAAGTATATACATACAAGTTGATATAACCAACTCTCAAACCAACCGAAAGCATCGCCAGCCCACACGCATCTTGTCGTTACGCCTTTATTATAACGCCCTGCGACGCGGAACTTAAAAGAAAGAAAGAAATATGAATTGTCTAATTATTTGTATCCCTTTTGGTTTCTCGAGGATTCTTTTCTCTACTGTCTCCTCTATGGACGGAATCCCCTAAAAAATTGATCCACTTGTTAGTGACCGAGTGGGGATAGGGAGAAATTTGACTCACAGTGAAGAAATCTAGCTGTTGTAAGGGAATCTAGAGGAGGTGGTCAATGAGCGCTTCATGTAGACAATCGTAATCGGTAGTTAGACAAATGCGCACAATCTTTGTTCCTTTGAAGAACTTGCAACCAACGTGAAACAGGGCAAAGATCGGCACATTGATATCTTGTAGCGTAGAATCCGGAGAAATTAGCGATCCGAATGTACAACGGCTGGAGACGACCCTCTACTAGTACTTACATGCCACAATGAGATCAGGGCCATTTGAATGCCAGAATGCTGATAAGCCGCCAATAAGGATGAAGAAAGCCGAGCTGCCAACCAGGTCACTATCAATTCATGGAAGTAGAAAACGCATGCATACCAAAAGACCACATACATCCCAGCATACGGCTGGAATATAGAACGATAACGCCCATGTATACGATGTCGCTCAATACCCTGAGCTTTCGACCCATAGTCTGGAAAGATGTCAGTACTTAGGTAGATTGATCAGAAATACCCTTACAGAATCGAAGATAGGTAATGCCTATTACCAACCAGCTAAGTAAACGATGTTAACACGAGCAAGAGAGCGTGAAGATTCCGTGCTCCTACTTGATAAGGCCACCGACGGCACCTTCGGATTTTCTTCAGCCTACACGCCAAGACCACGCGTTAAGAGACGGACTTACTTAGACTGACAAACCAGCTGGGTCGGGTTAACCTCTATTTAACCTCTGTTTTCGTTACGGGTTGAACACTTACCTGAACACTATCCCCGAGCTGATTTTAACATTAAGGAAGGCAAGAAAAGAGAACAGGCCCTGGAAATTACAAGTCGAGTGTGAGATATTTCGTATATACACGAATTATTGACGTACGCCTATCACGATAGAAACGTAAGGCAAGCCATTGTCGGTGACTGTCATGACAAATCTCGGGGCTTGCCCTTGCATGCCGAGTGAAAACAGCAATCTTGAGGCTGAGTACAGCCTGCTGTTCGCAGATGAGAAAGCGCTTGTCAGGACCACTGCATTCACGATATGAGGTAGAACTGAGTAGATGGAACGTTCAGGGAGTGAGCCATGCAGAGGAACATGCAACCGACTTTTCACGCCTGCCCGATTAAACACAAGAACGAAAGGTGATTGACCTGCGTTGCCTGTTCTCCTGTGCGGGTATCAGTGAGAGTAATGAGCCCTCGAAAAACGGACATGACAGACGTGAAAAGCGCTGGGTCATTGGATGGGATGAGCATCCCAACAATCAAACCAGTGAGCACCTACACCAGTTTCAATGGGTGAAACGTGCAGTGTAAACGGGACTCACGTAGCAGAGAAATATATGAAAAAACACAGTGCGCATGGCTGTAACCATATTCTTCCGTGGATTGCGCGTTTCTGCAGCGATGCTGGTTGAAGCGAAATTATAAACGACGGATAGGTGAGCAGACCTCAATTACTAACAACGTGATGGTTTCCATCCCACACATGGAGAACGCAGCATTTATTATTCCAAGAGAAAGGCTCAAGAAATAGCCAAGTGCCCCCGGCTCAAAAGCTATAGCGTAAGTATCAGTGGTCATGACTCATTGTTTAGCGTCGCTAGGTAGAACTCACAAGAGACGAGAAAGCCCGGATGTTTCCAGTACTGGAGTAGTTGAGCCAAAGTGGGACAGTGTCAAAAAAACTTGCCTCACTTCGAATCCATGTCTTTTGATAATCAGTTGGCCTACCGAAACTGTGAGGTTAAATAAAGACAAACCGAGTGTGATCGGGGCCTCCGCCCAGGTTGATCACAAGCCCACCGATGATCTGTCGCAGATAAGATATGCGGGAGTGGAACGGAAGCCAGAAATAAAAGTACATACCAAGCCAACCACGAGCATAACTGGGAAACACCTCAGCAGGCTGAAACCAAACAAAGCTAAGACGCTTACGTTTCAAGGTAGCAAAAAAAGCTTCAACTACGTCCAGCCATCAATACGGTTGTTTTATAAGTATGCGTTTCCGGTAGAACTCACTATGACCACCGGCAAAGGACCTAATTCGAGAAATTGAGGTCAGAAAGAAGGGATTAATACACGACAATGAATCCTGACCTCGGCCCTAAAATATTGACACTGTAGACAGCGACAATCAAGACCGCGATGTAAATTGGGACGTATTTGGACTGCAAGCACAAGATCGGTTAGGAGAAATACCAAGAAATAACAGCATACGTTATGGTCCCAGAAACTTATCAACACAGCTGCTGCAGTAATTTCCGCAGGAAGCGCGATGGCACACGTCTACAATATTCTCAACTCAAGTTCATGAGGAAGAGAGATGGAGGTGTACATAAAAGCAGTTCTTGGTGTCATGAGACCAGAATCAATATCGGAGATATCGGAGAAACGCGGTCCCCTCTTACCCAGCCAACCTAAACTCGATTAACCGAATTAGATACGAGTCGACGGAGACCCAGTATCCATACTAAATACTCACAGCGAAACCCAGAGCAGGATCTACCCAACGACCAGCTAAACACTAGAGGTTCGCGAGTCTTCATTGCTTTGGGTAAATACTGACATACCGTAATTTGAGACAGATCCATCCACCGGAGCAAACACAGCCATTTCTGTAACAGACGCCATGGAGCTACGAAGTACACCGCCTCAGGGTCAAAGCGTAAATTGGGAACGCTAGAAAATACGAACGCGAAAGCGACGCTCCCACGAGTAAGAAAACCAAAATTACGCCCAATGGCCCTGTTGTTGGGAGGAGCTGGCCCAAGCCTAAGAAAAGACCCGTCCCGATAACGCCAGCAATCTGGTGTAAATGAGTCAACGATGTTCTCTGGGTCTGAAATAGGTGGAACACATACAGCGAACCTGATTATGACAGGACTATGAAGAAACATATATGAGGCATCGGGAACGAACGTACATCTGGAAGTGACACCGCTCAGTTTTCTATGATCTTTGTTGAGGTCCGCATGGTAAAAGCTCGCCGCGCTGCCTGAGGTCCCCGGTTTACCACTTGATGAGCTGTTGGTTGACGGTATGTTCTTTATCTTATCGAAGGTAAGACTAGGCGATGCCATCAGATAGAACAGAGTCGAGGGAGAGCCACCAAGAAGGCTCAAAGCGGAGACTGCGATGAACGCAGACTCCAACTGGAGAACTCTTCACATATATAGTCGTACTCTTGTAGTACGTAGTAATGGACTTTGTGATCCGCGTGCGAATTCACGTTCCAGGCAGACATCAGATCGATTCGTATCACCCAGGCTCGGTAGCCTGCGCAAAGATGCTCGCGGTCCTAAAGTCACTGGTTCCGTTCTATAATTTAATAGCTACCGGGGATTATCGTGACTCCGGTTCTTCTTTTGTCCAGTTTCTATTGTATAGAGGCGATGGCCGAAATGAAACCGGATTTTAACGGGAGTTTTCCCTTAGAAACGGCCGTCAAATCCTAGTTTGTACTAGGGCGCCGCCTTTATCCACTAAACGTTGTCCATTGCTGCCAAGACAGATCCAAATCAGTGTCATTGTGAGTAAGCAAGTACCAGCGGACCTGTCGTGGCTGTGACCCACCTTGACAGATACGAGGTTTGTAAAGACGCCATCAGATAAAAATGGCAATCAGTGGCAAGCTAGGGAATTTATCTAACCTCCCAACAAGAGAATGATGGTAAATAGATTTGGGCCACCTTTGAAGCTTGAAGCACAGGAAACATGTAGGCCCGAGGCACAGAGACATTTCTTTAAGAGAACAAAGGGATACTAGCAAGTTGAACTCCGAGTCCGTCCCTATACCAGTCAACTTCGCTGGGTCATCACGAACTCGACTGAATTTAATGAGGCCCGCTGAGGCATCGTGATGTATCTGAAGCATGTATGGAAGACTTTGATGTGATCTTCTTACTAACCTGCAGGGACAAATGCAAGTTATGCAATGCTTGCTACAATGCATGCCGATAGGACCGACAAACCACTCGGCCAAGAGGGCAAGAGTACATACCAAATCCTCCATTCCGTTCCATAGATCCGTTAGGGATGGTTCCTCATCGCATAACGAATGAAATGGTGGCGGCTTAGGCTGGTCACGGTATAGTGGTGACCGAGCTAAACTAAACTTGAAGCGGGGGACCGCCCATCAGCGCCCACCACGTGATCCCGCCGATCAACGCCACAAGTTCTTCGGTGCACCGAAGCACTGCCTGGGCACCAGTGTCATGTCAATGTAGTTTACAGCAACATTAATTATATTCAATTTCTGAGTCATTCCCGTTTTTATAGCTTCACGACGACAGCTGATCTCATCACCGTGCCTCGCCGTCGACTCAGTCTCGACTGTCGATCATGATCCAAGACGAAACGTGAACAACCTCTAACCCCACTCAGGCTGTCTTTCTTCTCTCGCTCGGACAAGACCCCTTGTGCATAGCCGTCTGCTGCGCGGAAACTGTACGCTGTCCCTACGTTTAATCTCTTTCCACGCTAACCCTTTTCTTTCAATCTCCCGATGTATCCACATCGTCTTGCACCGGACACACAGGAAGTTTCCTGTGTTATCGGTGCAAGATCACTTGCATACATTCCTTTTTTTAAAATTCAGATCTCGCCGACACCGTTTCTCTTTACTACCTTACCATTCGGACTTGTTAGTATGCACGATGCGTATTTTCGTCGCCCTCCAGCTGGCGTTGGAGGGCATCGTGTTGATGTTGAATTTTACTAAATTCGTCGCTCAGGCCCTCCCAAACTTTCTTTGTCCTCCCCTTTTTCCTTCTCGCTTTCCTCTCCGCCTCCCAAATCCGATTTTAACCCCGTAACTCATTGTCAGCAACTTCTCCGCTCACCCTCACCTTAGCCTCCTTGCCCAAGCTCTACACTGGCGTCATAGAACCGCCGTCCGCAGAGTCTTCACCGTCTCCTCTCTCATGTCTTGCGTCTCGATTCTTACAAGTTTCCCTCTATCCCTTTTTTTCTTGGGACGATACCTACAGTCTCGCAACACCTTCCCTACGCACAGGGGGGGGCGATCGTTGACATGAACAAAGTAAGCTACCATACTTACCAGTCCCTTGTTATGTCAACAATCTGGATATTTGAAACCCGAGCGCTATGCTTTTGCCTCTCAGGTATGCGACGGTATTTTCAGGAGTATTTGTTGTCGGTACCGCCCAAGTGCGAGGGACTTGAGCCCTCGAATGGAAGAACGATTGATTGAGACAAAGAGAGAACGCAGATCGTGCACCGCTGGAAGACACAACAGGTACCAAGTGATCCATTTCCCCGTCAACCTTGTGCGCCTAAGATGCTGATGTCCTGTTTCTGCGACGTGAGATAACGGAGCCAATTGTTCTATAGACTACGCAATGAGGTTCAGTGGTCTGTCGCAATTCATTGAATTCAAGAAATATCGACGCCGACGATAACACAACACTACCAACCAATCCGTTCCGTACTCTAGTGACAATCTTCGACTACTTCGATACTCTCATACATGCAACAGTAGTGCCACCCGAGGCTACATGGGCACGGGCAACAAATCCGGCGACCCGGTTTGATAGTAGTCATGTCAATGGGCGCACAGGACAATTTAAAATACTATTGGCGCCTTACTAAGGTGATCTAGACGAATTGTCTAAATTTTTGCACCCCTTTTGGTTGCTCAATGATTCCTTTGTCTTCTGTCTCCTCCAGAGATGGAATTCCCTGAGAAAATTGTTCGCTCATTAATAACCGAATTGGGGAACGAGAAATCTTGACCCACAGTGACGAAATCTAGTTGTGATAAGGGGATCTACAGGACATGGTCGATGAGCGCTTCCCGATGTCGGCAATCAAATAAATGCACACAATCTTTGTCTTCTTGAAGATCTTCCAACCAACATACAACAAGGCAAAGATCGGCAGATTGATATCTTAGAGCGTAGAGCCGAGAGAGGCCATCACTCGATCAGTCATCGAACGCACGATCGGGCTGCAGACGGCCTTCTACTTACATGCCGCAACGAAGTCAGAGCCATTGAAGTGCCAGAATACCGATAACCCGCTGACAATAATGAAAATAGTGGACCTGCCAACTATATTACTATCGTTCCATAAAGTTAAAAGACACATACATACCAAAAGACCACATACATCCCAGCATAGGGCTGGAATACAGAACGGTAGCCGCCACCATGCGCACCATGTCGTTCAATACCCTGAGCTTTCAACCCATAGTCTGGGAAAGATGTCATTGACTCATCTCCAGGTAGAATGACCATGGACACCCATACAGAATCGAAGATAGGTGATGCCGATCATCAACCAGCTAACCAAACAGGGTCAATACGAGCCGGAGACAAATCCATGCTCCTACTTAAGAAGGCCACCGACAGCACCTTAGAACGTTGTTCAGTCCACGCGGTCAAATCTAGTTTGGAGGCTGACGTACTTAGATTGATAAACCAGCTGAATGGGATCAGCCTCTGTTCTCTCTTCGTTGCCATAAGTCAAACCGCTTACCTGAACACCCGTCCCGAATTGGTCTTGGCATTGAGAAAGGCAAGAAAAGAGAACAAGCCCTGGGATGTTCAAATTGAGTGCGAGACATTCTTCTATTCACACAGTGATTGGCGTACTCCTATCGTGATAGCAACGTAAGGCAGGCCGTTACGAGAGACCGGGGTGACAAATCTTGGAGCTTGTCCTTGCACACCGAGTGCAAACAGTAATCTCGAGGCCGAGAACAACATGCCATTCCCCGATGAGAAGGCGCTCGTCAAGACCACTGCATTTATAATGTGAGGTAGAGCTGAATAGATGGAAAGCTTAGGGACAGAATCATGAAGTGGAACATGCACGAACTTTTCACGCCTGCCCGATTAAACACAAGAACAAAAGGTGATTGACCAGCGTTGCCTGTTTTTCTGTGCAGCATCAGTAGGGGCATTGTAACGTCCAAATAAAGACATGACAAACTTGAAGAGGGCTGGGTCGTTGGATGGGATGAGCATGCCAACAATCAAACCAGTGAGCACCTAAACCACCAGCTTCAATTAAACGAGACAAACAATGTACGCCGGACCCACATAACAGACGAAGATACGAAAGAACACAGTGCGCATGGCAGCAATCATATTCTTCCTTGGGTTCCGCGTCTCTGCAGCAGCGCTGGTTGAAGACGAGATCAGAAACGACTTAGCCGAGCAGACTTCAATTACCAACAGCGTGACTATTTCCATTCCACAAATGGCAAACGCAGCATATACTATTCCAAGAAGAAGACCCAGGAAACGGCCAAGCGCCCCGGGCTCGAGAGCTACAAACGTAACATCAGTGGCCACAGTCGGGCCTCACTGGGTAAAACTCACAAGAGACGAGAGGGCCTGGATGTTTCCAGTACTGGAGTAGACTCAGCCGAAGTGTGAGAATAATTAAGAAGAATCGCCTCACTTCGAATCCATGACTTGACAACCAGTTGGTCGATTGAAAACTACGAGCGTAAAATGAAGACAAACCGAGTATGATCGGGGCCCCCGCCCAGGTTGATCACAAGCCCGCCGATAATCTGCCCGGGATAAAATTTGAAGAAACGGAGAAGAAGAAGAAATAAAGGTACACACCAAGCCAACCACAAGAATGACTGCGAAACGTCAGCAAGTTGAAATCAAGACAGAGCAAAGAAGCTTACGTTTCAAAGTAGCAAAGAAAACTTCAGCTATGTCCAGCGCTCAGTACCATTGTTTCATAAGTATGGATTTCCGGTAGAACTCACTATGGCCAAAAGACCTGATTCGAGAAAATGAGGTCAGAAGGGATATACGCACGACAGCCAACACTGACCTCAGTCCGAATATATTTACAATATAAACGCCTCCAATGAGGACCGAGATGTAAATCGAGACATGGTTGGGCTGCATGCACAAGGTCGGTTAGGACTCCAGGGACACAAGGAGATAACGTCATACGTTATGATCCCAGAAACCTATCAACACAGCTGCGGCAGTGATTTCCGCAGGAAGCGTGATGGCACAGGTCTACTATGGTCTCAACTCGAGGTCCTGAGGAAGAAGTGGAGGCATACATAGAAGTAGTTCTTGGTGCCATGAAGGGAGAATCAGCATCAGGGTATCAATAAAACGCGGACCTCTCTTACCCAGCCAACCTAAATAAAGTCAAATACGATTCAACAGAAGGCCAGCAGAGTAGCTGTACCAAAACTTACAGCGAAACCCAAGGCAGGATCTACCCATCGAGCAGCTGAAACACTAGAGGTTAACGAGTCACCATTGCTCGGACAATTGCTGGTATACCATAATGTATGAAGGAGCCGGATACCGGAGCAAACACAGCCATTTCCGTAACAGACACGATGGAACTACAAGGTACGTCACCTCAAGATCAGAGCGCGAATTGGGAACGCTAGAAAGTACGGACGCGAAAGCGACGCTGCCCACGAGTAAGAAGACCAGAAGTACACCCAACGGACCTGTAATTGCGAGGAGCTGGCCCAAGCCTAAGAAAAGACCTGTCCCAATAACACCTGCAATCTGGTGGGTGCGAATTATACGTTATATATCGGAGTTCTCTAGATCTGAGATACGTAGCACATACAGCAAACCTGATTATGGCAGTACTGTGAAGAGAGACATACACGAGGAATCGAGAACGAACGTACATCTGGACGTGGACACCACTCAGTTTTCTTTGAACCTTGTCGAGGTCCGCATTATAAAAGCTCGCCGCGCTTCCTGAGATGCCAGGGCTACCACTGGATGGGCTCTCAGTTGACCGGAAGCCATTAGTATTATCATCGAAGGCAGTATTAGACGAGATCATCGGATGGAACTGGGGTAGAGCCACGAAAGACTCGGAGAGCCCAAGGAGGAGACTGCGATAATAAGAACGGACTCCGACTCCAACTGGAGGAGTCTTGGCATATATAGGCGTAGGAGTGGACAAAGTTTGTGATATCCGTAAGAACTCGGGCCCGCGCCGCAGACAGACATCAATTGATCGTATCACCTTCTCTCGTCAAATGACACTGACGCCACCTAAGTTGCTCCGACGTTGGTTCCATTCTATGCAACCATAGCTATCCGGATCGTCGTGACACCGAATCCGTCGTTTGTGAAAATTTCCATTGGAGACAATGAGTAAGGGCGAGTGGACTTTTTTTTTTTTTTTTGGAGGATCGCCCTGTAAGGAACGAGGCCTAGTTCGTAATACGACGTCAGAAAATTTCTTACTAAAGCTGCATTCGTCTCAGTCAGCGGCGTCAGAAGATCGCCCTTACGCCCTACTGACTGTATGTCAGAGGATGAAGTAAATGTAAATAATAAGTGGCAAGGCGGAACTGTCGTGGTTTGGGCAAAGCTCGGCTTGTTGCGGTGTCACCATGTCGCCGATGCGGGTGTCGCCGGTGACGGCAGACACAAGGAGCGACAAAAATGGTAATTCCAGTTTCCACCAGTCACGGTCAAGCCAGGGTCAGGCCCAGTGGAAGTTTCTTAGTCTGACCTCGCAGCACGGGAACGATCGTAAGTGGTTCGGACCATCCCTCATGCACTGCACCCGTGTGAGGCCCGAGCAAATTTTGCTGCCTTAGCGAGAAAAGCTTCTGGAATCTGGAGCCAGGCTACGAACTCTGAACGAGCAAGTGAACGAGACCAACACCACCGGTGGAAGCCATAAGCTCCTGTTTCACTTATGCGCCCTGAGCTGAACCTGAGCTGCTGACAAACACCGAAAACCGAAAACAACCTTACGAACCTCACGGACGTACGGTAAATTTAGTGAGGCACGCCGGGGCATCATGTAACGGAAGACTTGACGTGATCTTCTCCCTACTACAGTAGTAACGCGTAGTGACAATCGCAACGCCAGTATGTATGCATGCCGACACCGACACAGTGAAAACACTCCACAGTTAGGCCAAGCCTGAGCTGAGAGGCCTTACGAAATCCTCCAGACGACACTGTGACGGCCCTAACGAAACGAATACCGTAGGCGCGGACGTCGCTCGTAGAGGTGATCGATGATGAGATCGATGAGAACCTGGATAACTGAGAAGCAAGACAACAGTGCTATTTTTGAATCGTACCATATATTTTCTCGCTTCTGTTGGTTGATCTGAGCCAGTACAGTACTGATTGTGGCCAATTAGCAGTCCTATGTAAGCAAACATAAGTCATGTGGTTGCCCAATCTGCTATCTTTTAACTAAGTTCAGTTATTGAGCCCCCAACTTCCGGTCAAAATGGAAGCATGATTAAATGAACTTAATGAACAGCGAACCACTGGCACACAATTAATGGCGAAACAAACTTCACAACTGCGTTCCTACCACCCAAAACAGACTTCTTCCCAAACCCTCGGAGGCTGATATGATTCTTGAAACCATGCCATATTGCGCTTTGTCCTGTACGTACAATTCCAGGTGGTTCGTGATCCATCTCAGCTCATCCACCTTATCCGGCCGACTCGCTCGGGACGCCCAGGAACGCTGACGTGACGTGTCCCAGTTGTGCCATTTAGCTGTTCTCTCGGAGGCGTCAGGTGTCATCTGGCCACTGTCACTCAGGTGGCGGAACCGTACGAACCGTTATACCGGACGACGCAGAGAAGTTCAGTGGTCTGGACAGTTGAATGGGTCATGTCGTCTGACCTCGCAGTACGTACCTATAGCACCTGACCGAATTGGCGTGGCTTTGGCAAGGGACAGGTTGTGAAAATTTCCTCTAGACAACCTCGATTCCGTTATTATCGTTCTCATCATCGGACCTCATCATCTCGTCTTGGACGCTTGGGATCATAGAACGAAAAAAAAAGGCATCACGTGCCCACGTGCCCCCTTGATCACGTCAGTGATTTGCAGGTCAAACTCTGCAAAAGATCTCGCGAACGTCGTTCATGTGTACCAAAGACAAGCATATCTATTAAGTATGCCAGTGAATGCCTTAACGATCTGCTGCGTCATCCAAAAAAGTACAGGCTTCAATTATTGCAGAGGCGGTGGATGAAATCTGTCGTAATCTCAACACTGCGGTGAGAAAAGTGGAGCGAACACGCACGTAAAAATTGTGAAATGCTTGGAAGTGGTGCCCTGGAATATCTATGCATTTGACTGGTTTTCCCACTATCGTCTCCCACCCTGCTGCCGCAGAGCGGCGGTCACCCCTACTTGAGAACCAGTCAGGAACCTCTAGGTCGCCACCGGGATCGTAGTCCTCGCAGGAGCATAGCAAGACTAGCTGCGGATACGGTCCACACCCAACAAGTGGATCGTAATCGAGGAGCATTTGCGAGCTCATTTGAAACTGCTCCTTGACCAGCAGGCGAATGCTTGACGGAATGGAGCCGCGATTAAGCTTCACAATCGAGTCGATCAGTGCGTCAGAAAGTGGCACGTGGTTAAGGGGGCTCGGTGAGTCGATAAGCACAACGCCCTTCACGGGGACGCCCGACTTCAATAGATAACGAGCAACCTCAAATGCGATGATACCGCCGAAGGACCACCCTGCGGCGTACGATAAATTAGCAAAGCATCTCAGACAAAAATCAAGTGCCAACCGCCGAGGAGAACAGGTCCTAGGCCGGCTTCGGTCGTGTACTTGGCGTATTTGGCGGCCATGGATACTACAGACTCCCAAGGTCGGCAGTTGATGAAGTACGGATTGTAAATGCCCCATAGATCACGGCCGAGAGACGGGAGGTTACGTATGTAAGTGATGAGACCGCTTCCATCATGAATGAGGAGTAAAGGCACCCGCCCAAGCTGTTCAGTTCTTTGCACAGAAATAGGGAGAGCGTTGGCGATGTCAGCAGGTTCTGAGCGAAGAGCCTTTGGGTGCGTCGTGTCTGTAGAATTAACTCGGGAGTGTGTACTCCCGTCGTCGGAATTGCGGCTCGCAGACAGTCGATTGGTGATGAACGATTGTATGGCTTTTGCGCTAGTATGAGTTGTGAAGAGATCACTTGGAAGCGATATGGCAAAATGAGACCGTAAAGCGTGATGAGCCTCGATAGACGCCAGTGAGTCAAGACCAAGCAACTCGAGGTCAACGTCTTCGCGTAGTTCCTTCAATTCAAGACCAAGGATGGCAGCGAGTAATGCGTTCACGTCCGATTGACAAGGATTATCTTCAGGGTCCGAAAACTGCTTCACTAGAGTGTTACTAGAGAGGCTGACTTCAGGATCTCTACAAGGGATTTCCAGAGCGTTTCCATCAGTTGCTGCCTTGATATCATGACGAGAGTGAGAATCTGCGCTCGAATCTGCGCTGCAGAGACTATCCGAAGTATCGTTGTTGGCCCCAGGAGACAGAAGCGAACCCGACAGTGTCCTGGACTTGGGCAGTGTAACGCCAGATTTCACCTCAGCAAAGTAGTTTGAGAAAGATGGTGTAAGAGTCGATCTCGAGGACGCTATGGCTTCGTCGAGTTTCGAGGGCTCCAGAGGAGAAACGGGTCCCACCGCCAGAATGAGGCTGTGTTCGAGAGTAGTAAGCGGTACTTTCCGAAAATGGATGCCTTCAAGATGTGCAACAATCCGATTGGTCGGACCCTGCTCGAGAGTGTACGATTCCGCAAGCATGTCGCCACCAGGGAGCCAAGCACAGTTGACGTAGACGCCATAAGGGGCACTATTATCGACGAGAGGGGGGATTACTTCCACGCAGCCCACCTTGCTACAAATGAACGCATCATTGATTCCCCCACACATGTTAGCAATAAAGCCCGCCACGTGAAGCATGGCATCCATCAGTATGGGATGGACAACGAAGTAATCGCGATCGGAGTTGTTTGGTAGTTGGACAGTGGCGTAACCTTCTGTGCCTTCTGCACTTATGGTCAGCGTGCGAACAGCTCGGTAGTTCTTCCCATATGTCACCAAGCGGGGAAAGATGAGCTGGTAAATGCTGCTTGTGGTAAACATATTGCCATCTCTCTTGGAGGCGATAGCGGCAATACGATGTGAAACGATGGGGAAGATAAGGCTGAATCTCGAGATTGTGTTTGACGGTCGCTGAAGTTGAAAACTGCCATGGGCGTGTATCTTCTCTCCGTCATTGATCGTTATTACCTTCCATGCTCCTGCATTTTCGGCTTCGAATAAGATCGAGGTCTGGATGGCACAGCATGTACCTTCGGTATAAACCAAGGGACTTTGGAAATCGATGTCGTGTAGGACGACAAAACATTGTTTGAAAGTGGAATGATGGAGTAGCATAGAAGCCTCGACCCCGGCCAACGCGAGCTCTTGATAGGTAGAGGCTGGACATAAGGGCAGCTCTCTAACGCGGTGGCCACATATCAACTTCGAAAGATGACTCATTGGGGTCTCGAACACGAAGGAATGACTGTTTCCCACAAATGGAGACTGTATACATGCGTGGAGGACGGTATAAGGGAGTCCAGGGTTCCGAGCGTTTGGCCTGGGAAGAGGGTTAGTCTTGTATGTCGGCGGTATCTCCTCTTTGAAGCTGACCCAAAAACTCGCATTCGACCAAGGATAGGTTGGAAGAGAAGTGTTCGACACGAAAGGCAGATAGGAGAACACGCTTCGCCATTTCATTTCAGACGCCAGTGGTGAAACGTATAATCGAGCCAGGGCACTATGTAAGGATGCAAATGGATGTTGTCGCTTCCACATAGAAGCCAGGAATAGCGCATCCTTCGGGAAAACTGGGTTTCTCTTTAGGGTTGGTAAGATCATCGCATGAGGTCCGATCTCGATCCAGGCGTCGATGACGGGGAAGGAATCAAGGGTTACGGATCCTCGAATTCCTTGGTCGAACAAGACAGGTTCCGTGCTATGGCGGGAATAGTATTGGGCGTCGAATACCGAGGCATCACCAGGAAGTACGAGCTTCCCGTAGACGTTAGACGTGATGGGAATTACTGGAGGGGAGATTGTGATACGTCCTGCCAGCGACGTAAGATCTTCCTGAAGCGGTGCCATCGCGCCGCTATGATAACCAAATCCGACTGGAAGCAAAAAACTCTTGCAACGCACGGCCCCGTCCAAGTAGGATTTCAGCGCTTGCAACCTATCGACAGGTCCCGATACCACATGGTCATCAGGCGAGTTGTAGCAAGCGATGGTGATGTCCGAAAATTCTGATGACGACGCCAGGATTTTGCCGATCGCAACGGCGCTGAGATTGATTGCCATCATGCCAGTCGACGTCGGGGCACATTTCTGGATCATAAGGCGCGCTCGGCTGGCGACTAAGAGAAGGGCATCTTGTAATGTGAGAACCCCGGCAACGGTTTGGGCAACGTATTCGCCAAGACTGATTTCATGTATGGTCAGATGCAGACGGGATTCTCGATAAAAAGTTGCAGTCACCTGTGACCAACAACTATGGCAGGAGTGACACCCCAGGATATCCACAACTGGGAAAGTGCATACTCCAACGCGAAGATGGCACTCTGGTAGACTTCCAACTCTTCCATTTCAGGTAAAATGCTGCGATTTTCGTCCGGCATGATAAATTGCATTACACCGGCGAAGCCAGACTTCACCAAGAAGCTATGGCATTGATCAACGATGCCCTGGAAAAGTGGCACCGATTTGTAAAGTGCACTCCCCATTCCGACATATTGTCCCCCCTGTCCAGAGAAAACGAAAGCAGCCCGCCCGTTATTCCTGGAGACTCGTACAGAGGATGGACCGGAGAGCAGACTCTCGACTAGCTCCTGTCTCGTGCGAGCTGTGAACGATACTCGATATTCATAGATCTGGCGCCGCGCCGTTAGAGAGTAGGCAATATCGCTGAGAGGCACATTTTGGGCCTCCGCGGTATCGAGATAATCGATCATTCGCATGCGCATGCTGACAAGAGCTGCTTCTGTCTTGGCAGACAGACCGAATATATAGGGAACCTGGGACGGCTCGGGTTCCCTGGAATTCGCAAGAGGAATATATTCTTGCAAAACGAGAGCGCAATTGGAACCCGCGGCCCCAAAGTTATTGAGGAGCGCCGTACGCGGGGAACCCTCCGTGACAGCGTTCCATTGTTGAGTTTTAGTATCGATGAGGGTGTGGTCAGTCGCGAGTTCCGTGATTCTCGGATTCAGATTGACTAGAGATATAAGGCGGGGGATCGTGCGATGTTGGAGCATGAGAAGGAGCTTGGCGAGACCTGCAGCACCAGAAGCTGCCTCCAGGTGGCCAATATTCGCCTTGATTGATGTGATGTGGAGAGGATTTTCCGCCGAGCGGCTGGCAGAAAATACCTGCCGTATACTTTCCAGCTCACCCACATCACCAGATTGTGTGCCTGTACCATGCGCTTCCACAACGTTTATGTCCTCTGGGGCAACACCGCTACTCTTCAGGAGTTGCTGAAACAGGTGTATCTGGGTGGGGACGTGAGGCTGGGTTATCGAACGGGCCGCGCCGCTTTGATTCACTTCTACCCCACGAATAATACCAAGAATGCGGTCATTCTCGGCCTGTGCATCGGAAAAGCGCTTGAGCACAAACAAACCGCAGCCTTCACCTCTAGAATACCCATCAGCTGAGGCATCGAAAACCTTGCATTGGCCAGTTGGACTCAGGAAATGGCCACGGTCTAGGCCTATGAACATCTAATAGACATCATCAAAGCCGATGTCCGAAAAGGTGATTCGTCAAATACTCACATCGGGGCTAGAAATCACATTGACCCCGCCAGCCAAAGCGGAGCTGCAGTCGCCTCTTAACAATGCACGACACGCTTGGTAAATAGCCACCAAGGATGATGAGCAAGCTGTGTCTACAACTACTGAGGGTCCTCCAAAACCCATCGCGTATGAAATACGACCACTTAGGAAGGCACGTAATGTCCCTATTGGTAGCAATTAATCTAGCTTGAAAGCGCAGGAAGAGCGTAACCCTCACCTGTGCTATAATATACATCTATATTGTTACGTAGGTTCCACACATAGTCTCCTGTAGCTGCGCCCACGTAGCATCCAAAGGTGGCTGGATCAAAAGATTTTGATGCATTTGGAACGTACCCAGAGTCCTCTAAAGCCTCATATGCAGTGTGGAGTAAAATCCTCATTTGCGGATCCATACTGCGCGCCTCGCGTGGGGAAATATTGAAAAACTCGTGATCAAACTTATCCACGTGGTCCAAGAAATTGCCAGTGTGCGCCTTCATTGAGCGACCAGACGGGCCACTCGTATAATCACCAACTCGGAAGCGGTTCTCAGGCACCTGAATCCAGGTGAGACATTCCTAATCACGCATTCAAGAGGAGGACTGTACCTCCGCTACGGTATTCACTCCTTCTTCCAGAACCTCCCATAGCTTTGACGAGCTTGGGGCCCCCGGCATGTTCACGGCCATTCCAACGACGGCAACACATTCCTCTGGACTCGGAGGCTCTAAGACTGCTGTCTCCTTTGTATCATCAAATACTACGTTATGTGTCACCAATCCACCGTTGCGGAAAGCCTTTTCCATGCTTCGCATCAAACCAGAGCCTGGACCAATATTCACAAGGTGAGCAGTTTCGTTTTTAGGGATAGATTCTGCGACGATACTCGTGACCTCATCCCAGTTCACTCGCTGAATGAGGATCATGTCCACAATGGACTGGACCAAGGATCCACTGTTGTTCGCGTCCAAAATCTCCCCAGTAAACGTAGAGCGAATCGGACAAATGATGTCGTCATAAGTTGGAAAATGGATCTTGCGACGCCATAGGTCCCCTAAAACTTCCTCGCGGACATGGTTATTGTGCATCGATGAGTGGTACAGAGCACCGATAGAAGCCTCTGTAACAGAGACAGTTCCGGGAAGGGCGGCTATAAATGAACTTAGGATGTCTGGGAGACCCGAGACGGTAATGCACCGTTCATCGTTGACTGCCGACACATATAGTAGAGTAGATTCACCGGCCATCTGTCGAATTCAGCGTATATTTCCCAGCCGTTGATAAAAGGTACTCACCTGCAGCTTAAATTGGGAGATTGCTTCTTCTGTAGCATGATATCCTATCCCAAGAAGTATACGGCTCCACGAACGATCATCGTTTAAATGAGATGAAGCAATGAGAGCACGAATCCGGTAACATTGGGTGCGCACTCCAATCCACAAGGCCACACGAAAAGCTGAAATAGAATTAGAAAGATAGTCCAATAGCGTCGATGAGGTTCCAACAATGCAGGCAGAAATGATCCCGGAAGAAAAGCCGACAATTCCAACATGATATCCACGGTTCGGTTCGAGTAACATAGTCAAAGAATTCGGGGCGTCTCCTATTGTCCTTGTAGCCCATTCGAGATAAAGGAGAGCTTGAATAAGGAGTAACCTTGTACCGGAAACTACAGGGTTGCGAAAGTATTTCTTCGGCGGGACGGCAAGGAGCGTGGAAGGCCGGTCAAAGTCGGTAAGGCTTACGCCTGTCATCTCCAATTCCGTGTCCGATAGAGAAGAAAGATCGGAATGAAAGGCCTGGAAACAGGAAGAAAGTAATATGGTCCCTGCAGGAGAAGCGGAACTTATGAGGGCTTGATCTTGAACCTGTCGAGAGTTGACTGAAGTGGAACCCTGGCCAGAGAAAATAGGGATGATGAGACGTTCCATGATTGCTGCCTAGTGCTGTATGGGCCCAGGCCAGGAACGTTCATGAAGCCTTAGCTTCGTCATGGAGCATCGCGGCGAAAGCTCGGTTGGTGAGTTCACACGGTAAAATTCCCACAGTCACGGCTTGTAGGACGATGTAAGAGCCCCTATGAAATCTGTCATATTGTGTTGGAATTGTAGCAAACGGTTTCCAGGGCACCTGCATCACATTTATTCGGGGCAATGCGTGAGGTACAGTGTGGTCTCTTCTACGTAGATATGTTGCCATATTTTTATACCCGTCCTGGTTTTCCACTTCAAGAAAATGTCCTTCTCCGACCTCCGAAACTCAGGTGAGAATATTTGAGGAAATACCGAACCTGTCGCAATTACCCGCTACAGGGGCATACATTTCATACTCATACTGTATAACCAACACTAACGTTGCTTGGAACCAATATCTCCTTAAGGGCTTGTCCCTAGGCAGGATGTGAGAGAGTTGGTTGGACTCTGATGTACGGCCTGATGCGCCTAGAAAGGAGGACCGGCCCGATCATGCGTCAGCGGCGGATGGATGGACTTCAGTAGTATTTCGTTGAATCGCAGGTATGATAACTACCATATTACACTTCAAGTGTCAATAGTAGTTGAACCTTGAACAGGTTAGATACGGGATTGCATGTGCTAATGAGCGTCAGAAAGGGCGCCGGTGATGATAGTCGTTTGTTTGATGAATCAACAACACGTCCCTGCCATGGAGCGCTGAAAGGCAGGGCCTTGCGACAATGGGGACAATGTTACGGTCCGATATCCGATTGCTTATGCTCGTTATCATGGACCGGAGACTCGTGGGATTGTTCGTGTTAGAAACGCGAGGTCACTAGTTAACGGAACCTGTGGTTCTTTCACAGTTTCACTGCCCCTGTCCAAGTCACGGTCTCCTCGTAATTCCGGACTTTAGGGCGACCAGCAGAGGGGAGCTATTCCAGAAACGCGTGAGGGAAGATTATGTCCATTAGAGCCCCTTAGACAATATCCCATCGACAGTACGTGGGAGAGGAATGTCTCTCCCCGGATCGAAAGCCCGTAGCGCGGGCAGAGGCCCGATCGGGATATGCCGAACGTTGGGCGCGTACCCATGATTGAGCGCTACGCTACGAACGGCCCGGGATTCCTTTCCTCCGTCTTCGGTGATTTTCGGTAACGTTGGGCCGTGGCATAACCTCGTTCACTCTCGGTTTATTACATATAGGCCAACTCATCATGTATTTGAGTCGGGCCTTTACGCGCTACACTCTCCCTAACTCTCCCTATCCACGATGCACTCATCTCCTGTCGCTGTCTATGAATCGGCGAACGACGGCACTCTCTTCCTCCCTAACGCCATCGCGTCCTCCTCCGTGTCATCCCTCTCCTCGTCGCAAGATGAGCATTCATCCAGGATGCGCTCACACAAGGGTAACAAGCCTTCATTACCTCAATCAAAGCATTGTCCTCTTTGCCCCGCCAAGTTCACGCGCACAACTCACCTCAACCGTCACCTTCGGACCCGTGTGTTCCTTTCAGAATCTATGCATGTTCACAACCTGACTTATAATCAGATACCAATGAACGTCTCCATCGTTGTGACGTACGCTATTCCGAACATTATGTGGTACCTATGCTTAGTACTGCCCTCAGACGTGTCTCTCCGAGTTTACCCGTAGTGACCTCCTCACGAGGCACAAACGAAGCTGCGGTGATCTGTAAGTGCCTACTTAGACCAGGAACGCCAAACTTATAAATCAATCCACAGTCTTAACCAGAACAAATCACGGCGCAAGTCGTGCCAGGCATGCGCCGAGTCCAAAGTCAAATGTGACTTAAGGCAGCCCTGCACAAAGTGTACTTCACGTGGAAAAGAGTGCATTTTCATAAACGACCCCGCGCAGTCGCGGGAGAAAAAGGCTGCTGCAGCTGCGCGCCGGAAAGCGGCCCAAAGTGCCGCTGGGGACTCTAGTTCCAATTCCTCTGTATCGCCCCAGCCTACTCCAGCCCCTAGCCATCCAGTGCTTTATCTCTCGGCAAATTCCTATGAGGATGCGGAGATATCTTTGGTTACCGGAATCAGCTCTGTGACATCCGCTTTCGACATCTCACCAATCTCACCAATCTCACCGGTCTCACCTGCTGATTTTCTTTACAAGCCGTCTTCTTACTCGTCCTCGTACTCAGAATTTTCTGGTTGCTCTACTACCACTAGCTCATCCATGTCGCCTCGTTCCGATATCTTCGACATCGCAGCTGATTATTATGCGACGGGTCCCGAGATGTACATGCTCGACGAATCGCTTTCAAAACTCACGCCACAGGACATGGTTCCACTGTATTCAGAGTCTTCATTCGCCATGCAGCCATGCGATTTTGTTCACACGGCTCAGGGCTTACTAGACTTTGGTTACGAGTCGCAACCACAGGGGATGATGGACAACGTGTTAACGGCATGCCCTCCCCTGGACGTAGACCCCTTTATCATGTCGTTGTCCAGTGACGCAACGCCAATGGATATTGGCCTGTTGAATGATAACGAATCTCTTCCATTGGTTGCGCGGGAAACGTCTCCGATTGACATGTCCCCGAAAGGTACCTCTACCGGTCCGACCGAAGCCGACTTGCACAACTATTGTAAGTTAAGCGCTGATGGTGCTTCCTCTCTCCTTCGGGCGTCAGCCACTGATAGCGCTCCCAGTATACCTATTTCACACCGCGTTCCAGTCACACGTGCCTATCGTTCATCCATCCACATGGACGTTTGAAGGGAAGACACCGATCCTGGGACGCGCAACGCAGGCATGCGGCGCCCAATTTGTAAAAACTCAAGCAGCGAAGGAATTTGTCTCTCAGACGCTTGACAGCGCTCGCGAAAGTCTACTTCAAGTGGTGAGGGTTAATTGGCGTGCCTTGCAGGCATTTCTCATACTCCATCAGGCAAACACTACCATCGAATCAGAAGGAATGATAGACATGATCCTTACTGGCCTACTGGTCCAGACCGTCAACTTATTCCGGCAGACAGTGGACCAGCGCCCCGCTGCCAGTCATTTCCATGGAATGCTCGTTACGGCTAGTCGTTACTCTCGCAGAGCAGAATGTTATCCTGAACTTCTGCTTTTTAGTTGATCAGACGATCTGGCCTCATGAGCTCATGCTCAAGTTGGACACCTCCGAATCTTTCTTCGGCGGATCCATCACAGATTGATGCAGCATGGAGGGATTGGATAGCCCACGAGTCAATGAAACGGTGCGGCCAATCTCGTTGCTTGCTTACGGCACCCTCTAACGGGCGCGTCTAAAAGGCTTCTCACGGTCGCCTACGTACACGACTCCTTCTTGAACATCTTCTTCTCCATCTCGCCATCCTTTTTCGCATCAGAACTCAACTGGTGCCTGCCCTCAGAGGATGCTCTCTGGAATGCTACTTCTTCCCAGGAGTGGTATTCACTTCTTCAGCAACCCTCGCCATACGGATCCTCAGCTACACGATTGACAGGTTTCAATCTTAAAGCTGCGCTCAATGTGCTTGGCGACGAACGCGCACCCACCTCCGGACTCACGCTTCCAGCTTTTGCCCACTTTGTTCTTATCAACTCGACCCTGAGTTCAATATATGCCCCCTCCGGAGCGCAGCCAGCCAGAGCCTCGGAGTCAGCGCCAGACCACCGTGACGTCCTGAGCGGCAAATCGCGCCACTCCGCGCTTCAATATGCATTGAATAATTGGCTGCTTGGATGGGTCAAAACGGAAAGTGAAACGGCTGCGGAAGAGGCCGTAGAAGAGCCGCCCTTAACGCGCAATGCCATGCCATACTATTGGCTCGCGCAAGCCACATTGGCCACGCTGCAAGAGGACGTATCAGACAAGATGGGTTTTTTCGTCACACCGGAGATTCGCTTCCGAGTTCTAGGCCAGTGGTTGTTGCACATCCGGAATTTCTTGCGCAATGGTCAAAGCGACTCGGCTAGACGGTGGATCGAGCTGATGCACGTCATTGCTGAAGATGGACATGAGGCCGTAATGGGTGTGCAGGGTATGCAAGCACTCCTCCCTGATCTGTGATTGCACACTGCCCTACTCAGTAGGCTCTTCACATTATGATTACCCATTAGTTTTGTATTCCATATTGTATGGCTAGAGCGCAAGTAGTTTTCTGTATGTACCAATAGCTCATTATTAGACTGATCGCGGTTGATTCTGCCGATTCGTGTTAAGCGCTCCATATGCGCCCGTTGCTCAAGTTCCCATTGGAGAGCCCCCAAAGTTCCCATCGCGGAGACGCAATAAACTTATCAACTTATATGATTGGACCGGGCCTCGCCCTTCCGCTGATGCTTGATGCAATCGTCATCGGCCTACTCCGGTGATTTATGCAATTGCAGATACCGTGATTGACAAAAAAGTCCACGGGAGGTTCAGCAGAAGCAAGGTACAACGATAACGGCACATGAATAAGCCTGACTTAGATCGACAGGACCGAGGCGTGGCGTCAAACCTATCTGCCTGAGTTCGGCTTTGTAACTCGTGGTGTTACATAGACAGGGCACTGGATTCGCTTTCTCCTTGTAGAATGTGAGATAAGTCGTGATTTATAGGGTCAATGGGGAAACTTCGGTACGACTTCCGGTATTTCCATGGATCATTTATTAGTGCTGCGGGCGAGTAGGGGGGACGGCATGCATGGCTCCTCGGAAACCGACGCGTAACTGTGGGCAGCAGCTTCGATGCCATCTCAATCGTTGTCGTGGTGAATCCGTATCCAAACCCTTCTGTCATATTTTCCGATCGATTTACCAATCCTCCTCTGTAAGGTCCATTCCTTGCCAGGATAATCGCACATTCGTTCACTACTAACAGATGTTGTACTGAGCCCATTGGTGTACGATTTCTATTATTCTATTGGCCAGAAGGGTCTGCCAAAAGGACGAAGCAGATGGGGAAAACGGATGATAGGGCGCTGCTAAAGATAAGCACCAATCGGAGCGATACCCGAACTGTCAACGTTACTTGCCTCTGGTGAGCTCTGGGGTGGTGGGATCCGAGAAGCGTAACTATGCTAGAAAGTACATGCGTATATTACCAAACAGCAACATAGCAGTATCACCATTATTGTGAGTAGTAGGGTCCATCTGGTTAAGAAATTAATCGGTTCCCGTGCAAATCACTGACACTAAACGTTTACTCTCAAAGAGCGTCCGAGTCATCAATGCTCTGTCAAACGGGACCCAGAGAACACGTGATGCAACAGTCGCCACGGAGACTCTCAGCTGGCAGCGTTGCCCTTGCGCAACAACGCCCAAGTTCGGGAGTCAACGAACCCCAGAATCAGATATTGTTCATATTGCGTCCAGTCTCGCAGACTATCAAGACTCAAGTGATGTCTTTTTTCAACTCCATAGGGTGCGCGATATTTCGTCGTCGTCGTCATCGTCGTCATGCCAGATGGCTCGGTCACTGACACGTATTTCTCTTCCCTTTTCGTGTACAGACGTTCCATGCAACGCTCGGGCCCCAGAGGACCCAAACGCTCCCCAACTCCAACCTCCACTACATCTCCCAGTGCTGCTTCGGCCGACTACATGCCTCCTGCCTCCCCATCAGCACCAGTCGCTGGTACTCAGAAGCCCTTGTATCTCTGCAGTCCGTTCGTTGAGGCAGCACTCGTCAAGGGAAACTTCAAGACGATCGTCATGCTGCCAAAATACGTTGATATCATGGAATGGGTCGCTGTAAACGGTGTGTTTCGCCCTTTACAACAATCAATCAATCATCGTACAACAGCGCTCATGTCTGCTCTTATCGTAATCCAAATAAACTTGCAGTATTTGATTTTTTTCAGAACCTTAACATGTTTTATGGGGTTATATCGGAGTGCTGCACACAGCATTCTTGTCCGACAATGTCCGCTGGTGCAACGTAAGTCGTTGTTAACATGACCTTGACCATCGGAAAAAGTTGCTAATCAAATTTTCGTTTGTTCGGCAAAAGACTGAACTATACTTGGATAAATCAGGACCGGAAGAGCGTTCAATTGCCTGCACCAACATACATAGATTATGTTATGACTTGGGTGCAGAACCTTCTTGACGATGAAAACACCTTCCCGACAAAATCAGGTAATTTTGCCTTGTCCCCGCCCATCTCGGCTTCTCACGTAATGCGTTCTTGCACGACATCTAACAGGCCAGGACTTCCCCGCGTCGTTCCCGTCGACCATTAAACACGTCTATCGTCAGCTCTTGCGTGTGTTTGCGCATATTTATCACGCGCACTATCCTCAAATTCTTCATCTGCGTTCTGAACCTCACTTCAACTCGCTATTCGCTCACTTCCTTGCATTCGGCCGTGAGTATGAGCTGCTGGACGTCAAAGACGTTCGGGGTACATCCAACGCGCCGGCCGTCGGCATTGGTGCTCTTTGGGAGCGTTGGAAAGAGATGGGTATTCTAGAGTCTTGAGTCGAGCGTTGAGACCCTGCCGGTTGAAGTGACCCAGAAGAAAGTTTGCACCTGTTATCTCATCAACGTCGCTCACAAGTTACATACCCATACCCATCCACGATTGTACTACCCGTGTCCCCCTCGCAGATCATATCGATCACTGCTAAGCAGCCGTGGCCATTACTACTTACCAATATATCCCTCAAACAAAGCTTGACATTCATTACAAGCACCGCAATAGACTATATACCTAATCCGTCACAAGTCAACGCAGATCCTAGTAGGAGCTGATGCGACTATCGGATCCGCGGAAGAAACACACTGGCAGCTTGGCGTGGGCGCGTCCATATCTACTTCGCGTGATGGTCAGTACACCTATTACAGGACTATCGCTTGCGCTTGCGCTTGCCTCACCTTGCATCTCGTCACTGCCACCCTCTTTCCTTCATTGAGGTGACATTTACTTCGCAGCACGAAGCGCGTGGTTTCCAAACAGAGATCTACGGTGGTGACCCTTGGACACGTGGTTTAGGATTCCAGGGTCCCATTCTGTGTACCTGGGGGCTGTGAGCCGTCAGGCTTATCAGGACGGACAATGAGATGAGGACTTACAAATCCAAATATCAAGATGCCCATGATTATGGCGCAGGCGCAGGAGACGCTGTTGAGATGATCAAAACGAGACATGCGCAAATTTCCAGTTGTAGGCTTGTGCATTCTTCAGAAGTGAGTGAGCGTTCCCCATCTATGCATGAGAAATGATCGCGATTAACCAATAGCGCGCGACAGACATACAGTGATGCGGTACCTTTGATAGCACCCTATTTGGTCTCCTTTATTTTCTCACAAGTTTACAGTACTAGTAATAGCAGTACTAGTTCCCCATCATGCTCACGGTAACTCATCAACCCGGAATCCCGACCACACGCCTGGCAATCAGCGACATCAATGGGGTACTTACTGCGGCGGATGTCCTTCCAGCTCCACCGGAATAAACTCGGAAATGAATGCACGGGTCTTCGGGAGTCCCTAAGAAGGAGGATTTGGTCAGCGTACAGTACTAATCGTGCCAGGTTACGGGCAAGTCGACCCAGCATCATGCAATCCAATATGAAAGTTTCGATCTTATCATCAAGCATCACTTCGTGGCCGGATCCCAACTGACATTCTGCACCATCGTCATCGTGTAGGCATCAAAAGAGCCGAGTGATGAGATCGATGAGATGAAATGAACACATTCGATGAAGGGTCTCAGTCATCCATGCGTGTTTTTATATGGCGAAACTGTACGCACGTCTCCTCATGGTCATGATACCGTAGAGCAACGGACGAAGGTAGTGACTTAAAGATCTTGTTGTTGGATGCTTATCTTGGAGGACTGCTATTGGAGGTATGACCTTGAAATACGGATCAATACAGTAGAATCAGAACACAGAAATTGATCTTACCGATGTGAGGTGTACGCGTATACGTGCCGCTCGGCATTATCGAATGGTAAATCGAATGATGTCTTATTAGGTTCCATCATCACTGTCAACGACGTCTCATGATGGCTGTGGAGGCCTCACCATCGTACAGTTGAAAGTGTAGCTGCGCAGGGTTTCAAAATGAGGTACCCCACTCTACTTTGGTTCTTAGAGCGCTTTTTGAGTCTAAAACCGGCAACCGGATTTCGCGAAGCATTCGAGGTGGTGTACTGTACAAGTACAAGCTTTTGATGACTTTAATTTCTTACTACTCAATTCTTCGAAATCAATATAGCGCTAGTATCATAAATGACTTCCTTTCCTGATCGGATGTGATGAGTCAGGAATGGCATTCGGGCTAGTACTTGTTGTTGTGGCGGTGTACAAGCAAGTATCATGATCGTAAGGAAAGGTTTAGGCTGATTGCGTCCGTTTTCTTCGGCCCGGTAATCGTCCCGTCGGGTCAGAAAGCCGTTATTAGCGCACCTAGTTGTGACGTTCGACGTTCGACAAGACACTTCGATAGGCCGCCTTGAATTCGGCCACTGATTTGTATAAAAGACCCGTACTAGCGCCAGGTTTCTGTGGCATCGACTCCGGCTTCGCTATCCGAACTGTCATTATAGTGAGTTCGTACCTATCAGAAACCAATAGAAAGCCAGGTTCTGTCTGCGGCCGCGAAGACTGCTCATGACATTGCCCCATAGAGCAAGTGATTATATGGCGATGGAACGCTATTTGCCGTAACTGAGACGATCTCCGGTCAGATGAGAATTCCCACCCGGTCCAGTTGGGCCGTTGTTTTGAAAATACTTAGCTAGAGGCGCTCAAATAGAGTGTAATTGATGTGTATGCACATGGTTCTAATTGAGGAGTGGGAGGGAAAAGGGAGACAATGCAGGTATTTGCTGATATGCCTTTTTTGCTACAGTTCTGCATTGTGTTTTAGAGCATTTCGTATTCTGCAGGTGATTCTAGAACAATTTGCTCCTGATGCTCTTGAAGGATGTCCACCGCGAAGATGAACCATAGACAAAAAAGCAAGAAATTAGCAAATACAGGGACAAGCGGTCAGTTATATAATCGCCCAATGCACGTTCGATGGATCTTTAAAATGATGATTAGGTGGTTTTGGAATTCCAGGCATTCATCTCCTCTGGGCTTTTGTATCTAGCGAACACATGGATATGTGCTAAGGCGGGGATGGACTGCAAGCGCTATAATTGGACTCAGAATGCAACACAGGAACAAATTGGGAAAGGTGCTCACAGGAGGATTGACAAACCAGGCCGTCTCCCACTCTCGCTCCCTCCAGGTTGCGATGACGAATTTGTGCACCTCTAACCCTGCCTCTCGCACAGCATTCTCTTCCTCCTCCGTCCCACGAGGAGTGCGTATTAACAACTCCTCTGTAACGCACCAATCAGAGAGGGCTGGAAGGCAGGCGGGTAACAGCGATGGTGATGGTGGGGGCGAATCTGGTGTGTAGCCCGTGAATCCCCACAAGCCGTCTTGGAGCAAGCGTGCCTTGATGATAGACGGGAGATCGTGTGGGAGAATGGGCAGAACAGTCCATATTAGGTAGTGCTCAATGGATGGAGGAACTAGAGATGTTTGTCAACGGATGCATAGTAGCTACAAAGGCATGTACACCCACCCGAGTACGGCCAATCATTCATGATAATACTAACCAGCTGCAAAGGTATGTTTGCCGTGAAATACGGTTTGGTATCTGGCGGAATTGGGGGCAGACCTGAAGCGAGTAGAGGGAACTCTCCAGTGCCGAATTCATCCTTCTCAGCGGTGACTACTGGTGGAGATAGGCGAGAATGAAGTTTGGAAAGGGTGTCAACTTTTCCCCACTGAAGTCGGTATCTTATAAGATAATTTTCTACAGAGGATGAGAAATGTAGTAGGAAGGACAGGAAATCGATTACCTTTGCTTCCATACTCGACCTTGATCCCTTGGATCCAACGATCATATCGTTGCTGGAATTTCTTGTCACGTTTGAGCAACCCAAGATCCCTGGATACAACGATTCAACGATGATGGCACACCGAAACATACAACACGTAAAAATACCCAGAGTTGACGAAGGTCTTGAGCTGTTTCCATGTAAATTTTGCGGGATAATAGACGAGCAATTCTTCCTTCGTGGGCGGGCCTTCACCTAGCTGAACAGTATGCGATGATGGACTATCAGCATCGAGAGCGTAATTGTGACTGGCGGTCATGCGTGGGCCACCGCGTTTCGTCGTCGTTGGTTGGGAACCTTGTCGCAGCCACGTGGCAATGAAGTGGAACGAGATGAGAGATAAGATAAGATGGAGATACTCCCAGGCTTTTGTCCGTCGCCGCGGGCGTACCATCCTCTACAGTAATCATGCCCACGAACCAATCTCGTGGAGGGCCTCCCCGGACAATCCGTCCTAATCGCGATAAGAACCAAAAACGTACGCCCGACCCTGGCCCGGAGGGCACTAGCAGCTCCGATTGGCGCTCCCGCAGTAAATTCGAACACATTCCCTCAATAAGTCGCAGCAGCGGGGTAGAGCGTGACGGAGATACGTACGTTCACATACGATTATTTATTTCCAAGATCTCTGTGGAATTGAGCTAGTTTACAGACTAAAAGATCCTGACGTTCAAGAGGAATATCGAAAGTTTTTGCAACAGAAGGTACAGTAGTAATGCATGATGGCACAAAGGGATCATAGGCCGTGCTCACTGTGTAAACGAGCGAAGCTTGATGCTTACTGGAAACGATATTGTTCCTCACCCAACTCTGAGGATTCTGACGCTCAGAAGTCCGAGGTGGAGAGCAACATCCTTATCCAATTCCGTTCGTTGGCGGCTTCCTTGCGTATGCGTGCGCAGCATTTCTTGACGGTACCTGTCCTCTAGGGAAGCTTCGCGAAGGGATTTCTTCTTCTCGACGTCATGACCAGTTTGCAATCGAAGGTGAATAAACCTAAACGTCTAAACTCTCGACCACTCACTCAATCTGTCCAGTGTATGAGACCTCCCTTTGGTTGTCCATCATCTTCCACTCCCACGCACAAACAGTAGCCATTCTCTCTCCTCTCCTTCCGGACCTTTACCTTTCCGTTAGGCCGCCAACTGTGAATGGAGAGACATCCCCGTCCCTGACAGTTTTGTTGGCTTCCCTCCATTCTCTTGAGCGTCATTATCCCTCCCAGCGCGCATTTTTCGACCTATCAAAAAGCCTGCCACCATCGTTTACGCTTCGAGACGATCATCAAGTTTGGCTCCGTGATCTGTCGTGTTCACTTCGACGGGGTGGATACTCACACTTTCGTCGACTGACCCAAAGAACGACTCTTGGGCGCTTAGTCGCGTCAGACTCGGAAACGCCTGATCAGACACCTCTCAACCCAGGGCCTGATCTCGCTCTATTATCTCTTCAAACTCTTGTGGCAAGTCTTCGAGATCGTTTCCGCCTCTCTGCCTGGTGCACGGTTCGTAGCGCCTATCGCGAGTTCGCGCTCCCGGGCCCTCTATGTGACACTGCGACATGGCTATCCAACGTTCTCCTTCTAGAAGTGGAAACGGAAAAACAAGACACCCACAAAGATGGTGACCGTGTGCAGCTCTGGTTCACCTCCAGGGAAAACCTTGGAGAAGTAGTTAGGAAGGATGGTATGGATGGACGTTGGGCCATGAAGGTCAAGAAGTAATACAGCCGTCTAAATTCGCTAGCATTTTTGCACTTACCCTAGTTAACATGTATGCGCTACATCGTCTACCAACCCTTCCAACTTGATATATAATACTAGCTGCGGTGATCCATAATTGCATCCAAATCCGTACATAGGTGTTCAACGTTCATCCATCATCAGCCATAATATATATCACGATTTTGTCAGGGAGACTTTGTCCAACAAGTCGGCCAGTTTGTCAGCCTCCTGGTCTGCATCGTCCTTCCCTTCCGAAGCATCTGCGAAATCTGCGAAATCTACACTCACGTCCCCTTCCTCTGCGTCTTGTAGATCATCTTCATCCTCCTCTTCCTCATCCTCCTCCTCATCGCTAAAGAGAAATCTACCACCTCTTGCAAGAAGATTCTCTCTCAAAGTTTCAATTCCTGGGTCGTCCTCTTCTGCGTCATTTTCTTGGAATTCTATCCTGGTGACTGCCTTGAGGTGCGTTCCAATCGCCTGAGCGAGGACCGCGACCGTGCCATTCTCGAGATTATCATTCTGTAATTGTAGTATCTGAAGCCGCGGATTTGAACCTTTAGCGAGGGCTTCGATGACCTGGGGGATTTCACCCTCCTCCGACAGCACACAATCCGAAAAGTTGAGCGTGTGCAGGTCCGGCCACGAAGGCAATGCGTTAGCGAACGCCTGGTCGCCTCGCTGCGATAGCGTATTGTCCTGCAAGTCGAGCAATTTGAGGCCGGCGTTCTTCGCGAGTCCCTCTGCCAGCGCAGCAGAACCGGCCATGCGGATACCGTTTTGCGGCATGCGCACTTCGACGAGCGTGCCGTGCGCCGCGAACGCCCCCGCCCACGCGGATGCTGAACCATCTTCGAGGCGGTTGCGGCCACAGACGAGGATGCGCAGGTTGCTGCGCTTCTCGGCTGGTATGGCTTTGCGCACCGCGGCGTTGTCGCGTAACGCGTCGGCGATCACCGTACCACCTTCTGGCCCGAGCCCGTTATTATTCAAGCGGAAAATTTGAAAGGAGGGATTCTTCGAGAGGAAGGGCACAATGGGGTCAACTGACCGGCCGCCAAATGCGTTATCAGAGAGGTTGACTTCCACGAGGTGTTCTTTGTCGATCAGAGAGTCACAAAGGGCAGAGAGAGCCGTGGGGATCTCAGAGATGAGACGCCCAGTGAAGATGTCGGCGAGATCTGCCACCTGCAGGCGCATTAAGAAAACGAGATATTTCGTGCAGTAAAATATTAAAACGTACGTACTCTAATCGCTGAAGCCTTGCTCAGTACCTCCGCTAGAGCCTGGGCCGCACCGACACCGATGGTGTTCCCGCACAAGTGAATCTCCTCGAGTTGTGTGATATTCGGTTCGATCTGACATAGATATGGGGCAATATCTTCACGGGTATTGAGCTTGAGACCAAGTCCTTCGATGGAATAATTCATTATGATGGGAGGTGGAGGGAGGGATTGATTTGAGATTGGGCAAACCAGTCGCAAGGGCCACCTTGTTTAAAGACGCGTCGAACACGTGACAAGCCACTTTGACTCATCCGTGGTTCCGAGCTTTGTGGCCACAAATACTAAATTATAAAGTACACAATGGCACAATGGCGAATACGATTACGATTTTTTAAATAAAATTTAGCTTATGTGTACAATGCACATTATTTTTAGCCTACATGTTGCTTTGGAGCTTTGAAATAGGCAACACAAACAGGGACAATGCGAAGGCAAGATCTCACTTCAAAAGGTCCGAACGATAATCAAAGCAGCAGAAAGGATGGGACACTAGCTCCGGGAGAGGTTAGATTCAGTTTACTGTAGGGCCACAGCACTGTGCCAGTTAATCAGGATCTGGATTTGTGGCGCGCGCGAGTCCGTTCACGCGGCACACGTTCTGTGCATATGCCCGTCAATTGGTTCTTCTGATGCACAGCGACAAGGAAGGGGTAATGGTTCAACGGTTACTCGGTTTGATAAGGGTACAACACCTCTTCTGCACAGATGCCCCACGAGCTCCGCTTCGGGTCTTCCAGAGATAACTACCCCCGGGACAGGGACTTTGAGGACGACTTATCTCGTTAAATTTGTTTTTCCCAAAGACTGAATGCCGAGCTGAGCGCTGAGCCTCAATTCCCTTCCTGTGTGATTGTGGTGGAGCATCGAGCGTCGCGCGTTGGCGCGTCGCAGATGATTTTTTTTGGTCCTCCGCTGCCGCCACAATTTCAAATTTCACCTGACTTGACGCGCACATTTTCTTCTGTGGCCAGTTTCGCATTGCGCGTAGAGCTTCAATATCCCATTAGTGCGATGTGCGTAACCGCCCGATCTATAATCTGCTCTAGTACATGATGCCACTTCTTCTGGTAGCTGGCCTGTACCCCAACGATGTCTCTGGTCGATCATCTGCAAGACCCGCTCTCGCTTAACCCAAAGTCACAGTGGCTTGCATTCACATCAAAATTCCCCGATTGGCCTTCTACATCTCCTCAAACTGACCCAGTCGACACATCGTCAGGAGAAATCTTGTCATTGGCGTCGAAATTCCTTTTGCTTCCATCATGCACGGCCATCGTCGCGGATACTTTTCGACCACTCTTGCTTGATTTATGCGCACGTTGGTTGGAAAGTTCAGAGCGTTAGAGGAAAAGCTATCAGCCTTATGTTTCTTGCTGCAACCACACACAGAGATCTTCCGTACGTTACTCTTTAGACTCTCACATCTGGTGGACTGACATCTTTCGTAGCATCTTTTCCGCATTCCTCCAAGAGTTTGTCCCTAGATCAGGTCCCCTCTCTGCAATCATTGCGTATATTCCCATCGAAACTATTACCCCATCTCGCCTGCAACGTACACTCCTTGCATATTACCGTATTCTGATGGCTAACCCTGAGCTTCCTATCTGGCTCGATTGGCCTTTGGAGCCCTTATCTCGACTCCTTTGGGCACCACATCCAGACCTTGGCGTCCGTTACCTGGCTATACGATGCTACGCGATGCAGAGCGGGATGTGTGAAGCCGAACGAGAGAAGCTAGAGAATACCTTTATATGGTCAATGGCTCATGCAGAATGCCTGTTGGAATTTGGGCAAGATCTCCACGGAAATGCCAATATCATTGATGGTTGGCTTTTGCCTATCATTGAAAAGCAACGAATTCACGATTCATTGGACTCCATTGCCTCGGACACAAGGGATTTCTCTATGGGACAGGGAGATAAATGCATAAGGCCGTGCGACTTGAGGTGCGTTCGATCAGCCGATGTTGAAACGATCTGATATTTTGTCATAGCCCTCTAGTCGTTAACATTCATGGAGTTCTGATGTTTCGCAGTCGTACAATTGCTGACATCCCGGCGACCCCCTTAATCCCCACCAATACCTCAGTCAGTGCGTTACGCGCCATGGCGTTATACGTATCGCTCCGTCTCCCCGTTCTTTTGACATCAACGCCGTCCTCTGGCAAGACGCTCTTATTATCTCACCTCGCATCAACGTTGTACCCTGATGTGAAGAACCAGCTTGTCACAATCAACCTTGCGGACACGTCTGTTGATGGCAGATCTCTTCTTGGTTCGTATGTACAATCGACACGGACTCCTGGAACCTTTGAATGGAAGGAAGGTGTTCTCGTGCGGGCGATGAAAACGGGACGATGGGTCATTCTACAAGATATTGACAAAGGAAGTAATGAAGTGCTTGGAACTCTAAATGCTCTTGTTGAGTCTTTGGGTATGGGGAAATGGGTTGGCGGGCGAGCGAAGCTTGTCGTCCCTAGTCGTGGGGAGGTGGTTGCGTCAGACAGCTTCGCTATCTTTGCCACGCGATCACTTTCTGTATCCCGAGATGACGCCTTCTCCACACCCACGTTCTTTGGGGCACACAAGTTCCACGAGGTTACCATCCCCACCCCAACTCAAGAGGAGCTCTACACCATCGTTGCTGCCTCATTTCCGAAGCTCTCGGGTCCCGCCGCGAGAGGCATCGTCATGTTATGGTGTGCCATCAAGGCAGTAGGGTTCACTACCACTGACCGGGTGATAGGCTTGCGCGACCTACGGAAGTACTGCACCCGCTCCGAAGCTCTTCTTCCGAGTTCGTATCACCCAATTGTTCCCGATTCACCATCCACACAAGTGGATTATGTTGGTGTGCTTGTTTCTGTGTTTCCTAATCCAACTCTGCGCGAGTCGATGTTCCTGGAAGCCCGAGATATTTTCTTCGGTGCCGGATCTTTAACCACTGCTTCCCGTACTCGTACCTCTGCCATTGCCTCCATCGTGGCCGAACATCTGGGCCTTACCCAGGAGAAGTGCGATTGGCTCCTTGGCCAGCACGTTCCTGAGGTTGTCAACGAGATGGACTCGAATGGCCGTACCACCGCTGTGCATCTGGGTCGTATTGGGCTTCCAGTGCAGAAAACCAAATCAGATATCTCACTTCCACCGACTCGTCCGTTTGTGATTCATCGTCCTGCGGCAATTCTTATGTCACGGATGGCGACCTGCATCTCGATGGGCGAACCTGTACTCCTTACCGGTGAGACGGGTACAGGGAAGACCAGCATTATCAGTCATCTAGCATCTCTCCTCCATCACCCTCTCACCTCTCTTAATCTCTCACAACAAACAGAGTCCTCCGATCTACTTGGTTCTTACAAGCCAATCGATGCACGCATCCCTGGCTCTGAACTACAGTTGCGGTTCCTAGACTTGTTTCGAGGCACGTTCAGTCAGAAGAAGAATGTGAAATTCGAGGAGTCCACATGGAGGGCCGTCAAAGAAGGGAAATGGAAGCGAGCTGCGGGCCTGTGGAAAGAAAGCGTAAGACTAGCGAAGGATAAGGTTCGCAGTAAGCTGAGTCAAGCTACCAGGTGTGTGCACGCGCCTCGGCTCGATAAGCTAGTAGGGACTTATCTTCTGAAGGGGTGACAGTCCCGAAGTTCTCGACTCAGAAACCCCTCGAAAACGCAGAAGGACGGAGGAAGTGCACTTTTACGAGTCAGAGAGGAACTGGTCAGCGTTTGAGCGGGAGGTCCTGCAATTTGAGGCACAATTTGTTACGAAAAAGGGCAAGTTTGCGTTTGGCTTCGTGGAAGGACCACTTGTCCGAGCACTGAGATCTGGAGATTGGTATGTAGTTCACCTTTCATAATCTTGGGGAAGCTGACTTAAATAAAGGATTTTGCTTGACGAGATCAATCTTGCGAGCACCGAAACACTTGAAGCTGTCGCAACATTACTTCGTGACCCCGCTTCATCAATCACTTTGACTGAGCAGGGCTCCATGGAACCAGTTCCCAGGCATTCCAACTTCCGAATTTTCGCTTGCATGAACCCGGCGACTGATGCCGGGAAGAAGGAACTTCCCCCAAGTATCAGATCCTACTTCACCGAGATAGAGGTCCCTCCTCCCGATGCAGATCGAGAGACCCTCCTAGCGGTTATCACTCAATATATTGGGCCGTCCGCCGTCAGTGACAAAGCTGCAATAATGGACGTTGCGGAGTTCTACACGGCCGTAAAGGTGCTCACCGCCAACAGACAAATCGCTGATGCATCTAACCGCCGACCTCACTTCAACATGCGGACCTTGACAAGGGCTTTGACCTTCGCGGCCGAAATTGCCAGCGCATATAGTCTCCGAAGAGCAATGTGGGAAGGATGTCTGATGGCATTTACAATGGCTCTGGACGTCCCCAGCAGAGAACTTGTTATCAGCCTGGCCCAAAAGCATGTCTTAAATGGGATTCGCAACGTCCGCCTGCTGCTCACGAGGGAACCCGCACCTCCTCAGTCCCGTCCTCTGACAGATTTCGTTAAATTTGGCCCGTTTTATCTCGAAAAAGGTGACTTGGCCGAACTTCCAACCGATGATTATATCATGACACCGTCCGTGGAACGCAAGCTCATCGATCTTGCGCGGATCATTTCTACCCGGAAGTTTCCTGTCTTAATTGAAGGCCCTACAAGCAGCGGGAAAACGAGTACCGTCGAATATTTGGCGAAGAGGACGGGTCATCGTTTCGTCCGGATAAATAATCACGAGCACACAGACATCCAGGAGTACTTAGGAACTTATGTCTCCGATCCTGTTTCCGGCAAGCTCGTCTTCAAGGATGGTCTTCTTCTCCAGGCGCTGCGTCGCGGAGATTGGATTGTCCTGGATGAGTTAAATTTGGCACCAACAGATGTCCTTGAAGCGCTGAATCGACTTTTGGACGATAACCGCGAGCTATTCATCCCCGAGACGCAAGAAGTTATCAAGCCTCACCCGCATTTCATGTTGTTTGCAACTCAAAATCCTCCTGGTCTCTACGCAGGTCGCAAAGTCCTTTCCCGTGCATTTAGAAGTCGATTTTTGGAGGTCCACTTCGACGACGTCCCACAAGCGGAGCTCGAGACGATTCTATGCCAACGCTGTCGCATCGCCCCATCGTACGCTCAACGTATTGTTGCCGTATTCCGCGAGTTACAGAAGCGACGACAAACCAGCCGCGTTTTCGAGAGCAAACAAGGCTTCGCTACTCTCCGCGATCTTTTTCGCTGGGCTGGTCGTGACGCGGTCGGGTATCAGGAATTGGCTGAGAATGGCTACATGCTCCTTGCAGAGCGTGCCCGCCGTGAGGACGATAGGGCTGTGGTGAAGAGTATCATCGAATCCATCATGAAAGTCCGCATCGATGAAGCCAAGCTATACAGCTTTGACCGTTTCGGAGACGACGTTAAAGGCTTCCTTGGCTTTGATATTCCTTCATCGTCCAACATTGTCTGGACGAAGGCCATGCAAAGACTCTTGATTCTCGTTGGCCGCGCCCTGCGCTCCAAAGAACCAGTTCTTCTTGTCGGCGAGACCGGATCCGGAAAAACTTCTATATGTCAAGTCTATGCGAATGCAGTTAACAAACAGTTACATTCTCCTCAACTGTCATCAAAACACAGAAACAGCGGACCTCGTTGGGGGTTTGAGACCTATCCGCAATAAAGCTGCCGTAGAGGCAGAGACCTTCAGCGAAGTATCCTTTCTACTGCATCAATGTGGTATTACTGGTGTCCCTAATAATGCAGCCTCTCTCCTCTCCGCGGTTGATCAGCTGGAGAATTCCCAACTTGTCGATTCAATCAAGCGAGAAGTCAGACAAAAGCTCCGACGTATTACTGGGATATTCGAGTGGCATGATGGCCCACTAGTCTGCGCTATGAAGGCCGGCGATGTTCTCCTGCTGGATGAGATTTCGCTGGCGGACGACTCTGTACTAGAGCGACTGAATAGCGTTCTGGAGCCGGCGCGCACCGTTGTTCTGGCGGAGAAGGGAGGAGACAATGTGGAGGACTCCGTGGTGCAGGCAGCGTTGGATTTTCGACTTATCGCCACAATGAACCCTGGAGGCGACTACGGCAAAAAAGAGCTGTCACCGGCTTTACGCAACAGGTTTACCGAGATTTGGGTCCCCTCTGTGAATGAAAGAGCGGACTTGACTCAGATTATCCTCAGTTCGTGGCGACACGAAAGCTTCAAACCTTATACGCCTTTCGTCCTCGACTTCATGGAATGGTTAAGCCGCCGTGTTTCTGAACCTTCTTTATTCGGTTTACGTGATATCATAGTTAGTCCCAGTGTCCCCATACGCCAATGTTCTTGACCGATTCTGTTCTCTAGGCTTGGATCACCTTCTCGAACTCGGTACTGGATAACGCCGCGATGAAGGCGATGCCTCACAATGAAATCTTTGTAAGTTGTTCGAACTCAACGAATGTTCGAGTTTAGTTATTCACCTTCTATAGCGCCACGCTGCCCATATGGTTTGCTTGGACGGCATGGGTTCTTTACCAGCGCTCTCCGGCTATTCAATGGTAGCACTACGCAAAATCAAAGACGATGCTCTTCTAAAACTCCAGGAAATGGTTCCTATTAGCCTGGAAGGACCTTCCTCTTATACTCCTAGCCACGATATGGGTCGCTTTATTCAACTTGGCCCATTTGCCATTCCAAAAGGTCCTGAAAAACCTGTTCCCCACAGTTATGACATACAGGCGCCCACTACCAGAGACAACGCGATGCGCTTGGTTCGTGCTTCCCAGCTTTCAAAGCCCATTCTCCTTGAAGGGAGCCCCGGGGTAGGAAAAACTAGCCTTATCACTACACTTGCCAACATCTGCGGGTATCATCTGTGTCGCATCAATCTCTCAGATCAAACCGACCTTACCGACTTGTTTGGTGCAGACCTACCTGTTGATGGCGGACGGCCGGGTGAGTTCGCGTGGAAGGAGGCCGATTTTCTCAAGGCTATGCAGAACGGGGATTGGGTTCTTCTTGATGAGATGAATTTGGCTCCGCAGTCTGTCCTCGAAGGACTCAATGCAGTCTTAGATCACCGAGGAGCCGTGTACGTGCCAGAATTAGGGCGATCCTTCTCGCGGCATTCGTCTTTCCGCATCTTTGCTGCTCAAAATCCCATACAACAAGGTGGTGGCCGCAAAGGACTGCCGAAGTCTTTCGTCAACCGTTTTACAAAAGTGTTCGTGGACCCTTTGACGCCTGCTGACCTTCTTCAAATTTCGAAGCATATGTTCCCAAACTACCCGGAAGACTGGTTGCAACGCATGATTATGTTCAACTCACGATTGGAGGAAGAGACTTCTGTGAAGCATTCGTTTGGGAGAAACGGAGGCCCCTGGGAATTTAACTTACGGGATATCTCTCGATGGGGTGCATTGTTACACGGGGCTGATAGCCTGCTTCACCCTGTGCAACATCTTCGCACCGTGTATCTTTCCCGTTTTCGGACCGTTTCAGACAGGGAGTCGGCCCGCGGACTATTCGATTCAGTATTCAACCTATCAAGCAACTTCTTGTCCAATGCGCCACATCCATCCATCTCCTCGTCAAACGCAAAAGTCGGGCATTTTATTGAGGGCCGAAAATCATCATTTACAGCGTCCTTCCGCCCCGGTATCATTCTCCAAGCTCATTTACCCTGGATCGAAGCAATGGGAGTTGCGCTTCAGCAAGGGTGGCTTGTTATCATCTCTGGCGCACCCAACTCTGGGAAGACCTCTCTTGTGCGCGTAATGGCCGAGTTGACAGGCAATCCGCTACAAGAGGTCTCCATTAATTATGCTACGGACACCACGGATATCCTAGGGAGTTACGAGCAAGTCGACGGCAATTTCCGCGCTCTTGAACTTGTTCGTCGCGCGCTCCAGCTTTCGGAGAGTGTCTCGCGTACCTCCGGGGGCTCCAAAAGCCACACTTTACTCAACCTTGGCCTTTTGAGGGCTGCCCTCATCAATCCACCTCCGATTGAGTCACTTCCTGAACTTCTGAAGACAACATTGAACACCTTAGAAGGACTAGTAGATATGGGCGATCATGGGATCCAGGAAAAGATCGACCTCCAGGAAGGAATACGGGCTGAGATGGCTACGTCCAACGTTGCTGGGAGATTCGAATGGGTTGATGGGCCTTTGGTTAGAGCTCTCAAGGAAGGGCATTGGCTTTTACTGGACAACGCTAACCTTTGTAGTCCATCGGTTCTGGATCGACTCAATTCTCTGTGCGAACCCTCAGGTGTACTCGTCCTTAATGAGCGAGGCCTTGTGGATGGGAAAACGCCGGTTATTGTCCCACATCCGAACTTTCGAATGATCATGTGTATCGATCCCCAACTCGGGGAGCTTTCCAGGGCAATGCGCAATCGTGGAATTGAAATATCTCTTTCCCCCCTGAGGAGCCAGGAGGACATCTGTCGCATTCGAGACTTCCACTTTCTACCCTCCGCGCCATCTCGTTTAGAATCCGGCCAGATCACCCCCTTGGAGTTCGAGGTTATGCGGAGATGCCTGCAAAATGGATCATCCACGACAATGTCCACTACATGGCTACCAGCAACGGCCATCGTAGGCGATTCGCCGGCCTCGTCTATAGTTGACCGCGCTTCCCTAATCTTGCCACGCGATATCACTACCCTCCAAGCCCCACCTCTAGCCGTCCTCAATTTCGTTGTTCGCTCGATGATTCCTGCATACGCGAACCACCTTTCCCGATTCATTTCTGGGCTTTATTCGTCAGATCGATCTGGACCCTTACGCAATTTGTATTTGATGCTCGATGTAGCTAGGGATGATTCAGTTTGGTCCAAGCTCGAGAAAGCCCGAAAGGCCATCTTGCCAGCGTCCTTCATCTTGGGTCCCACTCAGGTTAGTATCAACGCGATTCGGCATATCCCATGGTGACTGGTATTGAATATTGGCACACAGCCGATGGACTTTTTCATGAAGTCGACAACCGCCGCATTCCCACCCAAAGAATCCTACCATCTTACGGCTGAAAGCACAATTCTGTGTATATTCGAACTATTCGTTAGGACAACATACGACGACTTCAATGATATGTCCTCGATGCGACCCAACGTTCCGGACAATAATAGGACAGACAGTCTATTCAATACGATTCTAAATCGGATTGATGAGTTCATAAGAGTCATAAATCAACATGGGGCGAATCTTCTTCGGGACAACCCAAAGCATTTCTCTCAAGAATTGTCGGTAAGTGCTCCGCTTATGTAAAAGCTTGCTGCAGTTGATAGCAGTCGCAGGCGGAAATCCGACTGGTTATAGACCTCCTTAAATACATTAGCTTTTTTCGAAGCCAGCCTAATAGCGCTATGAATTTTTCTCTCTTGCAGGCTGTTTCTTCTTGGATACAGGAAGCCCTTCGGTCGACGCGGGTTCATCTCCCCAACATCAGCCAATCAGCAGAACTACTTTCCCGCGCAGTGGCGTCAACTTCAGGCTTGGGATTAAGTGATATATGGTCATCCTGGACAAGTTCTATCGGCCTAAGTTCATATACTGCTGAGTTAGAACAAGCGATTTTAGACACAGACGACAGCGGAGATGGGTACAGTGAGTCTCATGCTCCAGGGGTTTCTGTTTATATATTAATCTCTAGTCAGAAATCCGATCGCAGCTATTGGAGCACATTACTACAAAATATCTTGGAATCAAGACTACTCCGTTTGCCGACCTTGACCCTAGGGATGACCCTATGTCATCAGAATTAGAGCAGGTACTGCCAAAAGAGTCCGCTTTCCGCTAAAAAAAAAGGTAATAATACTTCTTCAGTCGATCTCCCGTAGGGTTCCGATGAAAATAGAGGTTCCCATGGCCAATAAGATCTCCGTCATCAAAGAACTTGGCGTCCTAATACATATGCCTAATGAAGATTCCCTCACTGTACGCAGGTATTTAATACGGCTTCGCAAGAGTCTGATTGAATACAGGTTCTCGACCAAATTATCGATCTGGCCTGTTCAGAACATCGTATGTCGCTGCAACGGTTTATTCCTTATCGGCATGCTACATTGGCGGTGCAATCCGGGAAATGTTCGTTCTGGTATCTTCCACATTCCTTGTCTTTGACAGATTCCTCCACAGCTACCGAAGTTGGTACGATACTCTCGGCTTTCGGATCATGGTTGCAAGCTCTGTGGGAGCATGGCGACTCCGGTGGACCATCCATCCTCTTCCAACCAACAGAGTTCTCAACGACAATCCAAGCCTGGTGAGATGAGTGATATTCCGACTTCGACTACTCTAATATGCTATTAGTGATTTGTATGGCGTTACATTGCAATCAGTCAGCGCTCATCAAAAGGCCCTTGAGCATCACTCGCATCTTTTCACCGTCTCTGGAAACCAAGGCTCGACTCGGATCGAAGATATGACAACCCTTCTCCGTAAAACATTGTTACTGGTAGGGAATCTTCCATATGAACCATGCGATAAACCGCCTGACATGTACATCCACGAATCAGCTCGCATCCTGCTTTCATCAATCTTTCGATGAATCTACACTCAAAGATTTGCAAGGAGCCTATCGCGATTCCCACTCATTCTCTGGTATTCTGCCCTTACTGAGACGCTCAACGTACCCATGGGTTGTTCAGTCCGTCGATCGCCTCTTTAGTGGCCCAATAGCTCAAATCAGCCGCGACCAATCTCGCTCTGTGACCCTAAGAAACCTTGGCCTTGGCTGGATCTCTCTTTCCCGCTTCTTCTTAAATTTATACATTCCAGATACTCCTTTGGATCCAGCGGCCTTGCAAAGTTTAAGGTCGGAGTTTTGGGGTGCAGAACTTGCTTCCCTCTCTCACGAACTGGAGCTTGAGATCAATCTGGAGCGCCGTATTAGCGGAAATATGACCAATGGGACAATAAACTACCTCGACGAGCAGATACGACACGTTCGGGGGCGCGCATATAACTTACCCCACTTACCCCGGATGGCTGGACGCGATATTTTCCGTCTCCGGGAATTTTGGTCCGAGGTTTCACATTTCATGCTCAAGGTCGTCCCAGAATCACGACTGAGTCATCTCGTCGAATCATTCAACACGAACAGCTCGGAAGCCTCAGCAAGTGAACATGTCATCCAAGAGTCTATTGCAAGGTTCCATCAACGTTTGGAAAGCGCCTATCCGGAATACGACGATATCAGCCGACCATTGCAGTCAGCCTTGCTCTACATACGACTTGGTCTCCGCCTGGTCGCTCATGCTTCTGGGTGCCACGAAGCAGGGCCTATCGAAGGACTGTCGCGCGCTCTCTCGGCTTTCCCTTCCGTGAGGGGAATACCCGCGTTGATTGACGCTGATATCAAAGGAGACCTTCGTGCCGTCGAAACGAGTCCATTCAAATCTATATTACTCGTATTAACTGCGGTTGCCTTCGAAGTGGAACTGGGAATCGACCCTCGTATTGCTGCCTTAGAAAGCGCGTATGAGCGGGCTTCAAGACTTTGGCTTATCGACCAGAAGAAGCAGGAAGAGGCAGACATTGCGTCACAGTCGTTATATCGCACGACTGGGATTTCCCACAGTGCCAGAAACGAGTCGGAGTTGGAGGAAGAGGACTTTCTGGCGCTATTCCCTGATTATGAATCACTATTCGACTCGGATCCCAACCAAGAGACTGGCCCCAGTCTAGCCCGACAATCTTTTCCACCGGACAGATCTTATGCGAGCAGCCTCATGCTCCTCCACCTTCGCATCGTGTCACCTGAAAGCTATTCGTTGAACCCCCAAACACACCTTTCTGACCTTCGCGCGGCGCTTCTGCCGTTCATCCTGGACAAATACCAAAAAAGCCTTTCAGAAACTCTAGATGAATACGGCTTTACTCACCAAATCTCCCTTCTTTCTACTTGCCTACGAAACCTTAACCACCCTACTGGCGTGGAGGCTGCGCGCCCCTATAACTTCTACGTTGACTCGAATGTGCCAGAGATACGAAGAGCAGCCACTGTCGTTGAATCACTTAAACACGGTCTTGGTTTTCTCATCCAGGAATGGCCAGACCAAATGGTCCTACAGCATCTAGACGATCGTTGCGTACAAATTCTCTCCCTCAGTGTTCAGAGTCCTGTACCGAAGGTTCTCACGCTCCTAGAGCAGTTACTTCTCCAGACGGACGACTGGGAAATGTACGCTAGTCAAGAAACAACTCTGAAGAAGCATAGAAGTGCAATAACAGACCTGGTTATCCTCTGGCGACGACTGGAGCTGTCATCATGGCGTGGCCTTCTCCGGACACAGGCGATCACCTTTGAGGAAGGCGTGTCAGAGTGGTGGTTCCGCCTATATAACGCTGTTGTCCGAGGCCTTCTGGACATCGTGGACCGTAGCTGTTTAGACAGCTTGGATGATTACCTGGATCAGCTTGTTCCACTCCTGGACGGTTTCCTGAAGTCGAGTCCTCTTGGGCAATTCTCACGGCGCTTAGATCTTCTACGGAGCTTTGGACCCTTTCTGCAGCACCTCATTCGCACGAAGTCTGAACCTGCAATAGAGGCAATACGTCGCGTTCAACGCATCATACACTCGACGCAGGCTTACTACTCACAGTTTGTCTCTTCAATTACGTCATCGCTCACATCACAAGAAAGGACCGTCTCGGAAGAGATTCAAGGTTTTATCAAGATTGCCAGCTGGAAGGACGTCAATGTCCAAGCCCTCAAGGCGAGTGCCAAAAAGACACACCATCAACTGTACAAAGCCATCCGCAAATATCGGGATATCCTGCGTCAACCCGTCAACGACCTCCTCCGACCAGTGCCAGTGTCTGACAAAGAGATAGCATCAGACGCTTACGTTCCCCTCCCCCAAACCAACACAGTTGACAGTACTGGCCTAATCGGTCACGTGACACCAGGCGGTCCCACTCACCTACGAGATCTAAGCAAGACATACATGAGATTCGATTCACTGATAACCTCCCGTATTGAAGTCTTCGTCAAATCTCGGCCATGGCATGACTTGGGTAGTCTGATGGAACAAATGATTTCTACCGCTAAAGAGCTGGCCTCGGTCAACCTTCCACCTGGAGCCACGGCCGAACGTAGGGAGAAGTATTGGAAAGCTCTCTTGGTACGCAAGCGGAAGGCCTGGAGTGACTTTGCCAAGGAATTCAAACGGATTGGCCTTGCGACGAAAGTCCAGTCAACTATACTTTTACAACAGAAGAATGATCGTTGGCTCAGAGAACAACCTTTCCCGGTCGTCGGAGCAGACGGCTTTGCAGATGTGCAGAACTCAGAGAAACATTTTGTTCGATTGCAGGGCCTGCTCCCCATGCTGCGAGCCGCGCTGGTCGACCACCATGGCGATGTCTCTACACGAGAGCTCCAGCGCTCCATCATGTTACTGGAGTCCGCTTTATCTATGTCGCTCAGTTGCCGATCCAAGTAAGTCGTCCGCTGGAGCTGTTATTCTCGCACTGATAAAAAATTGGATTCTCTACTTAGGCTAGCCGTATACTTGAGCGATTATGCGAGGTTAAAATGTATATCACGGCGACTGAGTTCGTTGTATCAATCTTCGGGAATTTCGGCCTGGGGACCTACAGTTCTGGACGCTGTCTTAAACACCACGGAAATCGTGACTAGAATGTGTCACGCCATCTCCGAGACCATACAAAAGATCAAGGAATTTGGAGACCTACCGGGGGCATCACCTGTGCCTGCTTCATTACTAGAGAGTGCAAATACGTTGCTTTTATCCACCCAAGAATCCCGGAATGCGCTACGGTCAATAGTGATAAGCCTGAAAGACGCCGAGCTGCCCATTCTCCTGCGAGGTTCGTTGTATGAGTTTCAGAGCCTATTCCCTGTATTGAGCCCTCATTGGTAGATGAGCATGACACGGTGGTTCTCGCCCAGTGCCATATCACCGATGCCCAGAATCTCTTTTATGAATGGGAAAAAGACCACCCACAGTTAAGGCTTATTATTTTCCCTCTGAGGGACTGGCTGGCGTCGCAGATATTGCATACCCTCCGCGGCAATCAGTTATCGGACTCATCAGGCCCTGGCTCTGACCAAGTTATCGAAGCTCTCCTCAAGTCAATACAAGCTATCCATTCTGTTATACCAGCAGAAAATCAGTTCCTAATCCCAAGCCAAGATAGTTATCTCAAGGACACGTCATACTCTCTTATCCGAGTCGGAGATCTTCTTCATGTCGATTCGAAGGTTGCTCTTATGCATTCTTTGATCGACCGACTGGCTGGGTGTTCACTTGAGGAGATCAAGACGAGTGTCTCACGACTACTCCCCTTCATACAACGATATGCGCTTCTTGTCGAAGAACACCTCCTCTGCATGGCAAGATGGGTGAATAGTCTATTCAAGCTTCAACTAACAGCCTGTTCTGTGATGCTCAACATCGCAACGAATGGCTTCTGTAAACCACCTGACGCCGAAGAGTCAGGGGAGGAAGGTACAAAAGACGAAAGCGGACCTGCTGGCATAGGTTTCGGTGAAGGAGAAGGAAAGGAGAGCGTGAATAAGGAGATCGAAGACGAGAGTCAGGTAGAGGGCTTAAGGGATGAGACCGGCGAGTCGCAAGGAAAACGAGACGAAGGTGGTGAAGACGGTGATGCTATCGAAATCGGCGACGACTTCCAAGCCGAGCTCGAGAGCCTACCAGACAGCGGTTCCGAGGAGGAGCAGCCCACCAACGAAGATGAGGAGGGTCCAGAGGAGACACTAGGTGATCTAGATGTTAGAGATCCAGACGCCATTGACGAGAAGCTCTGGGGCGATGAGACGGGGACTCAAGATGATGGCAAACAAGGAAAAACGAGCGAAGACAAACCAACCAAAGCTTCCGCCAACACCGAAATGGCTGCTAAAGAGAACGAACAATCAAAAGATGACCATCATTCTCCGGAGAAGAGTCATGACGACTGGGAGACCCGAGACGAGGCTATTCCCGGAGAGGAGGCCGAAGAGGACAACGGAGAGGAGGCACCTGGAGACAGCGGAGCGCCGCTTGATGACTTCGTGCAAGATTCAGACGTTCTTGATCTTCCCGATGGACTCGAGATGGATGAAGATTCAATGCAGCAAGATCCTGTCGAGGAAATGGATGATAAGATGCTCAGAGATGAACCTGACCTAGTTGACCCTCCAACGGGTGAAGATGAGCTACAACCAGAACCCTCTCCTGAGACATCTCAGCCCGTAGATAAGGCCACCGACGAAGAGAGTTTAGATGGACAACGTCAGGAAGGAGACAAGACGGAGGCCGGGCAAGACGATATCCACCCTGAAGAGGATGTCATCATGCAACCCGACGTGGGAACAGGGGATGGAACTAGCAATAAGGATGTCCCTGACAGCTCTTTGGACTCCAACTTTCGCGAAGACTCTTCGGAACGTCCGTCAGGGAGTGCCATGGGCGCGAAGGCCGCTGGTGTGAGTGAGGAAGCTAGAGGGGACGAAATGTTTGTCCATTCTTCTCTTTCCACCTCTCTGTTCTTCTGATATTTTGTTAACTTGCTTATTAAGCATGGCTCGTGACGAGCAGCTCGAGAAAACGGGTGGTAGTAGTGCCAATGCCAGCACCGAGGCTGGCACGACGCCATCCCTCGACAAAGTCCCTCAAAGCGTACCCAACGACAACGCACGTAGTCTTGGAGATGCCTTTAAAGAGACTATAAGGCACTCTGACGAGATCCTTGAAAACGACTCCGTCACAGCTGAGCAGGCAATGGTAGATCTCAAATCGTCACACCTGCAGTACCTCCACGAAAACGATGTTGATCATGACATGCAAGCCCTCGGCCCCGCGGGAGCTGAGGAAGTAGCAAAGCTCAGCGAACTTCAGCTCATAGATGATACTGATGGGTCCAATAATGCGAACCAGATGGATGTTGATGATCAAGAACACCCAACACCCCAGCTTGGACTTTTACCGCTACCACCACTTCCCTCTGAGCCCCTAGAACGGTCTATCCGGGAGAAGACCCCAGGGCCACTGCCACAGAACGAGGTACCCTCTCAACGACCATCGTACGAAGCCGACTTTCCCACAGAGCGCGATGCGCGAATAGTAGAAGCTGACGACGAGGAGCCGCAAAGCGAGTACGTTGAGCTCACCCTCCGCCAATGGCAGTCCGATGGACAACCTCCCGAAGGCGCCCAAAATCTCTGGCGTCTATACGAGTCCTTAACGCAAGATCTGTCGTATGCTCTGTGCGAACAACTACGCCTTATCCTCGAGCCTACTTTGGCCACGAGACTCAAGGGGGACTACCGTTCTGGAAAACGACTGAACATGAAGAAGATCATCCCCTATATTGCGAGCGAGTACACGAAGGACAAGATCTGGCTCAAGCGCACCAGGCCAAGTCAGAGAGAATACCAGGTTTTCCTTGTCCTTGATGACTCTCGCTCAATGGCTGAATCGCACTCAATTCATCTCGCATATGAAACGCTTGCACTCGTATCTAAAGCTCTCAGTAGACTTGAGGTCGGGGATATCGGCATTGCCAAGTTTGGCGAGACCGTGGATTTACTGCACGGGTTTGATGACGGGCCGCTTACTGACCAAGCTGCGATACGAGTAATGACCGCGTTCACCTTCAATCAGAGGGCAACGGACGTGCTGGCTTTGGTCGAAGCGAGCCTCGGAATACTCGAGGCAGCCCGGGAAAGCCGTTCTACAAAGTCCTCATCGGCCAGTGACCTATGGCAACTCGAGATTATCATCTCGGATGGGCTTTGCCAGAACCACGAAAAGCTTCGCGCTGCATTGCGCCGAGCACAAGAGCAACGTGTCATGATGGTCTTCGTCATAGTAGACTCTTTACACTCGAATGCGGCATCATCCACTGCTGAGTCAGAGGGTAGCGGGATGGGTGCCACACAAAATTCAATTCTCTCAATGCAACAGGCGGCGTATAAGAACGTGGATGGGCGCATGGAGTTACAAATGCAGCGATACTTGGATACGTTCCCGTTCGATTACTACGTGGTATTACGTGACGTAGAGGCTCTTCCGGAGGTACTTTCTGGGACCGTAAAGCAGTTTTTTGAACGGATCTCTGATGTGTAACTAGTTACGTATTTAATGGAACAAACATGTCAATACAGTCCCCCAGGCGTGTGCGCGCCACAAGTTCTCATTTCCGTTACGTCGACCACACAACACAATGGCACACCCTCTCAAAGTCTCACCTTCATCCCAGGGTATCCCCCTCTCCAGCCTATCCGAAGAACGCGAGGGCCTGCTATCCGGTGTCGACACCTTATCAGCCACCAAAGCCGAGGAGCTTAAGCCGCCATCCCTATATCATTTGTTGTCATTTGGGCTTGCCCGGACAGCGGTTGTCGTCGCTGGCCTTCTCTGCCTAGTTTTTACTTTTTTCCATTGGTTCTATGCTCCTCCAAACTCAATCACACCCTTGCATTTCAACGGCGATACTCTCCGTTCCAATGGAACACATGACTTCAAACGCACCGTTATACTTATGTCCATTGATGGCCTAAGGGATGCTCTCATTGATGTCCGTTCGCCCACTCGCAGCTAATATCATGCACAGAGCCGACTATTTGGACAGGGGTTTAACACCCCACTTACTCGACATAAGCAGGCAAGGTCTAAGAGCCAAATTTATGAAGCCAGTATTCCCAGTGAGCTCCCCCGCCCGCTATTGAGGGACATTACTGACTGTATCGGACAGACGTTGACTTTTCCGTGAGCAATATGTCTTATAGAGTTTTTTTTGAGACGTTGAAAGTCTTGCTCCCTAGCAATCACTGGAGTCTTATGTACGTGTTACCATGATATCTATGCCTCGTCTAGTCATCGACTGTTTAAAAGGACGGGACTTTATGCCGAGTCTCACGGCATCGTTGCAAATGTGAGTCACAAGCGCGCTGTACTCAACAGCAGACTGACCCGATGTGCAGAATTTCTGGGATGTAGAGACAAGCTCAGAGTTTCATTACAACAACGACACGTCTTGTTGGCAACCTCATTGGTGGCAGGGAGAACCGGTGCGGCAGTCGCCATACTCAGCGTCATTTTCGCATTTGCTCATGCCTGCGTAGATGTGGGAGACGGCTGGAAGAGCGGGACTCATTAATGCCAACCTTATGTGGTCAGTTTCTTCGCGTTAATTTTTTTACTTTGTCCCATGAGTATTGTTAGGCCAGGACCTCCTCAAACTCTTTCCGGAGCTTCGCCGACATATTTCATCCCTTTCGCTGTAGGTACAATCATTTCTGCCTCCAGATGTTTTCGATGATTTTGTGCAGGATAAAGTTTCGTTGGATATCAAACTTTCCCATATATTGGAATGGATTGATCTACCATTAAACGAACGTCCTCAGCTTATTCTTGGTATGTCCTCGGAGACCCGGGCGTTTTACAATATTCCTAAGCTTTATTCTAGCCTACGAACCTTCTTTGGATCAGGCAGGTCATGCAACAGGGCCCTATTCTCAGAGAGTCAATGTATTTCGATCCATACATCCACCTCTTGACTACTATTCATTCCTGTTATAGGAGACGTTGGAATACGTTGATGCATTCGCGAAAGACCTGCACAGCTCTCTGGTGACTCGCAACCTAACCGACATTGTAGATGTTGTCTTCGTGAGTGATCACGGAATGACGGATACCAGACATCCGGAACTTCTGTATATCGACGACATACTGGGAGAGGACGGCTGGCAGGCTGTCGAACACGAGGATGGTGCGACACTTCCCACTCCGGGTGGTTTCTTATTCAACTCGAGCGATAAATTTAGGCTGGCCCTCTATGGGACTTCACTTCAACCCTTCGGCCAACACTTCTTATTACCTTGACATTTTGCTGACGGCGGCTGCTGACAACAGCGAGAAGTTCAATGTGTACACACCGGAGACAATGCCTGAAAGGTACCACTTCGCGCACAACGCCAGAATTGCGCCAATTTATGTCGTTCCGAACCTGGGCTATGTGTTGACGACGCGCAAAGAGGGAGATGTAGGTCTATCAAAAGGAGTATGTGGGCCCCTTTATGCCTTGGCCATGTCCTGACAGCTTATGTGAATTTCCAGAGCCACGGGTATGACAATAATGAACCTAGTATGCGCGCCATATTTGTGGCACATGGCCCTTTCTCTACCGATGCGAAAGCCATCCACCACAGCAGGGACATGTCACTCCGTCCGCGTTGGCTTTTGGGTGCCGACAAAGGCTGGCACTCAACCTCAGGATCAACCTATGTGATGAACGGTTTCCAAAACGTTGAAATCTACAACCTCATTATGAGGTTATTGGGCATTGAGGCGCAGGGGACGAAAACAAACGGGACCACCGGCTTCTGGGATAAATATCTTTAGGTGACTACTACCCTTCTGGAGAACGTTTTGGCTTTAGCCATCATTGATACACGAAGGTCTTGTCATAGATATATGCATGCAGTTAGTGATCGTAAATGTTCATTGTCGCTATAGGAAGATGAGCGAAGGGGAATCATTGATTCCACCGAATAAGGGTTATTCGGTGACATGGAGCTATGTAGCGCGTCGCTTGGCGACACTTTGCGTACAGTTGCCAGGCAGAGCGTACACCACCAAAGATGCGGCAGAAAAAATCAATACTTGCATAACAGTCAGTACAGTAGTCTTAGAAACCTGCTCCGACCCTAGTTTGCCCCTGCATCAAAGACAGTCTGATTCCCAGGATGAACCTGGATATGCTCGCCTGTTGCAGAAGGGACATATGACTCCTCTGGTAGTCCGGTCTCATCAAGACCCTCCGCAGCTTCGATGATCTCATATAGTCTTGATGCGACCTCTGGTGGCGGCACACGTCCACCAAGAATGTCACGAGCGGGTATTGCCGAGCCGTAAAAGTCCTTGTTGGCATCCTTTCTTTCAAGCAGGGCTGTACCTTCAAGCGACAGCCCGGCAAACAAGCCTACCAACCCGGGTTTTAAAGTGATGAGTGAAAAGAGTAATTTATCAAAGACGCACCCTTAGATTTGGAGTACGAGAACATCGGCGCAGGATGTGCGAGACTCGCTTGGACGCTCCCTCCAGTTCCGATAGGACCCGCAGTGGCGCTAACGTTGCCACCGATGGTGACGTTTCCGCCGAGGGAGAACGCACGGACCGCGTCCTCGCTGTTGAGGACGATCACAAAATCTGTGATATCCGCACCGATTTGCAGACCCCAGCCGACGCCACCTGTCGCAATGCAGGATGGGGCAGACCATGAGCCATCGGGTAAGCGTGAAATGACAAGGCCGGAGCCTGCTTTCCCAGAGAAAACAAAGCCGGCTTTGAGGACCTGGAAGACGGCGAGGCCTAGGGATGAGGAGGAGGAAATAGGGTGAGAAGGGGTAATTGGGGTGAGACGGGCATCAGGATCAGAAGGAGTAGAAAGTAGAAGTAGGGATACCTCGTGCACGCTGCAGAACGACCTTGGAATAGAGTTGAGAGCAGATTCGGGGTGGTCAGGATCAGCTTTGTAAAGGGATTCAGTGCGTTTCAGGGTGCATTCGAGTGGGGAGACAAACCGAGAAAGGACGCGAGGATCTTTGCAGCCTTTTCAGCTTCCCCGGGCAGGCTGAACCCTTGTGCAAATGACTGCGACGATGACTGCACTCGACTTGACCCTTCCTTTATAAATGCGGAGGCCTGGATCCCAGCCTTGACTGCTCCTTTCCTGAATTTATCGAGCACAGACATTGTGAGTTTGAATGGGAGTGTTGAATGAAGGAGAGTGATTGCGATTACGTCATAAATGTCGTGTGACAGGCGTGACATGATCCTGATTGTTGATTGATCAGTGACCATCATCGTCGCCACATCATCATATCACATCCTTGACTTTCCAAATCCCAGCTTTGTCGACAATATGATCGTGTGTACCTTTCATTGGTTCTTGGGAATCCTCGGGAACGTCTAGACCACGGAGCGGCAACTTGAACCGGCAGCTACGCCCAACTCTGCCTCGGGCCATATTTCCCTTCAACGATTAATGTTTGAGGATCGCCGGGTATTTCTGCTTTCCGAAGCGGAATGTAGCATTCCGAACCATCAAAGTGCAGGTCACTTTACGCCGCGATGCCATGATCATGTGTCATTAATTACACATACTCCACGCTTCTGAAGACCAAGTCGCCTGTGTCTTCCCTCCAGTAATCTGCTCACCGGCGCTACGCCCACTGTAGTTAACAAAGGAAGCTTACTGAATTATGACTCAATACGTCACTCCGCCACCGGTGGATTCATACCTCCTAATTCTCGTAACTCGTAACAACCAAGAGCCAATTGTGCGCCCCACACCGAATAGAGGAATTCCCCAAACTCGGTCTCGGCGCAAGCCACTTTCACGTTGATTGGCTCGGACAACTGCTTACCCGTAAATTATAGGTAAAATGTTTTTTCCCGCATGTGGGTCTGATATCTGATAGGCCATCATCTTAGGTTCTTTTGGCTCCCAACGCCAACTAATGGTCGGCTATTCAAGGATCACCAATACATACAAGGAAACCTTATCGTGTATGACCCCCTCACCACCGCCCGAACTTTGACGGAGTACAACCATTCATGGTTTATGAATAGCGGCAAATAGCATCTATCAGAGGATTTATCAAGGATGCTATCACCCGCGGCAATATGTCTTTGCGTGACCCTTCACCAGGGTATGAGGCATTTCCGTACTTACGGGACCTTGGGACTAAATGCCACGAAAGGACTGAGGACTAGCTGCATTGAGCAAGCGCACATCCAAACCAGGAACAGTGCTTCCGAGTGCATTTTGAACTTTGGCTGTGCGGAGACTGGCTAAGGAGATCCCACCTTGCCTATTATTATGAGCGGAAAAAGGGTGACGTGACATTATTATTTACAGCTATTCATACGCTTCGGTCTTTCGGGTATAAAAGCACCTCAATTCTGTCCCAAAGGCCCCATCCCAGCTATTCACATCCTCTGAATCGCAGTCAGCCATGTCTCACACCATCGTTGCTGGTGCTAAGGGTGGCGCAACCCGAGGTGCCGTCGCCCCAAACCGCCTCGAAATCCATGACTTGATCAAGGACAAAGAGCAGTTCTCCCTATACATCCAGGCTCTCAGTAAGCCACCTTCCAGGCCATACCGATCTATAATGAGTCCATTGACCTCCACATCCACACAGGAATCATGTTTTCGACACCTCAGAGCAATCCTCTGTCTCATTTTGGTATTGGTGGAATACACGGAATGCCTTTCGTGTCGTGGGAGGGTGCCGGTGGCAACCGCCCCGTCCAAGGATCAGGATGGAGCGGATACTGCACTCACGGAAATGTGCTTTTCCCGACTTGGCACAGGCCCTATGTGGCCCTTTATGAGGTTGGTGTTGTTTCACAAGGTCTCACGTACATAATAATATTGATCGAATGATTAGCAAGTGTTGCAGCAGCATGCTCTTGACATCGCCAAGACCTATCGTAACAATCCACAGCATTGGATAGGTGTAGCCCAGAACCTCCGAGCGCCTTACTGGGACTGGGCTACCAATAGTGTCCCGCCTCCTGAGGTCATCTCACTGCAGACCGTCAATATTCTCACACCTGACGGTAAGACGTCAAGTGTGCCGAACCCCCTGTACCAGTACACTTTCAACCCCGTCGACCCGTCTTTTCCATCCCCTTGGAACACTTATAAAACGACGATCAGGGATCCCGCTCCCAACGCTCCAAGCGTGACCGACGTCCAACGCCTGACCGAGTATGATATTTCTTTGCCCGGAACGAGCTTCTCTCATTCGCTTTTCCCACTAGTGATCTGAGGGCCATACAGACGGACCTTACCTCAAGTATCTACAACCTTCTTTCGCGTGTTTCTACTTGGCCTGCTTTTAGCAACCACTCTGAGGGCGATGGTGGTAGCTCCAGTAACTCTTTGGAAGCCATACATGATGAGATTCATGGCACCATCGGTGGTCACATGGGTTATCCCGAGTTTGCTGGTAACTGACCTGGTTTGAGGAGCCCCTGGATAAGATCTGATCTGAGTTTTTTTTCAGGACTTGATCCTATTTTCTTCCTTCATCATTGCAACGTTGACCGCATGATCTCCCTTTGGTCGGCGGTCCACCCCGGAGTATGGGTTACACAAGGCCCGGCCTTACAGGGGGGATCTTGGACCATCGCGTCAAATGCCCCAATAAACGACAAAACTAGTAAGTCAAAATCGGTTTTGAGCCATACGTCTCGATACTCACAATGTATTCTAGATCTCACACCTTTCTGGAACTCGCAGACAGGATTCTGGGCTTCTTCAGAGACTGTGCAGACCTCCGCCCTGAACTACACGTACCCAGAATTCAACGGTCTTGACTTGGGCAATAGACAAGCTGTTGCCACCGCGATTGCGAATTACATCAATAGCCAATATGGAGGTGGACCAATCTTGTCAAAGCTGTCAGCCGCGGTCCCTGGGGTAAGCCTTCTCGCCCAACCACCCGCGGCAGAAGGCGCCCAGGCAGTGACTGCACAGCGTATCCCTCCATTACGTGGCCCCCCTCCGATACATGGCGCCCCTCCAACACATGGTGCTCCTCCAGTACATGGCACTCCACCCATTATATATGATTGGGCAGCCCGCATCCATGCGAAGAAGTTCGAGCTTGGCGAAGGCTACGCAGTTTTGATCTTCCTGGGCGATGTCCCAGGTGACCAAGAGCACTGGCGAACCTGTCCCTCGTTCATCGGCGCACATTGCGCATTCGTGAACAGCCACACGGATCAGTGCGCGAATTGCCGCGAACAGGAAGAGCTCATCGTCGAGGGTTTCGTTCACCTCAACGAAGGTATCGCGAAGCACTCGGGTCTTTCGTCATACGATCCCAGCGTCGTCGCGCCTTATCTGAAGAATAACTTGCATTGGCGTGTCCAGAAGGTACGCTTGTCTTTTCTAGCTAGCTCGCTGGCTGGTTTTGAAACTTCCTAACACTTCTCCCATTCTATCAGGTTGATCGAACTCCGGTCCCGATTGAGAAACTCGCATCTCTGGAAGTCGTCGCTGTGTCGAACACTTTGACTGCGGAACCCGATGCTCACTTCCCAGCTGTTGGAGAGCCGGTGCACCACCATCATGTTACTCACGGCCGCCCGGGAGGTGCTCGCCAAGCCTTGGTCTGAAACGTTTGAAGAACACAATGTGATCGAAAGGAATTATTGTCCTGTGTCTGAAATCTTTGTAGGATAGGTAAGAAATTTGGTACGGCGTTGTTTCGTGCATTTCGTACACGTCTTGACCCTTTAACGATGTAGGGTAGCTGAGAACTTGAAGTTCGATATGTTTGTTGCCCGCATGTGGACCCTTGCCTTGAGAATGAATGTATACACGTTAACTAGCTGCCAGAATAGTACCAATTGAATGGCCACAGATAAGACAGGAGGCAGTGCAAAGTTAAGAGTACGATGGTCAATAATTTGGAGGATCGATGCTGGAATGCGTCGTAGATATATCCTATATATCAACGAAGCATTCCAGCACTTGATTGGCTTGATTCCTGGGTCCTTTCATGGGTTGATAGATACCTCGGCTAATCCCATTGACTCAAAAGCTAGCGTGCGTTGATCGCCTCCACTTGTTCCTCTTCGCCTCGGGTTGCGCACCTACAACCCATGGCAGTAGTAGAGTTGCCAAAAGACAGAAGACGGACTCGGTGTCGTGATCGAGCTCGTGGCCTCAAATTTGGGGATTAGTACTGTTCCGTCGAAGCTGAAATACTCCCGCGGTTCATATATATACGGGAATTTCTTGATGCCGCATCAAGAAGAAGTTCCGCAATATATGAACTGCGGGAGACCTACCGGATCGCGGTACCTGAATGGCCCAAGAGTCCTGATTCAAGGGTAATGATGATCAAAGCGCGGACCTCCCAATTGAATGGCGCAAACAAAGTGATGACTACGATGTGGTAATAAAAATAGTGAATGCGACTGCAGTTCGGACCGTTCGGTCGTACTGTACTCAGGACCAATTTTTCGCATGATTTATGCGGCAACTCTGTACACCACTCTCTCGCCGAGAAAGATACTACTTGATGAAGCATCCTCAACGTAAAGAACAATGCCTTTGCTGGTGTGACCCACATCAGCAAAGGCAATGTTCCTTATCGCGACAGGATCGCGATGTAATCAATCGCGTTGAGAGGGCGCTCCGTGAGTGCTCTGCTCCTCCCGTGTCGTTCATCCATTCCGGCCCACGCGTGGCTCAGCGGTTCCTTACGTGCAATAACTCGAAGCTTACAAGTTCAATTGAGGACACACGACACACGAACGTCATAAGGTTTTCAGGCCACCACAAATGACGAGAACGGTAGTAGTAGAAACCCGTCATGTGTTTTTCAGGACTCTCCTGACGGAAACGAAGATGAGGATCAGTACGCGGGCGAGGTAACTTAGAAGGAGCATGGGTGAGATTTAGTTCTTTTCTATTTCGTACATTTGGGCAATGACTGGTATGACAGTGAACTGGCAGCGACATGGCGCGTACTCACCGGTTAACATCGACGACAACGCTCTGCTTCCTATTCCATCAGGGTCTTCTTACCAACCTTAGTCCCCAGGTCCACTCTACTTTACGCCTCTGACGCTACTTCAAGTCATATCATTGTGAATTCCGTTCATTCGCCCAGCCTAGATTTGATCCGTGCACCCAGTGTCATTGTCCTCGTCCAGTACGGCATATCTCTTTGGAAGTCACCCTTGTTCGGTCACTTTCGGGTTGGTGGGGCCGTCTTCCTTGCAATGATCGTCCTCGAGGTCGGTGCTTACCGGGTTACCATCTGACTAATATGACTTGACACATTCGGCGAATGTAAAGTGAAGCGACCGTGGGTCAGTACTGGTCAGTAGCCAGTGCTACGATAGTCAGTAGCAGCACCGTACCGTACGTGCCAGTGGGGCCCTGTGTCCATCCCTGGCTGTAGGTTTCCTACACACCGTACACCACGGAGTTCTTACACACTACACCTTTACTACGCCTAGAGCGAGCCGAATGTCGCTCAATTAACAAACCCCGTCATTGTGCATCTACCTTAGTTCGTGCTTATTCGGATAAATGAAGTGAGACCCTAGTTCGGTTCGTAGATTATACATTGTTCGTCTTGTACAGTACATCTCAAGTGAATCCCTCAATCCCTCAAAGACACGATTCATCTTCCATAAGATTGCGTAAGACGCTGCATATATAGTCATGCATAGAAGAAAGGAACCAAGAAGACCCGCTGAGAGGGTAAAAGAAGATTGTGTGCATCACTGTCACGGCACAATCACCGTGACAACGCTCTCACCACCACAGTGACTCAGTGGTAACGACACGACATCCCTGCTCTGCAAACACATCGTTTCAAGTCAGGAACAAGGTCAGGAAAATAATTTCAAATAGTGAGTACCTTCTGTATTCCGATGCGATGCTGTTGCCAAGTTCATGATCACCAATATGTATGCAAGGAACCCTTCTCTTCATACATCTTCTCCCATCATTTGTTTCAGGGCGTTCTATTATTATCAAGAATCTCTGCGCAGCCGGGCGCAATTTTGCGGCACTGCCATGTATCGTAGGGTAGGTTGATATTCCTGTGCAAGCGAAGGGCGCAAAGTACTAATGGAAGCACTTCCTGATCTCATGACATCCCCAAGGCCCCTCGAAATTACGGGCCCACCTGTCAAGGCGGGACAACATCAACGCTGGCTGCCATGAAAGGACTGAAAGTTGGCTAGATCGATTCCATACCCGTAAGCGCCCACTGGAGATGAGGCAATAACTCCATAAACGAAAGAAGGGGGTATTCAAGCACAATTGACGCACATCCCCTCTATCAATGATGCGCTCCCCTTTCTACAAGTAAAGGTATCCGGTCTTTTTGCAGTGCCGCAAGCGGAGGCCGCGGAGCCACATATGGTGCCTTCTGTGAGAGCCCTTTGAGGTATAAATACCGCCTCATTCCTGTCCAGAAAGTCTTCATCCCAGCTCCTTGCACTACTCCAGTAATACACGCCCGGCATGTCTCGCATCGTCATCACTGGTGGACAGGGCGGCATGACCCAAGGTGCCGTCGCCCCAAACCGCCGCGAGATCAATGACTTGATCAAGGACACGGTTCAATTCTCCTTATACATCCAAGCTCTCAGTAAGTTGCAAGTTCGCTAACCAACCTACTGGTCCGTTAACTCCCAAATAGCTGCAATGTTTAACGCTTCTCAAAGCGATCCAGTTTCTCAATTTGGTATTGGCGGGATACACGGTCTCCCTTACAAGCAGTGGGAGGGTTCCGGTGGCACCGACCCTGTTCAAGGATCCCAATGGAGTGGATATTGCACTCACGGAAATGTGCTTTTCCCGACTTGGCACAGGCCCTATGTGGCTCTGTACGAGGTTCGTACCGGGTGTTACTCACACCACGACAATATTTGATCGAATTATACAGCAAGTGATGCAGCAACATGCCCTTAATATTGCTCAACAGTACCAGGATCAACAGCGGTGGTCAAGCGCAGCACAAAACCTCAGAGCGCCTTACTGGGATTGGGCTACGAATAGCGTCCCGCCTCCCGAAGTCATCTCTCTGCAGACTGTCAACATCATCACACCTGACGGTAACACGACTGCTGTGCCGAACCCCCTGTACCAGTACACCTTCAACCCCATCGACGGCTCTTTCCCACCCCCCTACCAGTATTGGCAGACAACGATCAGACATCCTGACAACCCCAACAGCCCAGACGCAACCACTGATGCCCAGGCCCTAGCAAGGTATGACTCTACGTTTCCTGAACCAAGCCTCTCTCAATCATTTACCCAAAAAAGTGACCTATCGTCGATCCAAAATGACATCACCCAAAGTACCTATAATCTTTTGACGCGTGTTCAGACTTGGCCTGCTTTCAGTAACCACACTGCGGGCGATGGCGGTAGCTCTAGTAACTCGTTGGAAGCCATACATGATGAGATTCATGGTACCATTGGCGGTCAGATGGGTGACCCATCGGTTGCTGGTATGTTATTTTGCGTTCCTAGGTTATTAAGTAATGGCTGACGTGATTGTGCGTTATTGTGATTTGATTCCCCAAATAGGATTCGATCCTATTTTCTTCCTGCATCACTGCAATGTTGACCGTTTGCTCTCCCTTTGGGCCGCAGTCAATCCCGGAGTGTGGGTTTCGGAGGGTCCATCCGAAGGGGGAACCTTCACTATCAGTGGGAGGGCTTCTGTCGACGCCAATACTTGTATGTTAAAAAATTATCCTCGTGCATCGTATCGTGTATTCACGGAGATTCTAGCCCTCACGCCCTTCTGGGAGACGCAGGACACGTACTGGGTTTCATCGCAAACTACGGCGACTGGAAATCTTCAGTACTCGTACCCTGAATTCAACGGACTTGACCTGGGCAACCGGGATGCCGTCCAGAACGCAATCGGGAATTACATCAACCGGCAGTATGGCGGTGGAGTTACTGGAGTATCCTCTTTCTTCCAAGGTGGAGCTCCGTTAAGTCTATTTGCTCAACCCGCTGCGGGTGGTGCTCAAGCACCGGTGCGGGGTCAAAGTGGATCATCGATCACCGAGGCCGTGTCTTCTGTCAAATCTGCTGCTTCAAACGTCGTTCAGCAGTTCCACAGCCGAGGAGGTCACCCGCACACGGCTCAGAAACCGGAGCATGGGAAGGAGGGTCAGAACGTTCTCCGTGACTGGACCGTCCGCATTCATTTCAAGAAATATGAGCTTGGCGGAAGCTTTGCTGTGTTGATCTTCCTAGGCCAGGTCCCAAATGATCCCTCCCAGTGGCGTACTGCCCCGACGTTCGTCGGCTCGCACCACGCATTCGTGAACAGTGCGGCGAGTCAATGCGATAACTGCCGCGATCAGGCAGATCTCGTGGTTGAGGGTTTCGTGCACCTCAACTCGGCCATCGCTGGGCGGTCTGGTCTCTCTTCGTTTGACCCCAGCGTGGTTACTCCCTATCTGAAGGAGAACCTGCACTGGCGCGTCCAGGCAGTACGAATAGTTTCTTTTGTATCCTGTCGCCGATCTTGCCATAACTTACGCCTTTTCGACGAATCTCTAGGGTGATCGGACTGCAGTTGATTTATCGAGACTCCCGTCTTTGGAGGTCACCGTTGTATCAACTCCTTTGACTCACGCTCCCGGCGCTATCTTCCCGGTTCCCGGAGATGCACAGTTTCATCACCACATCACTCATGATCGCCAGGGAGGTGCCCGCCATGCGCAGGTCTGAGAATATTCGGAGAACAATATAATCGATGGAATGGAACGGAGCTATCGCCTTCTGTGCTCGAAATCTTGTACGATAATTGAGAAAATCAGTGTCTATGTAGTTTTTGTGGCCAAATGTAATGAACATTGTTTGACTATGGCGCAGTGGCCAAATTGACCTGAAGTTTTTGACTTGACGAATCTAAACCCTAACCCCTAAGGTGATGGTTCTTCGTGTGCCGTTATGGCAACTTGAAATCGCCTTGCTGTAAGTGGGTCCATTTTCACACCTTCTCTGCCCTCTTTAATGAGCAAGAAAGACAAGCAAAAGTTACTGCAAAGGCTTGTGCCAGTCGAAGGACGAGTACTGGATAGGCAATGGCCGTGAAAACCCCTATTTGACTCATTGCATCTCTCCAAGCTGCGCTGCTGCTATCGAGCCAGATTTTGGCTGCACATACTCGCAAGTCTGGACTCCACAGTCACGCGGCAGCCACATCTGAAGTCTGGGAACTTGGGAAGTGCTCTACGGCCACGTCTGAAGTCTGGACAGTGCTCTGCCATGACGTCTGAGGTCTGCGGAGGGTCTTGATGAGCTCATCGGACTATCAGAGGAGTCATATGTCCCTTCTGTAACAGGCAAGCATCTCCAGGTTCATCCTGGGAATCAGACCGTCTTTGATGCAGGGGTAAACTAAGCTAGTGTCGGAGCAGACTTCTAAGACTGCTGTACTGACTGTTATGCTAGTATTGATTTTTTTTCTGCCGCATCCTTGGTGGTGTACGCTCTACAAGGAACCCTTTTCATCATATATGTTCTCTCATTATTTTTCAGGACACCCCATTATTTTCAAGAATCTCTACGCAGCCGGGCGCAAAGAACTAATGTGCTTCCTGGTCTTATGACATCCCCATCGTATCCCTCGAAATTATGGGGCCCCTTGACAGGTGGGAAGACATCAACCCTAGCTACCATGAAAGGACTGAAAGTGGGCTAGATCGATTCCATACCATACAAGTAAGCGCCTTACAGAGATGACGCCTGTGAGAGCACTTTGAGGTATAAATAGCGTCTCTTTCTTGTCCAGAAAGTCTTCATCCCTACTCTTTACGCCACTCATGTCTAAGTCTCGCGTCGTCATCGCCGGTGGACAAGGTGGCGTCGCAAACCGCCTCGAGATCAATGACTTGATCAAGAACACGGATCAGTTCTCCTTATACATCCAAGCTCTCAGTATGTTTCAAGTTCACTGACCATCCTACTTGTTAGTTAACCCCCAAACAGCTGAGATGTCCAATACTCCTCAAAGCGATTCGGTTTCTCATTTTAGTATTGGCGGAATACACGGTCTCCCTTACGAGCAGTGGGAGGGTTCCGGTGATACCAACCCCGAACCAGGATCCCAATGGGGTGGATATTGCAATCACGGAGACGTGCTTTTCCCGACTTGGCACAGGCCCTATGTGGTTCTCTACGAGGTTCGTACCGGATTATGAAGTATCACTCACGCCACCACAATATCTGATCGAATTATACAGCAAGTTATACAGAAACACGCCCTTAATATTGCTAAACAGTACCAGGATCAACAGCGGTGGTTAAGTGCAGCACAGAACCTCAGAGCGCCTTACTGGGATTGGGCTACGAATAGCGTCCCGCCTCCCGAGGTCATCTCCCTGCAGACTGTCGACATCATTACGCCTGACGGTAACACGACCACTGTGCCAAACCCCCTGTACCAGTACACCTTCAACCCCATCCACAGCTCATTCCCAGAACCCTACAAGTATTGGAAGACAACGATCAGAAGTCCGGATGACCCCGACAGCCCCGACGCAACCACTAATGTCGAGAACTTAAAAAAGTATGACTTTTATGTTTCCTGATCCAGCCTCTCTCATTCATTTCACCCAATCAAAGTGAACTGTCGTCGGCCCAAAAACAGATCACCGAAAGTACCTACCATCTTTTGTCGCAAGTTCATACTTGGCCTGCTTTCAGTAACCACACGGAGGGCGATGGCGGTAGCTCTAGCAACTCGGTGGAAGCCATACATGATGGGATTCATGTTGACATTGGCGGTCAGATGGGTGACCCCGCAGTTGCTGGTACGTTATTTGCGCTCCTGGGTTATTAGGTAATGGTAGATGTGATTGTGATTCCCCTTCAGGATTTGATCCTATTTTCTACCTGCATCACGGCAACGTTGATCGTATCCTCTCCCTTTGGGCCGCAGTTAATCCCGGAGTATGGGTTTCGAAAGGTCGAGCCGTACGGGGAACCTTCACTATCTCTAGCGGGTCTCCTATTGACACCAATACGAGTATGTTAAATGATCCTCGTGTATCGTATCTTGTATTCACGAAGATTCTAGCCCTCACGCCGTTCTGGGACACGCAGGAGACACACTGGCTTTCATCACAAATTACGGCGACTGAAAAGCTTAACTACTCGTACCCTGAATTCAATGGTCTTGACCTGGGCAATCAGGATGCCGTCCAGGACGCAATCGGGAATCACATCAACCGGCAGTATGGCTTCGGAGTACTCTCCCTCCTCCGAGGTGGAGCTCCGATAACTCAACTCGCTGCGGGTGGTGCTCAAGCACCGGAGCATGGGAAGGAGGGTCCGAATGTTCTCTATGACTGGACCGTCCGCATTCATTTCAAGAAATATGAGCTTGGCGGAAGCTTTGCTGTGCTGATCTTTTTAGGCCAGGTCCCAGATGATCCCTCCCAGTGGCGTACTGCTCCGACGTTCGTCGGCTCACATCACGCATTTGTGAACAGTGTGGCGAGTCAATGCGATAACTGCCGCTCGCAGGCAGATCTCGTGGATGAGGGTTTTGTACACCTCGACTGGGCCATCGCTGAGCGGTCGGGTCTTTCTTCGTTTGACCCCAGCGTGGTCATTCCATATCTGAAGGATAACCTGCACTGGCGCGTCCAGGCGGTACGAGTACTTTGTGTCTTGTCGCTGATCCTGCCATAACTTACGCTCTCTCGACGATGCTCTAGGTTAATCGCGCTGCAGTTGATACGTCGAGACTCTCGTCTTTGGAGGTCACCGTCGTATCGACTCCTTTGACTTCCCCTCCCGGAACTACCTTCCCGATTCCCGGAGATGTACAGCATCATCACCACATCACTCATGGTCGCCCGGGAGGTGCCCGCCAGGCGCAGGCCTGAGAATATTAGGATTAGGAGAACGACATAATCAATGGAATGGAACGGAGCATTGCCTTCTGTGCTTGAAATTTTTGTACGATAATTGAGAAAATCAGTGCCTAGGTAGTTTTTGTGTCAAAGTGTTGTAATGACTATGGTGCAGCTCACTTCATTACAGCGACAACCGAAAATGTACGGAATTCTAAAAAAATAAAAGTTATGTGTCACTGTTTGGCTCGTATTTGTCACCATCTGGCTGCCCCGCAAATAAGAATGCACCTAGTAGTTGAAAATGATTTGTTTTGATCCAAATCACAGCATTTCTGCTCCGGAGTTCCACGGGATATATTCTAATATGTCTCTAGTATGTACATGAAAATTAGCTAAGGTGTGGTGTCTTAGGAATACATTGCGCGATGCTTACCGAGAACAGGAGTCACCAATTTCTGTTGAAAGTGGACTCTGTAGGTCTGAAACTGCATCAAATCTCTCCGAAAAAAATTTGTAGAGTTTATAATACATATAATAATGTGCTCTCATGCTGTATTTGTTACTTTGAGGCATACAGTAGTGCTCATGCAATGGACAAAGGAATGTGTTGGCTGTCTTCGTCACGAAATGTCACAAATATTTTAAAACTCCCACGGCAATAAGCGTTGCCAATGCAAACGAGACACTTCAATGAGGGATTCCGACTGTGCGTAGCACAGGTAGTCGCTAGTTTTCATGTACATACTAGAGACCTATTAAAATATATCCCGTAAAACTCCGGAGCAGAAATGCTGTGATTTGGATCAAAAAAATTCATTTTCAACTACCAGGTGCATTCTTAACTCTGCCGTGCAGCCAAATGGTGACAAATACGAGCCAAACAGTGACACATAACTTTTATTTTTTTAGAATTCCGTACATTTTCGGTTGTCGCTGTAACTTGGTGGTTAACTTTGAAATTGACCTGACAAATCTTAACCCTAACCCCAAGATGATGTGTGGCGGAGGCGGGGTGGTTCATTTTCACACATTCTCAGTACATCCCTTCTCTGCCTTCTTTAATGGGCAAGAAAGACAAGCAAAAAGCCGTTGCAAAGGCTTGTGCCATACGAAGGACGAATAATGGACAGGCAATGGCTGTGAAATCCCCCATTTGGCCCATTGATTTATCTCAAGTCACGGTTGCTATCGAGCCTGACTCAGCTGTATGGAAGCTGGACAGCGCTCTAGCTCTACATTACATGGAAGCCACATATGAAGCTATGAAGCCTGGACAGTGCCCCACAGCCACGCTTGAAGTCTGGACAGTTCTCTGCCACGTCTGAAGTCTGGATAATGTTCCACAGCCATGTCGAAGTCTGCGGAGGATCTTGATGAGACCAGACTATCAGAGGAGTCATATGTCCCCTCTGTAACAGGCGACTATCTCCAGTTTCGTTCTGGGAGTCAGACCGTCTTTGATGCAGGGATAAACTAGGGTCGGAGCGGATTTCTAAGACTACTGTGCTGACTGTTATGCTAGTATTGGTTTTTTCTGCGACATCTTTGGTGGTGTACGCTCTGCAATGAACCCTTCTCATCGTACATGTTCTCCAATCATTTTTTCAGGACATTCCATTATTATCAAGAATCGCTGTGCAGCCGGGCGCAAACTGAAGAACTAATGGAAGCACTTTCTGGTCTCATGACATCCCCATCGTACCGCTCAAAATTACGGGCGGCCTTGACAGGTGGGATAACATCAACGCTGGCTACCATGAAAGGACTGAAAGTTGGCTAGATCGATTCCATACAAGTAAGCGCCTTACAGAGATGGTGCCTGTGGGAGCACTTTGAGGTATAAATAGCGTCTCTTTCTTGTCCAGAAAGTCTTCATCCCTACTCTTTACACCACTCATGTCTGAGCCTCGCGTCGTTATCACTGGAGCACAAGGTGCTGTCTCAAACCGCCTCGAGATCAATGACTTGATCAAGAACACGGATCAGTTCTCCTTATACATCCAAGCTCTCAGTAAGTTTTAAGTTCACTATCCATCCTACTCGTTGGTTAACCCCCAAAATAGCTGCAATGTTTAATACCCCTCAAAGCAATTCACTTTCTCAATTTGGTATCGGCGGAATACACGGTCTCCCTTACGAGCAGTGGGAGGGTTCCGGTGATACCAACCCCGTTCCAGGATCCAAATGGGGTGGATATTGCACTCACGGAAACGTGCTTTTCCCGACTTGGCACAGGTCCTATGTGGCTCTCTATGAGGTTCGTACCGGATTATGAGGTATTACTCACGTCACCACGGTTTTTGATTGAATTATACAGCAAGTATTGCAGCAACACGCCATTGGTATTGCTAAAAAGTTTCAGGATCAACAGCGGTGGTTAAGTGCAGCACAGAACCTCAGAGCGCCTTACTGGGATTGGGCTACGAATAGCGTCCCGCCTCCCGAGGTCATCTCCTTGCAGACTGTCAACATCATCACGCCTGACGGTAACACGACCGCTGTACCGAACCCCCTGTACCAGTACACCTTCAACCCCACCCACAGCTCTTTCCCAGCTCCCTACAAGCATTGGAAGACAACGATCAGATATCCGGATGATCCCGACAGCCCAGACGCAACCACTAATATCCAAGCCCTGAAACGGTATGACTTCACATCTCCTAATCCAAGCCTCTCTCAATCATTTACCCAATCAAAGTGAACTGCTGTCGGCCCAAAGTCACATCACCCAAAGTACCTACCGTCTTTTGACGCTTGTGCGTACTTGGCCTGCTTTCAGTAACCACACGGAGGGCGATGGTGGTAGCGCTAGCAATTCGTTGGAAGCCATACATGATGGGATCCATCTTAATATCGGCGGTCATATGGGTGACCCCAAAGTTGCTGGTACGTTATTTTGCGTTCCAGGGTTATTAGGTAATGGCTGATGTGATTTACTTTCAGGATTCGATCCTATTTTCTTCCTGCACCACTGCAACGTTGACCGTATCCTTTCCCTTTGGGCCGCAGTTAATCCTGGAGTATGGGTTTCGGAGGGTTCATCCGAAGAGGGAACCTTCACTATCCCTGGGGGGTCTTCTATCGACACTAATACTGGTTTGTTAAATGATTCTCGTGCATCGTATCTTGTATTCACGGAGACTCTAGTCCTCACGCCCTTCTGGGATACACAGGAGACGTACTGGCTTTCATCACAAGCTACGGCTACTGAAAAGCTTAAGTACTCGTACCCTGAATTCAATGGTCTTGACCTGGGCGATCCGAATGCCGTCAAGGATGCAATCGGGAATCACATCAACCGGCAGTATGGCTTCAGAGTGCTCTCCCTCTTCCGAGGTGGAGCTCCGATGAGTCTATTTGCTCAACCCGCTGCGGGTGGTGCTCAAGCACCGGTGCAAGATCACAGTGGATCACCGATCACCGAGGCCGAGTCCGCTATCAAGTCTGCTTCAAACGTCGTTCATCAGTTCCACAGCCAAGGAGGTAACCCGCACACGGCTCAGAAACCGGATCATGGGAAGGAGGGTCAGAACGTTCTCTATGACTGGACCGTCCGCATTCATTTCAAGCAATATGAGCTTGGCGGAAGCTTTGCCGTGCTGATCTTCCTAGGCCGTGTCCCCGATGGTCCCTCCCAGTGGCGTACTGCCCCGACGTTCGTCGGTTCACATCACGCATTCGTGAACAGTGTGGCGAATCGACAGGACAACAGCCGCGATCATGCGGATACAGTGGTTGAGGGTTTCGTACACCTCAACTCGGCCATCGCTGAGCGGTCGGATCTTTCTTCGTTTGGACCCGACGTGGTTATTCCCTATCTGAAGGAGAACCTGCACTGGCGCGTCCAGGCGGTACGAGTACTTTGTGTCCTGTCGCTGATCTTGCCATCGCTTACGCCTTTCCGACGATACTCTAGGCTAATCGGACTGCAGTTGATATATCGAGACTCCCGTCTTTGGAGGTCACCGTCGTATCAACTCCTTTGACGCACCCTCCGGGCTCTATCTTCCCGATTCCCGGAGACCCACAGTATCATAACGAGATCACTTATGGTCGCCCGGGAGGTGCCCGCCAGGCGCAGGCCTGAGAATATTCGGAGACGGAGAACAATATAAATGATGGAATGGAATAGAGCCATGGCCTTCTGTGCCTGAAATCTTGTGCGATAGTTGAGAAAATCAGCGTCTCGGTAGTCTTTGTGCCAAACTACAGTATGCTCAATTTCTGCTAGGCTGTTTCTCTTTTTCGATCAAGCCACGTGCCACCGCCAACCACGATCGTTGAGAGTGCAATACTGATTACATAAGATGTGTCTCTATCTTAGTCGTACGCCATCATTCAAGTTATCGCTCACTATAGCCTCAGCTTGGTCCCCCGTACCTTCCGCGCCATTCTCCTGAAACGGAAGACTGGAATGCTGTACAGCGGCGCTCTGCAGGTGCCGCGGCGGAGACGAGGATACATCCGGAAAGCCTCGAGCCAGTTTGGCGGTGACTGAACAACCTCCTCTTGCGCCGTGGACTCCCAATAACGACGTGTTTGTTTCCCATGGCATTCCCTCCCCCCCCGGGCCTCTGCAGTCCCTGTTCTTCGCCTGTGGCTGCTCTCGCTTGGCTACGATAGATAAAGCTCAGTCAACCCCGTCATGATCCCCAACTCTGCACAACGTCGTGATGCTACTCTCCATCCTCCGAGCGAAACAAACCGCACCACCGCCTTGGCATCTCTGCTCTCACACTCGACACTACCACCCAGCTCATCGACCACCCCTACCCCCGCGCCGAAGGTATTCTCTACACGGGTGCCCGTGATGGTCTCGCCATAGCAAAGATGCCGTGCTTCATACTCAAGTTATCCTCGGCTGGTCCCTCGCACACATCCTTAGATATCATTCTTAGTTACTTGCTCCGATTCAGTTGTACCGATGCTACTGATACCTTTGATAATATAAACTTTGACTGCCCACTTCGGGAATCAATATTAGTATTTGATTAAACTGAAGGTATCCAGATATCGAAATCATCCCTTGCAGAAGACTGTGTGTCCATCTTTGCTAGCCTGAGACTCATCAAGGACAATCATTGTGTCAGCTGAGCTTTACAAGGGTGTGCAATAGCTGTGGAGGTATACAAATTCTGCCTCGGGTATTGTTGTCGGAAGTCCACAGCGCAAGAGGAAGTTCTGCGGGATAATGATTGATGTTCAGTCACTGTCAAACTGGCCTGAGGCTTTCAGGACTTACTGCTGGATGTATTCTCGCGTCTCTCATTGGGAAATGCTTCGCCATCTGTCTCATCGACATCGCAAAACTGAAATCCCCTCAGAATGGAATTCTGAAAGAATTGTCCGCTGCAGATGAAGATGTTGGGTATATCAGGTCGGAATCCGTTGGATATGGCTTAGAGACGATTTTTGAAGGACTTCTGGAGGTGTACGATAGCTGGATTTTCGAATTATTTTGAGATTTTTTTTTTCAATAAAAACTCGATCGGAGTGCACCGGAAGAAGTAGTGTAATCGATGTGTAAGCGAAAGCGGCATGAACGCGATCGCGTAAAGAATTAAATTAACCAGCAGTACGATGGCTTCGGCGTATTCTCCCTCTTCCACTCCGAGAAGTCTATTTGTTCAACCCGCTGCGGGTGGTGCTCAAGCACCTGCGCAGGGTCACAGTGAATCACCGACCAGGCCGTGTGTTGGGAATAGCCCAAACCGGCAGGTATCTCCCACACCTAAATATTTGTATCCGCTAGGAGTAGCATGTAATCACCGCTGCGTGCATAAGGGGGACCCGGGGGTCCAGAGACTTTCTCTCCCCCACTCCGCTTCCTCTCACTCATAAGAATATTCCTTCGCCTCACCGACCATTCCTAAGACCGTGTCTGTCAAGTCTGCCGCGTCAAACGTCGTTCATCAGTTCCACAGCCAAGGAGGTAACCCGCATACGACTCAGAAGATGGAACATGGGAAAGAGGGTCTGAACGTTCAATATGACTGGACCGTCCGCATTCACTTCAAGAAACATGAACTTGGCGGAAGCTTTGCTGTGCTGATCTTCCTAGGCAGGGTCCCAGATGATCCCTCCCAGTGGCGTACTGCCCCGACGTTCGTCGGCTCACATCACGCCTTCGTGAATAGTGTGGCGAGTCGACAGGACAATGGCCACAATCAGGCAGATACAGTGGTTGAGGGTTTCGTACACCTCAACTCGGCCATCGCTGAGCGGTCGGGTCTTTCTTCGTTTGACCCCAGTGTGGTTATACCCTATCTGAAGGAGAACCTGCAATGGCGCGTCCAGGCGGTACGAGTACTTTGTGTCTTGTCACTGATCTTGCCATCGCTTACGCCTTTTCGACGATACTCTAGGCTGATCGGACTGCAGTTGATATATCGAGACTCCCGTCTTTGGAGGTCACCGTCGTATCAACTCCTTTGACGCACCCTCCCGGCTCTATCTTCCCGATTCCTGGAGACCCACAGTATCATAACGAGATCACTTATGGTCGCCCAGGAGGTGCCCGCCGGGCGCAGGCCTGAGAATATTCGGAGACGGAGAACAATATAAATGATGGAATGGAATGGAGCTATCGCCTTCTGTGCCTGAAGTCTTTGTACGATAGTTGAGAAAATCAGTGTCTCGGTAGTCTTTGTGCCAAACTACAATATGCTCGATTTCCGCTAGGCTGTTTCACTTTTTCCTTCCATCAAGCCGCCAACCACGATTGATGAGATACTGATTACATAAGATGTGTCACTCTCTATCTTAGTTCGTACGCCATTATTCAAGTTATCGCTCACTATAGCCTCAGCTTGGTCCCCCGTACCTTCCGCGCCATTCTCTTGAAACGGAAGACTGGAATGCTGTACAGCAGCGCTCTGCGGGTGCCGCGCCCATCCCTACGCATAGGCGTTGTTCAGTTCGCTCCCAAGGTCCGAGTCTTGGCTTCAATGGCAGCTGGATGCCATGCCAACCAAGTGGTTGATCTGATTTGTACGGGGGGCAGATAGGCCATGTTCAGCAGAATATAGAAAAGGCGAGAAAGTTTTGTGAAAGGTGCCCGTTTGACAATCACCCATACAGTACGCGTCGCGATCAAGTACTGATTGATTGTTCCCCTCCGTCTATTTTGAACATAGCCTAGTACCTGGCTCTATCGACCTATTGTGTCTACCTGAAATGATCTTCACTGGTAAAGGATCGTCCTTCCATTTTCCGTTTCCCCATCGTCCCCCTCCCAGCTTTTGAGTGCTAGAAAAAAGAGTGTTTGTTTGTTTGATTGATTGATTGTCGTTTTTCTTTTTTTGTAGGTTACGCTTTCGAGAATGCATCTGCGATCCTTCCATTCCTGGAACATCCACAGACGGGCGTCACGTCACAGTTTTGTGAGTCTATCGCGCTGAGGTTGAGGTGCCACGTCGCAGCTGGTTATCCTGAGCGCTTGGAGCCACATGAAGTGGGAACGCGCACGTTGGAAGACGGGAGTGTCGTGGATGTCGTCGGCGCCAACAGCGCTGTCGTGTATGGACCGGATGGCACGCGCGTTGGCCATTATCGCAAATCCCATCTCTTTCCCACGGACAAGCCATGGGCAAAACCAGGTAAGAGGTTTAGTGCAAGAGGGGGGGGGGGCACGCTTCCTGATTTCTCTAAAAATCCGTCGAATCAACGGAAGGTCCTGGGTTTGCAACGTTTCATCTCCCGCCACCGTTGAACACGGTCACTCTCGGTATTTGCATGGATCTCAATCCCCAATCTCCATCATGGACCCTCGACGAAGGACCGTACGAACTCGCTGACCACTGTCTGAAGACGGGAAGCGACCTACTCATATTGTTGAATGCCTGGCTCGATTCCGAAGAAGAGGAGGATATGGAAGAGGATATATCGACGATGAATTACTGGGCCACCCTGTTGAGGCCACTTTGGTATAGAATGGGCAATAATATTGAGTCGAATGGGGAGGATACTGAGCCCAAAAATATACCAGAGGATTCAGAAACGATCGTGGTGATCTGTAACCGCAGCGGGACCGAAAACGGTGAGCATTCCCTTATCTATACGCCCAAGGTTTCGAGAATGGGCTGCTGAGCGTGGTTGACTGCCTTCAGGATCAACCTTCGCAGGGAGTTCGTCACTGTTTCGTCTTCGGCAGAACGCCGGGCATCCTTTGCTTCTGGAGAATATGAGTCGGCGACAGGAGGGTGTATGTGTGTGGACAACTTGAGGCTGTACTGTATTGGGATGATCGCCCCCCCCGCTGTAGAAGGCACCGTAAGGCACTGTAACTACGAGATAGGCAAACGCGTATGATCAAATAAGGTCTAGTGCTGTTCTCAAAGGAGCCACGACGATGTGCCTCGAGATCGAGCCAAGAGGTTGGCGCCGTTTGTTCCGTTACCAAAAACTTTTGTTTACGGACCTTTCCAAGGCACAGGTCATACACAACAAAAAACGAGGGTCCATCGACGTACATCATGGATATTGTTTAACTGTATAGTGCAGAAGACTCAAAGCAAAGTATCCCTCCACGTCACCTCCAGGTGTCATTTAGGGTGAGATTCCCACTCCCAGCAGTAGTCAACACGCGATTTGGATCCGACTCCCACGTCACCCTACCAAGGAACCTGCGGATGTACTTGTATTGGATCTGTGAGTCCCCAGGGAGCGTCACGTTGACTGTTCATTCGCGTCAGGTTAACAAAGGCCCATATAAACATGTAAACGGTGAGGCATACCACTCCAAATCGGATAGTTCGCAGGGGACAGTCTTATCGCAATGTCTGGCGACCAATCTTTGAGCGCGTCAACGGATCCAGCGAGGTAGATATTCTCTGAATGGCGGTGCATCATTACTTGTCGTTATACAGCGTGGCACGCCAGTGCATACACGTACCTCCGAAAAATGTGGTCGCATTCACGTTGAAAGTAGCGTTAACTTGAGGCCCAGGGTTCGAGACGCACACCGAGGGTACAACGAGACCCTTTGCACCCCAACCTACCGGCTTGACGCCTGCATACGAATCATTGACCGTCAGGACGGACGCGTAGCTCCACGTAAGGTCGACCGCGCTCAGGGGATGACCCGTGCTTTTGTCAAATTGTTCTGCCAGCCCACCATCTGAAGGGGTATATTTCGCAGCGATCTGGACGAAGCCATCAGCGAAAGCCTTGACTGCGCTCGTGAGGTTCGAGTATTGAGAGCTACTCGAGGAGTAGGTGCCGGGTTCAATGCTGGGTAGAAATTGAGAGAAAAAGGCAAGCGAGGTGTCTGTCACGCTGAGAGAACCGACGGACTCCCACGTGAGAAGCGCGTCATATAGTTGCTCCGCGACGGCAAAGGTCGACAGGTACCAGGGCTACAATGGAGCGTCAGCTGACTAATCATGTGGAGCGAATAGTGGGAAAAATACGTTTCCGTTATAGTATACGTCTTCCGGATAACGTCCAACAGCAACGGCGGACGTGGCACTAATGCCCCCGTTGATAGGATAAACCGAGCGAAACGAGTCGACGTAAACTTTGAGATTGGACAACGCCTTGTCTGAGCATGGTTGGAAAGTATTCACATCACATCCTGCTTCGATGTCCCATGTGTGGATAGACGCAAGGATAGTGTTTGAGTCCTTCCCGGACCTGCCTCCTCCCGTGTTGGCCGTTATGTAACCTCCGGATGGATTCCAATAGGACTAAATATACAGTGAGTTCATCCCCATCAAGACATAAAAGATATCTCGAGTACCTGGAGGAAACACAGGAGATTGTCAGCCTGCTCCTTGTATAGTTTAACGGAGGTGATATCGCCGATTTGTGCAGCTAGCGCGGCGCCCTCGCGAAGAGCCCTGTGCTGTACAGCCGTTGTGAAGAAGGAAGATGAAGGTATTTCCTCCCAGAGATCAAAACTACGGGATTCACTGTAATCGTACAAGGGGTGTCATTTAGGGAATACTTACGTGGTGTGATTCCACCATGTCGCCACATAGTCAAGATCAAGTTGAATAATTGGCCACAACGTGTTCGTGACGTAAGAGCTGTTGTGACCAGCCAACAGCCAGTTTGCATAAGTGATCATCGCCGTTGAACGTAGAGCAGGTCCATCTAGCAGAACGTGGCGCTCAGCCGGAAGTTCATCGTATCTAACGACATGGACAAACCTCGCTGAGGGCGACCCCACGCATCTTCATACGCACCACCATTAATATTAAACTTTGGTTCTCCGAGGCCGCCGGTTTTGACTGTCCCACTGGGGTTAGACACCTGCTGCAACGCAGCTTCTGCGGCGATAAAGTTGTCAATCTGGCCGCGCAACGAATTATCATCTCCGCGGGAGAATTGATCGGCGATAACCTTAAATACAAGTGACGAGTCGCGGACCCAGGTGTACAAGTAGTTGGGATTGACGGTATTTGGACTGGCAATCACAATGCCAGACTGAAAGTGGATGAGTGGATGAAGTACGCTAGTGTTGTATGACGCACCTTTGCACCAGATGATTTTTTCCCGTCTGGACCGATGTTCGCAAGAAGACCAGCCTTGGCAATGGGTGACTCTTTACTGAAGTACGAGTCCGCAGTGGCGGGTTCAGAAATAGCGATTCCTACGAGCCCGAAAACGCTGGCAAGACAGAGAAGGCGCATTTTAAGGGATGGTTTTGAACGAGCATAAGTGCAACGTGGATATGAGTCTATAGTAGGGAAATCGGATGTGAGCCCGGAGGCATATGCGAGCATGCGAGGAAGCGATGCGGCATCGTGATACAACTCGGGGAGTGTCGCGAACTGACGGAGGCCCCACATGGTGGATTAGCACAGAGTGACGAGGCACGGAATTGAACTCACCAGGGCCTTTTAAATACCCCGCCAAGCGGACACCCGAAACGAACCATGGGAAACCCTACAGAAGGCGATCGACGGTGAACGCGCCGCGGCCAATGGCGGCCCGGTCGAGCCGGTCGAGACTGCGCCTGGCTTCTGACTCAAACCGAGACTGGCACAAACACAGATGGAGTGACCCTGTCCATTCGCCATTCACCATTTCCCTTCCTCCCTCTGATCTACACCATGTCACGTTTTCATATATTGCATCTGTTCATTATAACATTCGCTCTTCAGACCCGCGCTAATCCCCTTACCTTTCTGTGGTCCCGCAAAGCTACCGTGGTGCAGAGCTTCCAGGATCAGTCATGGCTCTGGGGTTGGGCATGGGGACCCGACAGCACCGTTTCCATCGTAGATCGCTCCCCGCCGGTGACGTTCCCCTCAAGGCCTGCAGGATTTGGCGCGGAGTTATCAGATCCGCTGTTGGGCTATGTCATCCCCCTCAACTCATTCACGGTTCCTTGTTCAAACGAAGCGGCCACTTCCCACAATGATTCGGTTAACCTCGGATGTCCTTCACTGTGTGTCATTGATCCAAAAATCCCTGAACGCTTGGAACCCTGGATTGCTCTCGTGCAGCGTGGTGCCTGCCAGTTTGTCTCCAAGGCACGAGAGGCACAGAGATTGGGTGCCAAGGCAGTTGTCGTCGGTGGTGAAGACCCCGATATTTCCGGTAAACCAGATACCCTTGTGAACATGTTCAGCCCAGGTTAGTCCTCTAGAGTCGTTATTCCCTCTTCGGCATCTTACATGCTCCGCAAAGAGGATGCCTCGGATGTAACAATCGCTGCGACCTACATTAAATACTCCAGTTATTTTGAACTGTATTCCCTCATTGCTGCATCAAACACGTCTCAGGCTGGACTCAAGACTGTATCTCTTCTCATCAGCTCCGAATTTTCTGCCTGGCAGTGGTATTCGTACGTCATCGGACCTCGTGCCTGCCTCACCCTATCCTCATTGCAGTCCCGTGTCTTCACAGTCCCATACTCACTTTCCTCACCATTTTGTTTATCCCTTCATCTCTAACCTTCCTCACCCTCGTGATCCATCGTATCCGAGCCGCTCATGCTGCTCAGCGCGAGCGTGCCCCCGAAGACGTGGTCAAGAGCCTGCCCTGGCGCGTTTGGACCGGATCCGGTTGGGAGAAGCACGACGGTGTCCCCCCTGATAAACCAGACCAGAAAATTATTCCAATCACCTCGACGAACGACGTTGATGTTGAACTTGGGCAGACCCTTGCAACAAATCCTACCACATCAGCGCAAGCCGATGATGACGAAGACCCGATCTGGTTCAACACACAGGTCGAGTGCGCGATTTGTTTGGACGAGTTTGTCAAGGGCGACAGAGTAAGGGTCCTACCTTGCAAGCACATCTTTCACCTAGACGAGGTAGACGAGTGGCTGATCCAGCTGAAAAAACTGGTGAGTCAAATGACTAGGTGGTACCTTTTATTTTTATTTTTATGACACTATTCGCGGGTTTCAGTGCCCTATCTGCAAGGCAGACGTTACCTGCCCTCCGCAATTGGCCCACCCGGGTCCTACCAACAGTTCTCCACAAGGACTCGTTCCATTCTCGGACTCTTTTCCCCCGTCACGGCCCTCAAGCCCTTCGGAGCGAACTCCGCTACTTCAGGCTCCCACTAGGGGGCCAAATTAATCACGACTCATGATATCCGTGCTTCCGAAACCCTTGTACCAGTGGTCTTAGTATACTTATTTCGGATCCTATGTATGTGAATCCATCGCATTTTGTCTTCCTGATCTAGATCTCGCGATCTATGTACTACATCCTCACGGGTGTGGCATTCGCCATTGTCTTCTTCGTTTATTATGGCGAGGTCACCCTACGAGCTATTCAGGGGCTCTACAATACGAACATTGCCCGCTCGCAATTGGCACATGCTTTCTGTGCTATATCAGTGTGCCTCTCAAAATTGGCCACGGCCAACATTGAGCGCTTATATGTTTGTGTTCTAAGAACTTTTACGGTTCCACCCTGTTCCCTTTTAACGCAAGTATTTGGGACAGTAGCGCAAGGGGAACCGATATGAAGGGCGCGCGTCCTTGTTTATTGTTTCGACCGGAGCCATGTTTCCTAAATGGGATGACAGTTACCCGTGCGCCTTGAAGGGACTCAGATCCGATGCTCAATAGTCGCCGGTACTGTTTCCCCCTAGCCAAGTCTACTCGGAGTGTCACATTACAGTTTACGCTTTCCCCATTTACTGACTCGGGCCTATTTACAGGTTCATCAGCTACGGCACGTCATTATTCCATTGTGCGAGAACAATTAGCGTGGTCCGGCGCGTGCTGAGGTAAACGCTTCTTCCTTATTGTTCTGCGGTGCTCCTGTTCCGGCATGACCCCGTAGATGTTCTCTCGCATGGCTATTCACGCAGGGGCATCGACCCACATGTATGGAAAACCCACGCGGGTTTTTCGCAAGCACCATAAGTACGCAAGAACCCGTCCAAATCCATCGCTACATTGCCCAGCTGAGTCCCGCTCATTTGAGTCCCTTGACTCAGTGTTCGGGATCATATGAGACGCAGGCAAGCCTTTCTTTATAGTCCATCCATACGCTTTTGTGGCCGATAGATTCCAATCTGAGGCCCCGTTTACCCGTGACACAGTCCCTTCAAAAGAAAAAGCTTTTATTATTATTGTTTTTCCCCAAAGCTTACTCCTCGCAGCGGCGTCTACCAATCTTGATACCCGCCTTGTCCGGAACGAATATCTGATTTCATCTCCCAAGTCTAATTCTTCTCGCGGGAACATATAAACGCACACCGTCCATCAAATTTTTATTCCCTCAATCCTCTGACATTTGATTCATGATGAAGTCAACGTCCCAACACGAAAAGCGCCACAGTAGGTCTTTGGATTCTAATAGCAGGGTGCAGTTACTAAATACACTACCCCAGCTAAGCCATGCAGATTCTTCCAGAAGGATATGTGTCCTCTTTCTGCTGACCGCTGCGATTTTGCGCACGTGAAGATCCATATCCTTCCGGTCAAGTACCCTTCCGACCATTTGAAGCCTCTCCAGGATGGTCAGTGCGATTATCGCGAGAGTCGTCAGTTGGCTGCGCCCGCGAAGCATAATGAGATTGGTAATCAATTATAAGGCTCCGAAACCCCCAGCCGTTCCTAACGCCGATATGTATAGGCATGCCGAAAGCTGCTACTCTTCACATAGTCCCTGGGACTGAATCACACCCCGTGGGGGAAGTGGCTACCCTTACTTCCCCTCAAACAACGGGAGAGCCAACAAATTCCCCAGCTGCTGTATCTAAGGTTACCCATGGCTCTAGGCTTTCTCCGCACGAGCCCGTCTTGCTTCCCCCTGTATCAGGTCAGCCGTCAGGCCCAAATGTTGCTTGCACCACCTCAGCTATCTCGGATGACCTTGCACGGCTTATATTCCGAAGCGACGATTCCTCCCCTACTTCCGATGTACCTAGTCTCTCTGATGGAGATTCCGATCCACCGTCTGCCCCATGCGAAGTCCCCGAGTTTCCGGAGCGCTGGCCCGGTTCGGCTTCGGTCCCGAGTCCGGTGGTTTACTGTAATCCAACCCCTGGCTTTTTCTCTCCTGGTGCTCCTTTCGTGCACCCAGCATATGTCCCATGGACTCTACCGAAACTCCCCGCACGCTCAGAGTCTCGACGCCATGGCATGTCTGCGAGAAAGCTGAAAGCTCTCAAGAGTATGATGACTTTATTATTGCTTGTTATTCTCGACTCACGTCTGGCGTATGTAACAGCCAAGCAGTGCAAATTTTACAAAAAAGACGGTCACTGTCCCCAGGGTAGTCTTTGCACATTGTAAGCCTACATCATGGTGTCGTGGTCCATTTGTTCATCTCTTAATTCACAGCATCCATGACCTCTCAGTCGTTCAATCAACCCAATCGGAAGGGGAGTCTCCCTCGGATGGCTCAGCTGGTTCTCCTCTGTCTCCCTCTGAACCACGCTCCAAGTTTGACGAGGAGCACGAGCGAAACATATACCCTATTACGTGGCGAGTCATTGGGGGTGGTGTTATGATGGGTGGACAGAGTACGTATACCACACGTGTATTAACTCTAATGTCCACTGACTGGCCTGAAGGGGGAATCTGCACGCGCTACAAGGACGGTGTTTGCCCGGACAGTGGCGACTGTCCTTATGCTCACCCCTGGGAAGGTACGTTGGGTCACATTCAAGCGCCCTCGATTCGCACTAACCCCAGTTGAAAGTGACAGAGAACATAAAAACGCCAATAGAGGCAACTTCCTCCCCTACCTCGACGCCTCGTGCGTCGTACTTTCCACAAGCACAGACGCATCGAGCGGCAGGAAATGAGTACGGTTCAACAACCGGTCCCAGAACTTATACCTGACTTGTACCCAATAGCGGTGCGTGGACGTGGGTCACCATCCACTTTGGGCGCTGGGGAAAACATGCCACCGCGCCCCTTCTCCACCCCACCGAGGATAAGCAGCCGCGCCGAGACAGATATAACGTGTGTTGCATAGTGTTCTTTAGGCCGAGTTATTGCGGTACTCATCCTGTGTTCGTCACCAGGCGCGGTACATGAAATTATGCATCTGACATCATCTTGAACCCGGTCACTTTAATCTTCTTCGTCTTCTTCTGCAGTATTCCCTTAGGACCTTTGGGGAACAACTGCTCAAAAAATATTTTATCTATGGTAACTTTCTTCTGTCCTTTCTGTATTCCAACCTACGGCGTGATTACGATATGTTTGAAGTTCTGGCTAAAGCTGTCGATTTCGTGCTTCTTTGGGGTGTCAAAGTCTGTACGAGTGGGAGACATAGGGTGGATGCCAGTGGCTTTCTTTGCGTTCTCGGTTACTAAGATAGTGTTCCTGATGCTGTGGTTCATGTATTTGTCAATACAGTAAGATGTGGCAAGGAGGCGGCGACCCGGTCGCAGTTGAGTTTGTTTGCTATCAAGCCACCATCGCTTAAATAGCTTCTTACTTCTCTTCGTCCGTGGCCAGTTATTCAGGTACAGTACGGATAGACTAATCGACGATTGTGCCTGGTGTACCCAGCGGCGATTGTGGTGGTTTCTTTACATTTGATCTGGGTTTCTCATCAACTTGGCAACCGTGACAGTTTTGGACATACAGTAACACCAGTGGTGCTGCCGCCCGTTGCAAGTGTTTATCGTGAGTTGTGCAACCGAGTCAGCCGAGTCGGTTTCAATCCCATGACATTCCGAATCATTCACCAAATCTACACACCTTTCCCAAGCCCTTTTCTACATTCATGTGTTTTATGACAAGTGACAACATATGCATGTTGATTGACATCGAGCTCGCGCGGCTCAACTCTCCTTATCGTTTTAGTTTAACACCATTTTTAATGTCATGCTAATTATTTTTCAATTCACCTTACTGACGTGGTACATACATTTGGGTACTATAAAGTACAAGTATTCTCATCCGGGCACCCTTGCGCGTTCCCCCCACACTGACATCCCACCTGAAGGCCTGAATCCCACTCTTTTCCCGCACGCGCCGCGGTTTTTCCAACATGAGTCACATGACTATAAAGGAAGTCTGACCTGTTTTTCCCCAATGTCGTTCATTATCTCCCTACGAAGGCGCAGCGAACAGTGCCGTCCATTAAATGCTCGATCGTGATGACGGGCGAACACTGTACGATTGTAATCCCGTCATCACAGCACGCACTGGAATCTTTAGCGTACAGTCACGTGATCGCGCTAGCAGTCAGCTCTCTTCGGACTCGGAGGCTATAAAACGCTCTTAATGACCATAATCGTGATCCGACGCACCATAGCCGCTGCTCCAGCCTTGCTTGCCGATGTATCACATCCCATCCTCATACTCGCCCGGTCGCACCTGGTATTGGTATCCCTACTACTTGTCATGTTCCCTGGCCGCGCTTCAAGCGGCGCTTGATGGTCTCCAGTCGGTCGTGAATATTATGTACTCCGCTCGTCCGCGTACCCTCAAGTTGATAGCTACGTCGTATGACTGGGCTCACTGGGCTCACTGCTTGCCCATGCATATGCCCCTTCGCGTTACACGGATAATCTAATCCCTCGCTGTCAGTCAGACCCCTTGCCGATTTATCTTGGCTGCATATCGTATTGGGCGAGGATAGCAAAAGCGACGATTACTGACGTCCCTGTTTTCTACTAATTCCAAAAGAGGATTGGACAGCGGTGGCAGTGCTCGATCGGTGACATTCGAGGAAAGAATGAACGAAGAATCCTAATGGTAATGGGATAACTTAAAAACCTGACTCGGACATGCGATGCTCTCCAATCAAGTCGACCCTGCCATGTCACCCCGATCATGGCTGTCAGACGAGTGGTTCCTGCCTATCAAAGACACCATCTCCTGAGTTCCAGCGCCCGGTATAACCCGTTTAACTCTCATTCTTTCTCCGCTCATTACAATAAGGACTAATAATGAGGGGTCACTATGCATATTGGGCGTATGTGGCTGACACAAGTTATGGCATTTCGGATGAGGCCGGGACCCGGGTGGACTCGGACTCGTTCACTAATATACGTCAGCATTGGGTCCCGTTGATTTCAATACCCACGTTTGGCCAGTGAAGGGTCATTTGATTCCTACCTCGAGTGTGGGATTCGGTCTGAACTCCACTTCACATGCGGTGTTGGAGCAGCGAGCCTCAGCGCCGTGGCTACATTCAGGTTCCGATAAAAGGTCGAGGGATCATTATAGAAGCATTGCCTTTATTAACGATCCCCACGTCCCTTGGAACTAAAGTACCATTTTTCGACAGGCCAGACCGATCACCCGTGCTTCACTCTAGATCGAAAGGTAATTGACGTCATTTGCAGAAGAACTGACGTACTGATCGATTTTCTACGACATTCTACCTATAGATGTTGTGTGTATTTTGATCACTGGATCTTGACTTCTGAAATCTCCGAATAACCGAGTTGATCCATTAGAAACCCAGAAAGAAACAGAAGTGGAGTCGAGAACGCGAAACGCGACTGATACTATCAGCCCTGGTCCTCGGTAAGCAACTGAGGGCTGGTTCTGTCTCGTGGGATATTTCTTATCAATTCCGCTGGCGCGAAGCCAGTTTCTGATCTACGTTCCCCTCGCGTAATGTGTCCCTTTTTCATTATCCATGATGTCACGACTTGACGTTTTGAAAAAGATTTTCATACGAGCAACGAAGAGGGGGCTCCTTGAACCGCTACCACCACCAAGTCGGTTTTTCCCACGGCTTAGTCCGAGGCAAGGAGGGTTCACGAAGAACCTCGAACACCACGACTCCCCTACCAAATCAACCCACCTACCTAACCAGCTAGAAAACCTGTACCATGTGTAACCACACAAATAAAATGATAGATACCTCTTGCGCATGATTCCCAGGAGTCCCTCCCCCAACTGCCACCGTACCAATGACAACTGAACCACCAACCGAGGACACCCCCTCCCCCCCGCAACGACGCTCACTAGCGCTCACTCACCAGACCACCATTCTAACAAAGGATATGCCAAACTAGAAACCAAAAAAAAGAGAGACCTCTACCCCGCCCACAACTACCGACGCAATCCTCTGAGGGCATGCCCCATCAAACGCGACAACTGTTCAATGTACCCACCCGGTAGACCCCACCTAGCCGTCGCGTCCACCAAATACCGACCCCTGATGACGCCAACCTGACCAAATGAGCCAAAGCGATTAAATTTGTGCCAATAAACCTGCTCCCGCTGTAGCAAACACCCCCAAATTCCAAACTGAGCGTGACAGGCCACCGCTAGCACCACCCGAATAAACCCCTTGTCGCACGTCAGGAAGCACCTAGCATCATCACCCTTAGCAATCCGTCGAATTCAAGTACCCCACCATCCTGCTCATTCTAAACCCCCCAACACCAACACGAACGCTGGCACACTTATGCAGTGCAAACTCCGACTCACAAAGTTAAAACTCCACGCTGACAAACCTGAATCATCGAGACGAGAGAGACGAACGAACCACTGCCTCACAATAAGTACAACCACTCTGCAACTGTGTATGTGCCGTCATGCCAACTCTCCCTGCCCCCATAAGGAAACAGGCCAGTCACCTGGCCTGCCAATTGTAAGGGCGAGATGGCTAAGGAAAATAAATAAACAACTAAGATACTATACGAAAACTGGAAGACCTGCACGCGCCAACTCTCCCTGCCCCATAAGGAAACAGGCCAGTCACCTGCCTGCCAATCGCAAGGGTGAGATGGCGAAGGAAAATTAAAAAACGACTAACATCACTGCACGAAAATTAGTAAAAGTAATCTGTAAGGTTTATACAGCACAAAATGAGACAAGATAAGTAAAAATATCACCAGACTAGCCGGCTCACCACAACGGAACACTACCCATCAACTGGTTCCAAAACCGCGAGGTTTTAGTGGGTATTAGAGCGTGACCTACCGGCAATCAGGAACACGACCTGAGTCCCACACTACCCCAAATACCAAGGGGTGTGCGTAAAAGCATTTTGTCCTCCTCTGGGCCACGGCCCGGCTTCAGCGAGCTAAGTATCGGCTGATATTATTTCGCTTGCTACTTAGCACTTATTATGGCAGTTATGTACTAAACTGCCAAATAAAACGCTTTCCAAAAAAAAAATACGAGCAACGAAGGTAACCATATCGACCTGGGGTACTACTACTGCAAAAGCATACGGGTTGCGAACTTCCACTTGGTACAAAGCCTAATCCAATAGAGCCCACTCATCCCTGTTCTGAGCTGTCCCATCCACGCAGGCTTTCCATTAATACCCGCCATGTTGATCAACAGCTTGGTGAGCGTGGTCCCTAGCTGCACGGCGACGTTAGACCATCCTCTTTTTCAAGGAAAGCAAATAATACCCACCCTGGCGTTTCACCTTCTCCTTGTCGATGAAATCCAGCTGTTTTGTTAGGCGGAATCAAATCAGATCTGTTGGATATAACATAGGACGTGACCTACACCATGGGTCTCGATTTCCTTATCGATGAAGGCACCGGCGAGGCCAGCACTATATGGACCATAAGTACCAATGACGTCGACAGCATACAAAATGCTACCTACATAACCGCTTTGGCCTTGGCATGGCTAACAGGTTTGCCGTTCTGGGCTACGTGGTGCTGATATGACTTGGCAGCCTGGTGCGTGTTTGATCATCGCGGGAAACGAGAAGTAGAATACGGTCCAACCTCATAGGCGGCAGCACCAGCAATGAGTTCATGACTGAGGTGAGCCTCATGCTTGGGGGTAGTTTGGTACTAGACCCAGTTGCGATCAACACCACGCAGCTCACATCGCAAAGGATAAGATAAGCTCACTTTGTTGTAAGCCTCAGTGTGCTCGTGGTCGTCGGGGTACCAACCCATGATTAATGATATATGTGAAGTGTGTAGAAACAAGTAGAAGGCAACTGAAGGTGATTGAGTCTAAGACCCTGTAGTACCGTTACAAGGGGAGGAATTAGGCCACTTTATATAACCCCCTCAGTGACCCATTTATCTGGGTTTGATAACCGATCAGCACAGCACGGTCGCAATCAAACAAATTCCGGTTGTAGTGACGGACGCAGTCACAGTAGACCGCCCAACGCCAACGGGTGCAGTAGACCGCCCATCAATTTTGCTAGCGCGATGCCACGTTATCTATCATACGTTCCCCTGGTGTAATAGTTTTTCCTTTTTCGTTATCGATGATGTCACACGACTTGAAGGATTTTCATACGAGGCAACATGTTAACAATTGATTTCATATCGACCAGGGTACTACTACCGCATAAGCCTACAGGTTGCAAACTTCCACTTGGTTACAAAGTCTGATGCAATAGAGCCCACCCATCCTTGTTCTGAGCCGTCGCATCCACGCAAGCTTTCTATTAATAATCGCCAGATTGACCAATAGCACCGTAAACGTTCTGCTCAGCTGCACGGCGACGTTAGATCATCCTCCTTTTTCAAGGAAAGTAATAAATACCCACCCTGGCGTTTCGCCTTCTCCCTGTCGAGGAAATTGAGCTGTTTTGTTAGGGGGCATCAAATCAGATCTGTTGGATATAACGGAAGACGTGACCTACACCATGGGTCTCGAATTCCTTATCGACGAAGGCACCAGCGAAGCCAGCACTACATGGTCGATAAGTACCAATAATGTCGACGCATACAAAACGTTACCTACGCGATCTCTTTGGCCTTGGCATGGCTATCAGGCTTGCCGTTCTGGGCTACGTGGTTCTCATATGCCTTGGCAGCCTAGTGCATGTTTAAACATCGCGGGAAACGAGAGTACATTACGGTCGAACCTCATAGGAAGCTGCACCAGCAATGAGTTCATGACTGAGGTGGGACTCATGCTTGGGTTTCTCTTGGTACTAGACCCAGTTGCGATCAATACCGTGACCGCGCAGCGCACATCACAAAGGACAAGCTCACATCGTTGTAGTTCTGAGCGTACTCGTGGTCGTCGCCGAACCAACCCATGATGATGATTTATGTGAAGTGTGTAAAGAAAAGTAGAAGGCAAGGTGATTGAGTCTAGGACCCTGTAGTATACCAAAGGGGGTTTGGGGCCTTTATATAACTTCCTGAACCCCCCCATTTATCTGGGATTTAATAAATCGATCAGGTCGATCAGGTCACGGTCGCCATCAAACAAATGCCGAATACAGTAACAGATGCAGTAAACTAAAAATAACTTGTGACCCCTTATCAATGCGCGAACGTTCCCGCGTATATTTCCCTTTTCGTTATCGATGATATCACATGACTTTAACGAACGTTTTGAAGGATTTTATATACGAGCAACAATTGTGATCCTATCGAGCAGGGGTACTACTACTGCATAAGCCTACAGGTTACGAACTTCCACTTGGTTACCAAGCCTGATGCAATAGAGCCCACCCATCCTTGTCCTGAGCCGTCGCATCCACACAGGCTTTCTATTAATACTGGCCAGATTCAGCAAGACCAGCATGAGCGCGCTTCTCGGCTGCACGGCGACGTTAGATCATCCTCCTTTTTTCAAGGAAACCAATTAACACCCACCCTCGTGTTTCGCCTTCTGCTTGTCGATGAAATTGAGCTGTTTTGTTAGGCGGCATTAAATCAGATCTGTTGGATATAACGTAAGACATGACCTACACCATGGGTCTCGACTTCCTTATCGATGAAGGCACCGGTGAGGCCAGCACTATATGGACGATAAGTACCAATCATGTCGATGCATATAAAACGTTACCTACATGATCTCTTTGGCCTTGGCATGGCTATCAGGCTTGCCGTTAGCGGCTAAGTGGTTCTCATATGACTTGGCAGCCTGGTGCGTGTTTGAACATCGCGGGAAACGAGAGTACAATAAGGTCGAACCTGATAAGCAGCAGCACCAGCAATGAGCTCATGACTGAGGTGAGCCTCATGCTTGGGTTTCTGTTGGTACTAGACACAGTTGTGATCAATACCGCGCAGCACACATCACAAAGGACAAGGCGACAAGCTCACATCGTTGTAATTCTGAGCGTACTCGTGGTCGTCGCCGAAGAAGCCCATGATAATATATGTAAAGTGTGTAGAGACAAGTAAAAGGCAAGGTGATTGAGTCTAAGACCCTGTAGTACGAAGGGGAATTGGGCCACTTTATATAACTTCCTGACTCCCCATTTATCTGGGATTGATAATCGATCACCACGGTCGCCATCGAATAAATGCCGATGCAACAACGGATGCAGTAAAACCAAAAATACCTTGTGACCGCCAAGGTTTTGATCTACCCCTGGATGCAATTGCAACGCCCATAACTACTTAGTTGGGGCAGATATCGTCCCACGTCCGGCGACATTTAGGACACACCCATGCGATAGGAGGGGGTTCGGGAGGCGTACTGTAGCCCAGTGTCCAAAGGGACGATCGGGCTCAGCCCTTGTCACGCGCACAAAGGCTAGAGCTGACGATGAATTTTTCAGACAAGGGTTTCTCTTGAATCGAGCCACCCGGTTTCGGGGTAATACCGGTACGTGAAGGGTTCGAGATCCACACAACAATTCAGGGTACTAACTATGTTCCTAATTGAAGTCCCGTGCGTCTTCGTTCGCTAAAACAAGTCAAGACGGGCGCGTTTGGGCGTAAAGTATGACCTATGAACAAAACAGTTTTGATCGCATCTTGTCGAGAACCACCACTCCTGGGAGTTTTTCTCGTTATTTATTTCCATTTCTGACGCTGGGCGCAATACCGCTGCACGGCTTTGTATTTGTGCCGACGGCCGTGAGCACCTTTTGAAAAAAAAATTCCAAATTGCCCACCTAGTGACAACCTGCCGATTTGTCTCACTAGCAGTTCCTACCATCAGCGCCGATGCAGTGTCCTTGGGGAAGGCAGGACAGCTGCGGAGGGACCGATCACCACATCTCAATGACCGAGAAAACCGAGACGCTCCCTGATACGTATAGAGCTGGGGATATTTGGGTGACAAACGCTCACAGACCCAACTCATCACCTCAACAACCACAGTATTGTCTTTGGTTTGGTTCGTACGTAGCAGTTAAGATAACGTTAACATGCATGGATATAGTAAATGGAGATAACACCGCCATCGCCAACTCTCGCGCAATGAACTGCGCGATTGCGCCTTGCCGTGTGATTTTTCCCGATCTGTGCATGTCCATCGACTCCATCAAGATGCTCAGAGCTGAAGAGTAAAGGGCAAGGTAAGTTATAATCTAATGCGTAATGAAATACACCCGATTGTCCACTATGGTACCCGTCGAAGTCAAGATCCAGAGTGTAGGATAGGATAAATTAAACTGCGTAGATACAAGCAGGAATATCAATGTGATGTTAAAAGTCAATATGTCATCCGGGATAATCTTCATGCGTCAACATAGAACGTCATTATACAAGCGTAAACCCAAGTGTGAAAAATTGACTGTGGTCTGGAAGTCATAACGCAAGGTCTAGCCACTATGCATCATTCGTACCCACGTGATCAACGTCTTCACCGACCCTGCCATGGATCACGGTCCTCGTACTTCGGTGGCGGCCCACTGTAGTCCCCTTCATGTGCGGGCACGGCTCGTGCACGCGTAGCCTCAGCATAAGGATCATACATCGATGCATGTCCCACCTCAGTGTAGTATCCCTGCACCTGATTCGATTCGCCCGCAGGTGCGTCTTGCAGAGAATGGTACGCTGTACGGCCATATGACAACCCACTGTCAACGGCGGAGAGTGTGTTGGAATGGCGTCCACGCCGACGCTTCATGAAGATAAATGCGGTGACTATGAAGAACACTAGGATGAGAGAGCCAGCAATCACGCCGTAGATCACGACCATCCTCGTTTGGTTGCCATCTTTATTTGTGACGGCGGGGCTACTGACGGGTCGATCAGCAGTAAAGACTTGCATACCAGTCGTATCCACGCCGTCGAGACGAGCTTGGACAAAGTCTAAGTGAGCGGCACCGACTTCCGTGACTGACAATAATTGCGCATAGGGCGGTGCCTTGTTTGTGGTCCCGTCAACGAAATCGCCATAATTTATGAGTAGATATACGTTGCGCACTGCGGCGGAGATCAATATGATGATGGCGAGGGTGGATACGTAGCAGCACTCACAGAATGCCATACCAAGGATCATATCGTAGTCTGGCGACGCGGCAGTCGTGATCGGCTGGAACTGATACGAACAAGTCCGTCAGACATATGCAGAGGTCCTCTGAAAGTGATACATACCCCACCGACACAAATTTGGTTTCCCGAGGAATCCGTCAGGTTAAGGCTCATGTCAAGCGGGTGGGCCGGGTATGACGTGTTGCTGAATAAGAGCGTAGTGTTGACTTCAACATCGCATGGCAGGGTCCAGACAGGGCCAGTTGCTGTGACATTTGTAAACTGGGCTCCAGGAAGGCGAGAATAGATCGCATCGGCGACATATCTAGTGGTACCAGGATGAGACTGAATCCCTCATTCCAGGAAGACAAATCATACTTTGGGACCTGGTTAAGAGAAAAGCCCGTATCGAACATGATAGTTAATGACGATGAGTTCATCGTACTTGATACTTTAGACGAGAGTGCTATGGGTTGTCCGTCCGGACCAATGATACCATTTGGGTCAAGGAGGACTTGCCAATGCTGGTCACCCGATCTGGATGATGGGACAGTCTTCACGGTGAGCTTGGGTTGACCCAAGATGTTCTGCATGTTAGGGAGGATATCGGATATCGTGATTTCACCAGGGTATGGCTCGGCGGGATCATAAGAGCGTGCGAGAAGGACGGTGAGGGTGTTTGGAGTATTCTGATCTTGGCGGAAGATTCGGTCAAGAACAGTATCGCCTTGAGGTTGTTTCTTGAGAGCGTCATGAACATTTGAGCCGACATTGGGACCAAGGCCAATAAGGCCTTGACCTGCTGGATTATCAGAAGAGGCATTGACCTGAACTAGAGTGCATGTTGACGCGGAATTGACAACGATAAATTTCGAAACATACTGAATGCTTGGTCTGGCACTGAGAAGTTCAGGAACGTCAACGGTGCGGTCTTCACTTTTCCATTTACACCGCCAATGGCATATTGAACGCCAGCAGAAACGCCAGTATCATTAGAGATGGGGACGTCACCCGCGACCCACAGATCAGAACTGAACAGGAGTTGAAGATTAAATAAAGAAAAGGAAGTATTTATTGCTTGCCTCCCAGTATCTATTTGGACAGAGAAGCCCTTTCCTCCGAGGCTAATATTGGCCATATACTTTAGATTCTGGGCATTGTCAAGACCGGAAACATGCTCTCTTTTGTGGACATGAGGAGATGTGAGCCTTCCATTGACGGAGAAACGAAGTGCAGCTACATGAAAGACGAGAGGCAGCAGGAGGAAAAGACGGGACAACATGGGGGTCAAAGAGGAGAACAATATGCGGCCATGGTGACCGCCAAGCCACCCTTAGTATTAGTTCGGGCGCCTCGAGGACTCGGGAAGGGAAACAAGGCGGTGCATGTTACGTAATATCTTACACAAATAAATGCGAAATAAATGCGGCGTGTAGTAGGGTACTTTCGTCGTCCGATCATCCAGCATGCGTCTGCTAAGGCTCATCCTCCCACTCTCTTCCCTGCACCTTGCCCTTGCCATCACTCTTCCCATTCATGGTTTCCGCTCAGATTCTAGTCACCTCGCCAAACGCGGCAATCTCACCGGCATCTCTATCAAAAACGGCGGTAACGTAATATACGGCGCAGGCATCAGTCTCGGCGGCAACAACTTCACCGTCGTTCTCGATAGTGGGAGGCATGTCTATCCCCGTTCTCTCTCCCCTTTCTTACTCACTCGACCCTCAGCTCTGACCTCTGGGTAGCTGGTACTGTTTCGAAAACCAGCGATACGGGAAAGCAGGTCTCAGTAGCGTATGCGGTCGGTAATGTTAATGGTGCGTACATCTTCTCATGGAGGCCTATCAAAACTAAAGGTAGTTTTTAGGGAACATCAACCAGGCTTCTTTGAGTTTTGATAATTACACTGTGGATAACCAGGCTTACAGTAATTCTTCCACAGCCACGCGTTTCCTGGTTGCTCACCAAGTTGCCTTTTCCAGTTCTTGTCGAAGATAGCAGCTCGTTTTCGCCTACCCTCCAGTCAAATGGTTTTCAAGGTCTCCTCGGCCTCGGTTTCGATGTTACGTCCGAAGTTCGGGGTAAACTCGGGGCCGGCGCAGGTGACACGGCATTATCCCGCATCTTCCAACTAAACAAAACCACTCAAAACTTCGTATCCCTACAACTCGATCGGGCGAATGACCCGACAGATACAATTACTGGCCAAATAACCATTTCCGAACTTGTCTCCGGCAACGAGAGTATTACATCACAAACCAAGCTCTGGCTAAAAGATGCCTTTTTGGACTCTTCTAACCAGCACTGGGCTGTGGTTACCGACACGAACGGTGTCATCGGTCCTGGCGGAAATACCATCTCCACGGAGTCAATCGTAAGACATATATCCGGAGGGAAGATGGTAGCCGTCCTTGACTCCGGGTTCACGTACTCCCAAGTGCCACGCAAGATATCGGATGCGATTTACGGTCGTGTACAGGGCGCCACGTACAGCACGCAAGAGGGACTCTGGAAGGTGCCCTGTAAGCAAAACCTCAGTCTAGCTTTCGTGTTCGGCGGTGTCACCATGCCAATACATCCGCTGGACATTGTCAGTAATGACCTCAATCCGTCCGACCCAAATGGTCTTTGTGATGGTGGGGTTAGTGTCATGTGCAGCGCATGTAGTATTGTTCTTTGCTGATGAGTACTTGGGCCGCAGTTTCAACCTATTTCGACCGCCTTCAGCATGCTTGGATCCTATGACATGATTCTTGGTATGAATGCCTGTGAGTATACTTTATTCTCATGACCTTTCCGCTATTCATCCCTCTATTTTTCTCATCGCGTAGTGCGCAACTTCTATACGCTCTTCGATTATGGAAATTTCGTCTCGGATACATCCAACGATCGTGGCGATCCCTATGTTCAACTGCTCCCCCTGACCGACCGTACCACCGCGCTCGCCGACTTTGTCAAGGTTCGCATGAACGGTACCGATACAACGGGCTCTTCCTCGAATACCCTCCTTCCTGCCTCGCAGGAGGCGCACTCCCCAGTTTCGGCTGCCGAGAAGAAACAGCACCTCGAGGGTTTGGTGGCACGCAATTGGCCATACATCTTCGTAGGTTGCCTTGTCTTCGTGCTCGCCGTTCTGAGTTGCTGTGTGTACGCATGCTGCTGTCGCAAGCGCCGCAACATCAAGGGCGCCCGTCCGTTCGCCCGCAACCCATATCAGGCGATTCAAGAGCCGCCACCGCCGCCGCCGATGCACATGAAGCCTATCAATTCTGGGGGGCGGTACGATGACCCATATCGTCCGTCCTAAATCCAAAAGACAACCCAGACGTTCAAATGACCACTTCTCATACGCACATGGTTTTGGAGCAAGCGCCGATTCTACAGTTCGCCTTATCCGGCCCCACTATCTTTTCATCATATACTCTTGTATTTAGGGCTCTCTGACATAGCTACAAATACCCAAATGATTTTTTCCATTCCGGATTTTCGAATTCTTCCTTGGCATTTGTTACCTACATAACTTATCAGTAAGCCTACAGTGCTGGACACCCTAGACTCCCGAATTTGATTGCGAGCGGAAGGAATTTGATGTGGGGAACAGACTTTACAGACAGATATTTTGAGATGTTCCCATGATAAATTGTTACAATATAGGACACTTTCACGTGGCTATAGTGGTAACCAGTTAGAGTAATCCCTAACCTCAGTCCTGCCTTTTTGCGACTCTGCTTCACACAGTTGTGGAAACCGTGACTGATTGGGACCCCATCGATATACAAAAGGATGCAACGAAGGTAATCATACTTACTCCGATGGCCTGGCGGCTCAGCAGACGACTTCCAAATTCTTTGCACCCCAAGCGCCACCGGACCCACCCTTCCTCGCACGGAAAGCCGTTAGCACGGCCGCGTAACTCCACGATAGATCGGCTGCGCTCGCTGGGGTGCCGCTGGCCTTATCGAACTGCTCTGCGAGCCCGCCGTCGGTGGGAGTGTGTCGTGCGACAATGGCGAGGAAGCCGTCGGCATATGCGCGGATCGCTGCGGAGAGACGCGAGTACGTGGTCGAGGTCGAATCTGAGTCTGAGTCTGAGTCTGAGTCTGCGCGGTACGTTCCTGGGGTGATCCGGGAACGAACTGCGCGAAAAAGGCTTGGGATACTGGCGTCACCTTGATCGCGCGGAGGGTGTCCCAAGTGAGGAGCGCATCGTAAAGTTGCTCGGCGACGGCGAGTGTAGCGAGGTACCATGGCTGACTCCGTTGAATTCCGTTTCCGTCCAAGAGATAGGCAATTTCATTTCAATAATCAGCACCAAAAAAGGCGTACTCGGGAGAGAAACTCTGTACGCACATTTCCGCCAAAATAAACATCCTCGGGATATCGCCCAGTTGCGACAGGATCGGTCGCACGTGCACTCTTGTTCAGGGGTAGACACGGCGAAATGAATCGACGTATCTCTTGAGATTGGCTAGGGCGCGATCGGAGCATGGCTGGAACGTCACAGGGTCACAGCCGGCTGTAGGGTCAAAGGTGTGAATCGAGGCGAGCACGGTGTTCAGGTCCAAGCCGGATCTCCCGCCCCCCGTATTCGCGGTCATATATGCGCCATCAGGGTTCCAGAACGACTGCGTGGGAGCGTCAGGAGAAATTTTTACAATTGGCGCAAAAGCGGAGACGGACCCGCATTAAACATAGGACACCACCAGCCTGAGCATTGTATTCCCGGCTTTTCCCGTGTTGCTGGAGTCTGGATGCGAGTGAGGAACCCTCGCGAAGCGATCGGTGCTGTACGGCGGCAGTGAAGAAGGATTTCGAGTTGATCTCTTCCCAGAGGTCAAATCTGTGGGAAGGGGGGGCTTGTTTTAGTCAAAGAAGCGGGGATGGACGGGAATTGGCTGACGTCGGTTCCCTCCAGTAAGTGGCGACATAGTCGAGATCCAATTGGATGGCGGGCCATAACGATTGTGTCACATAGGTCGAGTTGCCGTTGCCCAGCAGCCACTCGGCGTATTGCAGCATGGCGCTTGCACGTAACGCGGGACCATCTACATCCGTCTCCTCCGTTCAGCTCGCCCGAATTTGGCAAGACAGAAACACGGCACCTGTACACACCTCGTTGCGGACGGCCCAAGGGAGCAGTAAAGGCGGAGCCGTCAATGTTAAACTTTGGCTCGCCAAGTCCGCTTTTGCCCGCGGGACCACTCGGATTCGCGATTTGCTGAATGATCGCTTCGACGGAGACGTAGGCGTCGATCGGTCGGCGTAACGATGGATTGTTGCCTGAAACAAAGTCTTCTATGAGAAGCTTGAATACGAGAGCCGAGTCACGAGTCCAGGAATACAAATAGTCGGGATTTTGAGTGCTTGGGCTGGCGATCACTAATCCCGCCTGTGGGGAGGGAATGATATGAGTGAGTGAGAAAGACGTGCCAGGGGTGCGTGGTCGGTAACCAATACAGTACCAGAGCCCCATGACTGTTAATCCCGTCAGGACCGATATTTGCCAGAAGACGGGATTTTGCAATGGGTGTCTCCTTCTTTATGTATGTGTCGACTTTGATGATCGTCTTTGAGAGGTCGAAGACTGAGCCAGTCAGCCCAAGGGAGTGGAGAACGGTGGCGAACTTCATGGAAGAGCGGGCGAGGACGACTAGGTGAACGGAGGGTCGAGCTTTAGATGTTCCAAAGAGGACTCACTCATGAATTGCACTTTGTCAATCAGAAGGAATACAAAACCACGGGTTCGATGACGGTGAGAATTGAAATTGAGGGAGGGAGAAAAAAAAACAAGCGAATAGCGGGTAGGCTCGATTGAGGCATCGACGCAGTGAAATGGAGCGTGGTGTGCAGACCTCTTACGAACGAAGGAGAAGAACGGTATGAAACATCAGGCCACCAAAGGTGTCAGAACGCTACTGGATTTCGACGGGGGAGGAGACATGCGACGGGTGCCTCTGCCTGCGGCACCAATAGAGTGCGCTATGGGGAATTCGCTAACGCTCAGTGCCTGGGTCCGTGCCACCCCAAGCAGACGACAAAATTAAGGCTCCTCACATGCGAGGCTCGCTTCCAACCGCCGCTCACAGCACTGTCTGCACTGAGCAGGCAAGGACGGACGGGCTTCATGAATCCAGTGATCCAGGGACCCCGCCTCTTACCAAACTGCTGTGATCCAAGGACCCTGCCTCCTACTAACCAAACTGCTGTATGCAATTCCTTACCGTACCGTATAACAACAAAGGACTAACGTTGACCTTTTCTCTCTCCTAGCTGTCCCCAGTCCCCAGTCCCCCCCTCCTACATTCCCTCAGAGCCTCTATCCGTTTCCTACATAACCATTCGATGGCACTGGCACGCCTCGTGTGGATCTGGGATGAGATCCTCTGTGCCAATGGCGTTACCGGATCGAGATTTCATCGAATTTCATCTTCCCAATCTGACACCTTTGCCGGTTATGAAAACGGTAGACCAACAAAGCGGCTCAGCACGCTTCACTCGTGCTGGGCCTCTGGCTCGAAGGGGAACACGGTGCCAGAGATGTAATCTTCCAACCTGGGTTGGCGGTACGGGAAGCGTAAAGAGACTCTTAAGCCCACACTTCAAGTCAAGACAACCGCACCGTCTCCTCCCCATCTGACTCCTTGCCTCTAAAAGATGTCAGAGATTCCACCCACGGGAGTTCGCTACTTGCCGTATGGCCTGTATCGTACCCGAGCAGCGGTGAGCCCACACCCACCCACTGTCATGAAATAGACGATCGACCTAACTATTTGGTTCCGCGTAATTTCTTAGATGAGTCCATCCGCCCCACTCCGCCCTCCCCAAACCTGGGCCTCGGGCGGTTTATCTGCAGAGGTGACTCCACCCCCGGGCCTTTCCTGTGTTGCATGTTCTCACAACTATCGACCGACTTAGTTCCACAGCACCCGAGTCAGTGGAGAGGAGGCAACACACATCAGCATCCTAGTTTCTTTTCCTCCGCAAGACCCCAAGGCCCTGTAATACCCAGGTGCTGAGCCATCACCATATGCGTGGTGTCGGCCACGCATTCGTGTATCAGGGTACCGGAGGAGGATCTTCGGGGTCCCAGATACCCCTTAATCTCCATCACAGTGCTTACGCTGTTAATCCCATGCCTCCTCATCCCCCTCACAGTGGAGGTCCGCGCGGTTATAACGTACGTTGACGCTCTTCTGTGTCATATATACTTATAAACCTTGCGCATTAAGGCACCTATGGTCAACAAGCCCGGCATTCCGTGTCAATCGTTGGGAGACTTCCTTCCCGCACAAAATTCCCATCAAGGGTATCAAGGGTCTGGGATAGCGAGTTGGCATCCTCAAATGACGACCCAGTCGATGGGTGCCTGTTCCCTTCAGTCTAGCATGGGGGCGGCCATTCCGCCACAGCAATCCCCTCCAAAGGTAGGGACACGTGTCAAGTATGTCAAAGATCTCGTGTTCACACACGGCCCACTTTGGTGTATAGCAGGATCTGTCAAACCCATCGACCGCCACGGCCCTGCCGCCGCAACCGTCACCCGCTGACGTGCTGTCCTTCGAAGACACTTCTTCCATCAATTCTTCTTCTTCTGTGGGCGAAGAAGCGGTACCGATGGAAATCGCATTGGCGACTGAGCCTGAGACTTGTCAGTGTCCATTCCCTGAATGCAAGAAGAAGTGCGGCCGTTTCCAGGAGTTGGAAAGACATATTTATGAGCGTCATCTGCCACCTTGCCTCTTTTGCGAACAACCCGGCTGCGATTTAACCTCGAGCCGTGTTTATTTGCTAAAGAGTCACCGCGCCGACAAGCATCCTGGCGTTCCGATGCCCGAGCAAGACGCAATCACCATATATGATGCGAAAGTCCTTGCCAAGCAAGTTCGGACCAAGGAGATCGACATCGAGCAAGCGGTGTATGACGCTTGCTCATTATTTGAAAAAAAGGCGGAACAGATGGGTAAGCTGGGTATTTGGCGTTGGGTGAATGGGCTTTCGATTTGAAGCTACCTGACTTTCTATACCGTTCGGAGTATGACCCACCCCTGCACAGCAATGGCCGGGGACCCCACATCACGTCTACCTGTTAACATATGTACTGATATTTGGAAAATGTGTATGACACATGTATATACGGGAATGAAATACTATGACCTTCGGGTAGGGTCAAATGAGCATCCAGTCTGTGTGCCAGTGAACAACTTGAAATAAAAAAAGTTCAGGAATGAGCCACACTACTATATGCTTTCATCTTGGGGGCACTGCTGGAGTTCTAGAACACTGGGACGTGCCGCCACCGTCAAAAAAAAAAAGAGGTAGGCCAAATGCGTTGAAACTGAGCTGAGATAAATTTACTTTACAACAACCCCATGCTCCCCTGTTCATCCACCCGCATGCAGGCCGCTTTTTTTTTTCTTATCCTTGCGCGCCCGGGCGCTGCCGCCCCCAGCCTGAGGCCTGAGGGCCGAGTTCCGCATCGTCTCGCTGTTTCCCTAACCTACCTTGAATTTCTCATCCATTTACGCTATGATCATATATATGAGAAACCGTGCCTTGATGCAAACCGACTTCTTTTTTTACTTTATTTTTCCTTAAAAGAAAAGGGGGAGGCGGTCCTCTGGCGGTCGAGGAGTGAAACGATGAACGTTATCTGGCGCCCACTGCGCCCCGCTCTATCACCCCTTCGTACCTCCCCCCGCCGGACCTCGATTAGTCTCCACATGCACACTTGGTTACCATCATTTCTCACGTATGTCGTATGTCCAAGATACCGCAGAGACCTTGTAGTTCGAGGAACAGTAACACTGGCCCCAGTTTCACCAGTACCGTGACAGTATATATTGGGATCGAAGGAGTCGATTAGGGGTTTACTAGTAGGCAGGCAAACACCGCCTATAGGTCCGAGATTCCGAGAAAGGCCTTTGCGCGCGCGCACGACAATACTGTACCAGATTGACCTGGATACAGAGTCGAAGTCATACTACTGTTATTTCGATCCCAGCTGTCCGTTAGCCTTTGGTGCATCTACCAAGGAAGAAAAAGAACAAAAAATCGCCAACTACGGTAGAAGCACTGCGGTCGACGCGATCTGAGTTTAATCAGCTTCGTACCTGGCTCTCTGATCCGATAGCCTGGTAGATCTGAAGGCGGGGAGGTTAACCTTGGGCAATACGAATTCCCGGGTAGCACGGAATATAGAATCAGATTTTGAAAAGAAGTTCTGGGCATGTTCTGCATTCAAACAACAATATATGGCACGGTCTGATGTCTTTACTCGCGAATAAGTTCAAAAACATTCACAGTCAGGTTCACAATCTTTTTGGTGACCAGCTTCTGTAGTTGGCCAAGTTTGTGGGATCGAAAATAATGTGTAATCATCTTCCAGGAAGATGATTTGTCACGCTCACTGGCAGAACCTCTTTTTCAAAATCTGATTCTATATTTCGTGCTGACCTGGGAATTCGTATTCCCAGTCTCATGCTTAAAAAATCATGAATACAGGTCCAATCAGGCCAAATGAGGAGGGAGGGACCAAACCTAGTACCCAAGGTTAACCCCCCCACCTTCGATTTAGTCTGTGGCGTCCACGACTCGGGCCACTAGTCCCTGTCCTTTCCAACATGAGGCAAACCCGGACCATGAGGTGACTGAAAGGCCCGTTTGACATCGTGGGTATGTGAAGCAGGCGATGGTGTTTCGAGAAGATCAGAAGGGCTCAGAGTCAAATCCGGTTCTCCGGTACGAATACCCTGCGAGGTTGACGGATGCGGGTCTTCAAATAGCGGCGTTTTCAGAACGCGTCGTTGACGCTCTAGATCAGCAGAGGTCCTAGCAATCGATCAAAAGTAGTATAGGTGGTACAGCCCTGCATTTGAAACATCGGAACACACCTCAAGTGTTGGCGGAGACGTCCGTGGAGAAGCCAAGAGACTCACTGTACGGCACACGGTCCACGGACGACTCGGAGTCAGTATTGAACTCTGCGGCGAGTTCGAAGTGGATCTACGTGGCGTTGAAAATTTCAAACCTTCACAGCAGAGGAGCCGAGATTGCTTGAACTAGGGTACTCATAGAACCTGTTCCCTTGTGAAAATATTACGAGTCTTGGTAGCGGAAAACCCTCCGAACCTTCAAGATCTGTCCCAACGAAGTAACGCTTCGCAGGACATATCACGAAACAAATCATTTAGCTGAGACACACCTGTCGAAAGATAGGCCACAGAACCTTCGTAGAAGTGAGATTTTGATAGAAGGTGGTGTTTGCATAAACTTGAATCCGTTGCGTTGTGTTACGTTTTCAACGTTGGGCGCTCAAAAGGCGTCCTTTATTCGTGATCACATGTCAATAGCGTGTTCGTAACTATCAAATAAAGCGCTTTACTGTACCTCATTCAAAGAGCCGGTTACGAGGCTGGACTACGACGCCGCGTCTTCCATTCCCTGTTGTGGTCCCGGATCCGGAACGGCTAATTCCGAACATTAATATAGAACAACCCAATAATCGTAGAGGGCGTTCATGTTCCCTATTAGTACTCGCATTACGACCACACGCACGCAATACACACATTCGTCTCCTAATAGATCTCGGCTCCACGTGTAGCTATGAATGCGTCATTTCCTAGGCAGTGTTGACAGAACTTAAATACCGAATACCGTGCCACTGACGCCCATATCGAACCACCTTTGCCTGGATGGGATCCACAAGACCCATCTGAAATGGGCCAGTGGTCTGTTAGTGTGAGAAAGTGCAAGAAAGCTCGAAAGACCAGCCTTAGCCATGTACGTACAACAATCGCCACTCATTTTGCGCGTGAATACGTGTCCGATTCGCCTCCAGCAGCCTATCGTAACAGAGGGTTCTACAACGAAGATTAATCTCATTCTGGCTCTCGCATGGATCTCTCGGGATATAAACCGGACCAACCCTTGCCATCCGTAGTATACAGTACATGCGTCCGTCGAGCGGGTCGACCGCCGCTCAAGGTTCTTTCGTTTTTCTGAAGATCAGTTTCTGCAGGATACCGTAGACTGGAGTAAGACCGTACCCAAGTAGGATCCTTGAGCAATGCAACGTTGCTTAGGGCCTGCTGGCTTGCGCAGGGACGGGTGGTCCACGACCCTCACGGTCTCCAAGCACAAGCGCGGAAATCAACCCTCCCAGCAGCGACCTGAGTGCCTGAAGGTATTTTCGTTGTTCTTCCCTGGCGTGCGCGAAGTGAACTTGAACGCTGCTGCGTACCGCGCTGAAAGAAAAGATAAAGACGAAAAAGGGGTTTGTCCGTTCACTCTCAGGCTTGGAGTGGTGGTGAAGATGACTATCCGCAAACAATTGACATCCTCGAAGCTTCCTCGAATAGATATCGAGCTGCAGCGTACGGCCAAACACGAATATGAAAGGCGGATGATGTATCTGGTCTGCTCTCGCGGTGACGCGTGTCCCAGAGTGCCGCTTGACAAGGTCAATTCCCAGCACGAAGATCTGGTCTTCGTAGAATATAGGCACGGTCAGTGAAAGGATTCCTCGGACAGCGATGAAATGCACCAAAATATGTGTAGGGCAAACACTTCTCCTCGCTTCTCGCAACTTCGAACAACCGACCGTCTCTCCTGAGCGTGTCCAGGTCGAACCCTGCGCCAAGAACGACGATATAAGCCACCACCGGAATTATATCAAGAAATCTACAAACCGCGGTTAAGAAAACAAGGGTCACCGATGGGCCATCCACGAGAATAACGATAGGGGGATACACACATGGTAGTATGAATCGATGATGCCACCATGATGTGATAACTCTTAGGCTAGAAGTGCTGCAAGGGTGAATGCAGGGACCCAGAGAGCTATATTATGGTCACGCAAAAAGAACAGGAGTGTGTCCAATGAGAGAGAAAAAACATCATCACTACAGTTCAGATGAACCAGCGCCGAAATCGAAAGAGGGCAAAATTGGGCGCTTGTTTCAAATTTTGAATACGATTTCGGTAGATAAGCGCCCAGCTAGCAACAGTCACAATAGCATGGTTACAGTAAATATAATTTACAGAAGTGAGTTAATTTGGACCCCAATCAGTACCCGGGACGGAATACTACGGTATCACACACCCACGTCTGCTGTGACATGTCCGATACCTACAAGATCTGGTGTTATGTCGATGACGACAAAAGTACCATTGTTGTCAACGCGTCCTCGAACACACCAATGGCCTCCCTGAAAGGATTGATCAAAGAAGCGTGCAAGGACTACGCGCTCAAGCATATTGATGCCAATGAACTGATGCTTTGGAAGGTGCGTTATTTCTAGTGATTCGTTCTTACATTACGGGTGACACCACTTTAGCCTCTTGTTGCTCTCGAAATTAGGCCATCTGACACCTTTGTCGAGCGTTTCAAAAATTTGTTACGAGGAGCCGAATCGGATTTCGCGCAATATTTTATATCTGTGGATGACGCTGATCGAGTTGCGAACGTCTTCGAAAATCGAGATCAAGATCCAACAACTGCACAGCTTCAAGTCTTTGTTAAGCCTCGTGCTCGGGGTAAGTAAGATGTGAACAATCACTAACTATTTCGCTAATCTCATCCTCTGCTGCTCTTTCCCCTTATACCCCAACCGATTTCATCCAATGACGACGTGTCGATTCTTATCATTCTTGTGCGATGAACATGTCGTTTTCGCAGATCTCGTCGGTCCGCCTTCTCTTGAAATAATCCAAACAGGGCTGCAGAGAGTTGAGTTCACCATGTAGCCTCGTAACCGGCCCTCTAAAGGGGTAAACCTCGATAGAGGGCCTGGGAGATCTGAGTTTAAACTTGGCGGACAGAGATAATTACTCCATAAGGATATGCTCAATAAAGAAATTTGTCATGTGATCACGATTCACAAGTCACAATGGTGGTGGTGCTATATAGTACGGCTCCATATGGCAATGCATTATTATAATTATCATTAGCATTAGCGGTTTAGCGCATTAGCGTGTGACTAGTGTGACAGGGGGTGTCGGAGATGAAGGTTGAGTTCACTACTAAGATTCCCGTTAGTTTGCTAGATTTGTAACCTGTCACATTGTCTAGTCGAAGCAGCAGAATATAGATGACAACCAGTTGGGTGGGACAAAAGGCTGAGTAGCTCAGTGGTTAGAGCACCTGGTATACATTTTGGGGCCAGGGGAGGGCCTGGGTTCGAATCCGGAACAAATCACTTTTTTTGCACATATCCACAATTTAAAATAGCTCATATTATATTATATCATATCATATCACATCCGACACCCCTGTCACACCAGTCACTTGCTTAACAAGTGCTAAACCACTAATGCTAATCTAATGATAATAATAATAATAATGCGTTGCTGTATCAGCCCGTATGGAGCCTAAGGCAATAAGTTACAGTACTGCTCACTCGATAAAACCACCACCATCGTGATCACATGACAAATTTCTTTATTGGGCATATCCTTATGGAGTAATTCTCTCTGTCAGCCAAGTTTAAACTCAGATCTACCGGTCTCTCTAGCGAGATATCCCTTTTAGGGTTCGCCGAGAGACGGTCACCGGTCTATTCACCATGATGCTTCGGAGTCTTACAATATGGGATCGCCTCAGTGAAGGTGATCTGTCCTACGGTAGTATCAGCCCTGGATCGCCACAACGTCTTGAAGAGTTTCGGGGACGTCTAAAGCGTAAGCGTTATATTGACAATGCTTCTTTAAATGTACGTGCTGTACTTCCCTGTTGCAGACCACCTGATTTGCGTTGTTCCAGGTATATATGGCGTTCCAGGCGTTTATGCAATCCAGTTCGGCAAACTACCAAATGCCTTGGGGCGAATATTTCGAGGTCGTCATCCCACCGGGAACTAACCTATCGCATCTGGACTACGTGACGATAAATGAATTGAACCACTATAGTAGTGTCATCGGCGGCTTGCAGTTAAGAAGTAGGGACAATTACGAGAAGAAAAAGGAAAGTCAAGTACGTTCCCTCCTCCTGGAATTCTTGGCAACGCTTCAATCGGTTCGATACAACTCGTGGGGTTTGTCAGTATATCAATGTTAACACCGCGTTCACGTCACCTAGTCCGATTTGACAGTGATACCCTGATTCCTTTTCACCTTGTGGTTCAAACACCCTACGAATCAAGGAAGTACACTCCCAAGAGTGACTTCCACATGTGTATCAGGGACTTTCCGCACTTCCTCCTCGAAGTTAACTCCCAACCGAATCAAGGTGATCGTGTTCGTATGCTTTTGCAAGCCGCCTGCATTTCCCGAATAGGCAACTGGCTACGAGCCTCGACACCACGCGGAAAACCGATTGTTATAATGGCCATCTATATCGACAAGTACTTTATGGCTCATCTGAATTTGCTGTGCCAGCCAGACGTAATGTCTCCTGAGGTAGTGTTCAATTAGTTGACGATCGCTATGGCTTATGCAAAAAAAATTTAAGGTTGAATACGTTACCGACGTTTTCGATTTGACAGCTCCTCGAACCGCGTTCGAGTTCATTTTTCAAATATACAACTTCCTCTCTGAAGCAAGAGCTGACAATAACGGCTTACGTGAACCTGAAAGTCGGTTGCTAGATGCGAAGAATTCGGTGACCCGAAAAGGATATGCAAGTCTTTCAACTGGAGATCCTCCCCGTCGCTCTCGCGGTCTACCCGCTCGTGGGGGGATGCAAGACAGCTTCGGTGATCAATCAGTACAGAGAGAGCTTACAAGAGCGGGATATACACTCACTCAGTCGATATCAGAGGAACTCACGCTACTGACTCCTGTAAGTCGTAATTCATCCGGTGCACCAGATAGTTGGTCTGACGAGCGGCCCATTGAAGCTCAAACCCACGATGCGCCAGGCGACCTCACGAGGTGGTGTTCTCGTCGTCCTCAAGACAATTGTTGACTCCAACGAGCGTCAATTGTTGCAGTATTTTAACGGCATCAAGACTCCATCTAACCATACCATCCCATTACTTGATGTCATCGACCTCAGTATCGGCAAAACGATCATCGTGTTGCCTTGGAAACATCCCCTTGATGAGGTTTTGCAATTCGGTGGCCGTCCTGACGGCGTTGTGTCCCTTTGTCTTCAATTCATTGAAGGCGTGGCCTTTTTGCATCACCACAAGGTCGCGCACTGTGACCTCAAACCCGGGAACGTAGTCATTGAGACCACTTTTGGGTCGGAAACGTTGCCGCGGTTGTTCATTATCGACTTCGACCTGGCCCAGTCTGTCGAAAGCGAGGAAACAATGACGGAAGGTTGGTGTGGGACGCCACCGTGGATCGCTCCAGAGCTTGGATCTGGAAATGGGCCGACCCAGCGGTACAGCCCAATCCTAGCTGATCGGTGGCTTGTGGGCGGATGATCGGGCACTTCGCAGAGTATTTTCCCACCTACGAAGGCGAACGAAAGACAATGCTATGGGCATTCGCCCAACGACTTCTCGACATTAATCCTAGAGCAAGGCCCAAATTAAACGAGTTGCAAGGCATCCATGGATCAACCAAGCGAAAGTCAGCAAGAAGTCAGCAGGAGCCCGTACCGAAGCGTCATGTATCAGTGTGTTTATTATCAAATTTAGTTTTAATCATCGCACCTGATTAATTTCTGTTTGAAGGGCTCAAGACACAAGTTACATAACGAATCGAGGTCTTTCGGCCCATCATCCGAATTTCCTGAGGCTCAGGCACAACAGGTAATTCCAGCGTTGGACAAAGCCGATGACGGGCAGGACGACTAGGGTGATCCAAGGTCGCTAAATTAAGAAGTATTGAGTGAGACGACCACGCATAGCCACGAAGGAAGCTGTGAGAACTCACGTTGTAGAGATGAACACCAAAAGATGGAAGAACTGTCGTATGAGTCGGGGCTTGTGGCACCGGGCCCATGGCATTTGCTAAAGCCATTACTGTACTGTAAAAGCACGCTCTACTAGTACTATAAATGTTCAAATAGTTCAACATGACTCGCAGCGGTCGGTCCGGTCCGGTCAACAGAGCAGAGCTTGGATACCAGCCTCGACACCATTGGGCCTCAGGCTCAGCGCTCAGGCGCTCAGGCGCTCAGGCCTCAGGCCTCAAGGCGACGATTTACAAATCAGAGACAAGCTATCTTATTAACCGCTATCTGATCTGATCTACAAGCATGTTTCTCTCCTCGTGGACTACGCTCTTCCCTTCCAACACTTCCGGGTCTACTCCTGCCAATGAACTTACCTCACAATCTGCCCAACAGCTGCCACCGCACCGCCGAACGTTTTCTACCACATCCCAACCCCAATCGCGACCGCTGAACAATCAACAGCCGCGGCCGATCTGCACATGGTCTGCCCATGTTCCCCAATCTGGACCGTTGCCCCCACCATTTCCCCGATATTGTCATGCGCTGACCGCGACTCCCACTGCCTCCAGCGAATTAATCCTTTTTGGGGTTATGTACACGGCTCTGCAAGCAATGATCTGTATGTATTCTCAACACGGGATTTCTCCACAACTCTCTTGCAAACCAGCGGAAAGGTTCCAAGTCCACGTGTCGCACATGGTGCCGCACTCACCAGTACCAATTTTTTGATTTGGGGCGGGACGACAAATTTCAGTGACCAGAATGTGTTGAATCAGCGTCAAGATGATTCACTTTATTCTCTTAACCTCGGCACGTCATATCTTTTGATGTCGAGATCGACTCTAGCTGATCACAGCCGGTGCTCCAGTATCGCATGAGTGGACCCGCGTCGTGACCAATGGCCCTGGACCCAGCGGTCGTTACTACCACACCGTGACGTTAGTCGGTTCCAAGCTCTTCATCTTTGGTGGCAAGATCGGCAGGACGACCCTCAATGATATGTGGGCGTTCGATTTGAACACTCGTACGATTTTTCATTACTGCTCTGAGCCATTTTATCTGATAGTTCCGCAGTAAATTCACAACCTTTTTGGGAGTCATATGAACCGACGCCTGGAAACGAGAAGCCCCTTCCGAGGGCCAGTCACGTGTCAGTGACCACGGAAGACCGTATCATTATGTCTGTGCCCCTCATATCCTCGCTCCTCCCCCTCATGATAATTCTTTGTAGATTCGGTGGTAGTGACAGCCGACATGACTACAACGACACTTGGTCGTTTGACATTTCAACACGAAAGTGGACCGAGCTACAATGCACTGGGTCAATTCCGTCTCCCCGTTCAGGTCATGCTGCTGTCCTCATCGGTGATGTTATGTATGTCTTTGGTGGGTTCACCATGGATAAAACCTACCTAGACGATTTGATTGCCCTTCAGTTGTCGAGTGAGTGGTTTAGCGTGTTGGAGGTTTTCAATTCCATGTTTAGATGCGAGATGCAGCGCAGCGATGGTTTAAATTTCACAACGTAGGGCCAAATCCATATAGAAGATCATGTCATACCATGGCTTCTGACGGGTCTCGTATCTTTTTACTCGGAGGATGGCCAAAAGGTGCACAGGCGGATGAGATTTCCCTTATTCACGTTCTTGACACAAGTATGTACGTTCTTTTCATCATTTCATCTGGACAGCCTCCAATATTGAGAACACAGAACACATCAAGTACCCGGAAACCGACCCTGACGCTGTTAGTCCTAAGGAGAAGACCACCCAACTTGCGTGGAAGTCATCTGCAGGTTCCCTGACGCAAGAGAAACCACAGCGCTCAACATCCTCTTCATCGGAGGCCCACCGCGCTTCCCTCCCTCGAAAAGCTACTCCCTTTGTATTGGGCCACTCTGCCTCCCCGCAGAGTACTCACGAAGGCGATATCAGTTCAATCGGGTACCGTGCGGCGCCTCATTCCTTTTCTGAAGGTGACGTTGCAAGGTTAGAGCTTGAACGGCAGCTGTTGGTATCGCTTGCTGCGCAAACTGAGCGGGACCAGCGCATTGTACAGCTGACTAACGAGCTCGCACTGAAGAGTGCTCTACTTGAACAGGCGGAAGCGAATGCCACGGAGGCAGCGAAGCGTGCGGGACTGGAGCTACGCGAGCACGCAGATCCACTGCTTATGGAGTCATCACGGGTGAAGCAAAGGGATGTAGAGCTCAGGGACATGCAGGCGAAGCCACTATCTCGCGACCAGCAGATTGAGCAATATGAAAAGGAACTTGCAAACGTGCGTGTCAAGCTCGAAGCAAGGGAGTCCGAATTGGAGGCAGTCCGTTTACGACTCGCGGACGCGGAGAATGGTTGGATCAAGAGCAAAGCAGAGGCAGACGTATTACGCGCCCAGAGTGCTGCAGGTTTCGTGAATAGAGATGGGGACCAAGTCATTCATAGACTTATTGAACGCGTGCGGGCTATCGAAGCCCAAATGGCGTCAATGCGGTGGAACGAGAAAGGCATAGAAGAGATGGAGTGTCGCAACGAGGGATAAAGTGGGTGTTAATTGGGCTATGATCCTACGATATCTAATTACCTCTCCCAAAAGAATGGCCAACTCTCTGGCGGCGGCATCCTGCACTCCTTTTTCCCTCATACATACTCCAGATAGCTCACTCGCATGTATCAATACTAATCAGACTACCAGTTTTTCCTGCTTCAGTTCCCGGGCCTCCTTTGTCGGGAAAATAAGGTGGGAAACAGAATAACAATGTTAGCTCCGAAACCGATTCTGGGACCCGTCATATCTTTCCGATTCTTTCGACAGGCAACTCCGAGTCAAGAATCGGAGTAAGGATGCACCTGCACTACGATTACGCTGACCATCACGCGAGTTCATCTGTTACGTCGTGGTCTCATGCCACAGATCCCACATACCTACTTTGCTGCACAAGTGAGACCGACATTCGACACTCTTTTTTACCTACATACCTTGAATTACCTTCCCTGTCTCCATCTGCAGGACCATATACTACCAGGCTCCCTGTATCGCGAGTTGGCGATCGGTATAGTACTTTGTTGTAGAGTACCTTTATTTTCAATGCAAAATTCACTTCTTCTCTATGATGCGTGTAGCGCTTGCACATAACTTGTCCCCTAACATTGTATCCCTATTCCCAGCCCTGACCATAGCCATAGTTGCCACATGATACTTCGTCGAAGAAAGAGAGACGCTCTCCTAATGAAACAAAAGACTTTAAAGTCAAGGTGTGTCTAAAGTAGGTGCTGCGAGAGTGAAAAGTATCGTCAAAGAAAAAGAGAGACCTAGACCTATTGAGAAAGCGAGAGGGGAGAGGCCGCAGTGTGTTGACTAAGATAAGACGATCGACCGAGATCGTGTGGACAGCTAGCTGTTCCGCGGGTGGTCGCCGAGAGAGGAGAAAGCACGCTTGTGAGTTGTGAGTTGAGTAGAAAAGAGAGAAACTTCTGGATTGAACTCGATGCCCTCCTCGACGAGTAGGAGGGCTATTTTACAGTATATACATTTACATGCGTGCTACCTTGTCGGCTAGTTCTATGTTTGTATAGTAACGGCGACCTGGCGCGTGCCGTTGATGGCAATTGGAGTAGACGTAAATGCATAAAGGAAAGACTAGAACTAAACTCAGATAAACGAGGGAGCGTACAACTGCCGCGTGGTAGTGGCTGGGTGTCGGTATCGGTAAGCGTTTGTTCGATGATTCAGGTGGTGCGACACTAGAGGCGGAAAAGAAAGGCGATATGAAGAGAGGGCAGTTAAAGCAAAAGCAGAATGGACTGTGATTGGGACGCGTAGGTCTTGTGACGCGAACTTGTTCAAGGTCGTTCTGTTGTCGTTGTCGATGCGAGGTAGGTGGTATGCAAACAAGACACGTGAGACGGGGCGCTCCGACGGAAGTTCGTTCCGTTCCGAGCGTGGCCCCGAAGGGGTCTATATTGCCATTGAATAAATTATTGATAGTAACAACTTACACTA